>CM040986.1:5845166-5877582 GCA_022985145.1 Pangasius djambal | reverse complement strand
CTGCCCAATCACCTGACCTTAACCCCATTGAGCTGCTATGGGAGGAACTGGACCGTGATGACCGTAAGAAGTGTCCAACCAGTGTGAATCATCTTTGGGCAATCCTCCAGGAGGCTTGGAGTAATATATCAAGTCAATGTTTGAATAAACTGACTGCTCGGATGCCTAGTGTTGTCCCTTATTATCAATGCAAAATGGTCACTAACTAAAGAGGATTTATGCTGATATTGCCCAAAAACCCTATATTGTTCAGGCTTTTCCAAACTTTTGGAGGGAAGTGTATATATCTCTTGGGAGTGACAATATAGTGAAGCATCTATAACAACATTCTCAGACATTTTTTTATTTGGTCATCTTCAGTAACCGCTTTATCCAGGTCAGGGATGTGGTGGATACAGAGCTTATCCTGAGAGCACTGGGCATGAGTCAGAAATACACTGAATGGGACTATCAAGTATACATTTTATATTTCAGTGCTGCTGAATGCTTGATTCTGATTGGTCAGAAGGTGCTGATTAATTTCCTAAAAAAGGACAGTCGGCTGCAAGGTTTATATTAATGCGCTCATTCTAATATGTTATTGTTTCTATAGTAACAACATATACAGGGACCTACCATATAGCGGTCATGCCACAGAAATAGATTTAAAAGCGTGGGAAATTATTGATAGGTGAAGCGTTCTCTAAAGAGACCTTTATTCAGCATGTCTTCAATTTAAAAAAAAACATAAGGAGACGGTATTATAATTTACTCAAACCTCATTTATTCATAAATCTTTCAAAGTAATTAATTTTTTTACCCACAGTAATGTTTTTAGATAGATTTACATTTCCTAAACCAGGCACAACCTAAAAATCAGTGAAATCGCATCCAATTAAATAAGTAAATGAGCAGAACAAGGCAACAATAATTTATGATGTCACATTCATTATGTAATTTACCTATTTTACTGTTAGGCCCATCACTTTCAGGAAAATTATGGTAATGAAAAAGCTCTGGATGTACCATCCTAGTGACAGACCTCTGCTGACCCCTAATGACTGACCATTTTATCTACATCAAGCAACAAAGCTCCATTAGCCAAACAGGTTAGAAAATTCCAATAGTCTTCCACTTGATCTTAAACATATGAAGAGTAGATTTTTTTTTTTTTTTGCTTTTGAATAAACCTTTGAAATTCCATCGATCAGTCCTAATATCCATGCAGTGCTATAACCTTCTTAAGCAGATTCTTAAGAAATATAGTTCAAATGTTGTGTGTTGAATGTAGACCTGTCAATCAATCGAATAAACAGCTCGTTTTCTCTTTATCAGTGGCCTAATGTATCTATACAGCGTAAACTTCTGTAACCTCTAAGCTGTTTGCTTTCCATGACACACTGGAGACACACACAGACACAGACACACACATCCCAGATTACTTCTGGGAATGCTCCATCCCTCAAGGGACTTCAGCAGGGATGTTGCCCTGATCCCTTTCCACTTTCCCAGGATCCAAGACATAATCATGCTCACACGCCATGCTCAAACATTGAAATTTCAAAGACAGAAAAACATAGTTTCCTTGACTGCAACGCATTTCTACTTCACTCTATTAGTCATTTGGGGCCAGAAACTATTAAAGAGGGTCTGAAGCACATTCAGCTGACTACAAGGCCAATAAACAAATTAGGACATTCGATATTCCCACATGGTGGCATTATGTTTATGCAAACGGCTCTGTAGCGTTTAAAAGACTCCCTGCTTTTGGTTTGGCTGTTTAGGAGGTTATTGTCTTTCCAGAAGGTTTTGTGAAAAGCGGCCGGCTAGGCACATTCCTCAACATTCACCGCCCTGCACAACAATGCTCATTAGACAACACAGTGTCTGAGGAGCTGTTGATTTTAACCAGCTATTCCCATGAGCCCACGCTCTGCATACTTCTGTGCTGCCCCTGAACCAACACACTTGATTTGCTTCATCGGCTAATTATTAAGCTCTCGGAGAGCTGTAGAAAATAGGGAGAATGAAGATAAATACCATTTCAACACAGAAGTAACACTTTAGGCTACACAAAAGCTGCTTCGCTGCGGTCAAAATGTTTTTAACATGTCACGAAAGGAGAATTTTAAGCCTGTTCCTGATGGCAGTAAAATAGAAAACAGACTTCAACATACCTGATCGAGCCAATCAACGTCTGGAGAAGCATCTGAATATCAAATCCAGGTGTGTTAGACTAGGTTTGGAACCGCAAACCTGCAGGATGGTACACTCCCACAAGCAGGGCTGGGTAATGTTCGGCAATCCTGTTTTCCATTTTAACATTAAACGTTCTCCCTTCATTATAAAACCTTGTTGTTGCTCTAGCCTGCACTGTCACTTCTTATTAAGATGAGGTGATGCCTTAACAAGAAGGTTCTTACTCATCCATGCATCATTATATTGTTTATTCATTCACTGATTTTCTATTCTGTTTTTCTTGGATGGGGTTGAGTTTGGGACAGTCCCAAACGTGTCCAGCTCCTGCTCAATGGTCACCAGACATTCACAAGCCAACTGTGAGATACAATCTCTGCAGAAGGTCTTTGGTCTGCAATGGAGTCTCCATCCAGCTCCAGCAGGAGCTGACCAGGTGGCACGCTTGTAAGGTGCCCAAACTACCTCAACTGGAGCAACGAGTTTAGTCCGAGGCTCTCCCAGACTGCCAAGCTTCTCACCTTAAATTTACAGGTTAGACTTGCTTTTTTATATTATTTCATTATCCTCATATCCACGTTGTCTCTCATGCTGAGACACCGTGTGCCCTCAGCTCATGAGGCATCTGAAAGTCCATATAAACAACGCCTTTCCTACTTGCAGATTATTTAAAGCAGCCTTTCAAGAAGACATCTGCGTCTGCTCTTCTCATTAGTGTTCTACCAAATAAACAGTGGTTAATCCCTGCAAGAAAAATCTTTAACAGCAGCTCAAACAGTGGGATGGAGACCAGTTGTTTGGCTCTGCAAGGTCTTTCCAAGAGGAGCACCTGCTTTTGAGGATTCTTCTGCCCTTTTGATCCATTTTTTTCCCCTGAGCTTTGTCATCTCATACTAGTCTCGGCAAATGAACTTGCCTTTGTCACTTTGTCAATCCCTTTGTCACTCAAGCAGTAGCATGAACTAGCATACCTTCCTTGTCCAGAATTGTGTATAATCAGTGCTGTCCTGCCACGTTTACACCAGCTCACACATCTGACACTTGGTGTTATGTCAGTCTCACAACGTCACGTGTGTATCACACAGTAGTGAAGGTTTCCCGCCATTCACTAGAATTGAGTCATAGTCTTTCGGTAAGCAGTGTCCTACGGCGTTTTCACATTTGTCAAAGAGAGATTTGTTGCACGGGTCTCCACTATAAAGTGCATGCAATGTTTTCAGTCAAGTCCTATGCCACAGGGGAGAAAAGAAAAAAAAAAAACACAAGTCAAAACAGGCTTGATTATATATACACAGCAACACTTGGATATCTTGGTTCACGTTTCAAAAAATTCCAACCAATATACTTCTGTCAAGATGAATGTTCATAAGTTATTCTCCATCTCTTTGTGTGTACTCAGCTACAACTATTACTCAAATCAGCAATTTCTTGGAAAGGCCATTCTAGGAAAAGCCATTTGTATGTACAAGTTAAAAAAGAAGCAACAGACATGTAGACATTAGCCCATGTAGTGAATTGAACAGAAGTTGAAATTTAGAGCGGCCTCAACTCAAGTACTCAAGTGTCTTACAGATATCAACTCCTCAACCATGATTAAGCAAGCCAAGGATGACTGTATCAAGAAAAACTCCTTAGAATGGAAGCAAGGAGGAAGACACTTTGGGAGGAACCAAAATTTACTGGGTACTCCAGGACCAGGGATGGGAACCTGTGCTGTAGTTACAGGAGGTGGTCAAAGATGGTAGTCAAAGATGTTTATAGACGTCAGTCTGAGAGTTTCTTGGTCTCAGAAGTAGGATCTGCTTGTAAGCATGAGCTTATAAAGTAGAAAAGATCAAGAGAGACAAAGCATACTCTGTCGCCGATATCTGATGCCCCCTGTTCTGTTCTGTCCTGTCCAATATTGTGTTTGGCAGGGAGGTTGTGATGATAGTTGTGTGCGCTAGTGAGAGTGAGCTCAGTCTTATCAGAAAGCGTCACTTCCTTCGGTTCAGTACAAGAATTTACACAGGATGTGACAGGATGCCAAGCTGGCAGGTCTGTAATTTTTAAACTGGTGCATATCATAGTGTGGGATTCAAAAGTGCTGGTATAGTAAGGAATGTTAAAGGAGCAAATCATGTTACTGCTTATCTGTATACAATCATTTTCACAAATAGAAATTCACAAATTTAAACGAAAACGAAAAAAAAAAAATCAACCTTCAATAAAAAACACTAGCATTGTTCACACAGAACAAAAGCTACAGGGACAGCATAGATCATGCAAATGAGTTCAGGTCAATCCATCTCCCCCACAATTCATTTAACACCAATTCACAACGAAAGCATTCTGAGGCATTTTTTTTAGTCAGTCTAGGTTTCCATTTTAATCATCATTTCAATACACATAAACCTATTGAAACACACAACGTACAAGTGCAAAAACCTTAGCCCAACCATCCTGCTGCATTTTTAAATACACCAAGTACATTTATTTTTTCCCACTTGCACAAACACTTGAGTTTACACTAATGTTAAAATTGTGCAGACCGTATCTGCAGAGCAAGTTCAACTCAATTCGATCCTATTTTGTTTTAACGATGGACACTGTCACAAAGCAGCTGAACAGAAATCCGGATATAGATTTTAAATTTATCCCTAATGAGCAAGCCAAAGGTGACAGTGGCAAGGGAAAACTCCCTGAGACAACATGAGAAAGAATCCATGAGAGGAACCAGAATCAAAAGGGAACTCATCCTCAACTGGGTGACACCAGATATTGTGATTATAAATCATTTCTCTGTAATCTTAAAAGGAACCAGAATAAACAATCTGCTGTTTGTTCAGTATCCCACGAATTCACATTTTTAACAAGCTGTAATAGCTGGCCCAACTTCAACTGCCCCCACCCCCATATTCCATTAGCGCACAGGGAAAGCCAAAGGTGTGGCCTGGACATCTGTGCAGATGGGTCATTGATGTGGCATGCATATGAATTGTAGGTAACTGCTAATCCTGGGGGTCAATCTTGTATGTTTTAGAGACTGCAACACACTTTCAACATCAATTAATAGTTTCCATCTCCCTTGAAGGTCCCTCTAGCCATTCGACAATAATACCATTTCCTCCAAGCATAAAAATAAAATGATGAGTTATTAATAAAATTTCTGATGTTTTCATTTAGATTTTTATATTTCATAAATACATACAGGTTGATGGAAAGCCCATTAGCTGTGCATGGCCTTCCACTGTTAAACATTGTTCATCATTGCCTTGAGAACTGCCTAGTGTTGAATTCTCCCATTAACATCACCATCAGCGGCTGCTGATGATGATAAAAACTCTTATCACACCAGTCATTAGTCATTACCTGTTTGGAGAACTGTGTCAACGCTGCCACTGTATAACAGTCACTAATCAGAGAATCACATACCACTGCTTTGCCAGGCTGTATTTATCTTCCTGTACTGTTGCACTCTAGTGCTCTGCACTCATTTCCTCTGATGACAAGGAAAGTTACAGCAGTCCCCATTCGCCAGTTTTTCAGTTCACTCATACTCTTACAGTGAAGCAAACCACTAGCTACAATCCAGTCGACGAATATGAAAATTGTTTTCATGGGCTGCCAGTGTGTTGCCTTGACTTGTTCTCGTCCTTGCAGTCCCATAAGCCCTGCTGAGAAGGCAAAAGAGAAAGAAAAAAAAATCCCCCAGAGTCTTGTTCTGTGCTCCACAGGGAATGTAGGATGGAGAGCCAAGGGCAGGAGAGGTCCAGGCTTGAACTCCGTACTTCCTCTCCTATGGCTACTTTATGAGATAGACAATTAGCAGACGCTTCTCAGTTGTGTGTCAAAGGACTTCCCGTTAACGCAGAGCCGGAGAGGAGGGAGGTTTGGGGTTGGCAAACATCTGCTGACGGCCAAGTCAATTACTGAGAGCAAACCATGGAGTGGACTTGGCAAACAACTCATGGTCAAATGAAAGGAAGGTTCTCAGGCTAATTGGAAGGAGAACTGTGGGGTTTCATTAAAAGGCCAGGTGTGCACTAGCTGAAGAGGTGAGTAAAGCGAGAGAGAGAGAGAGCGTGAGAGACTGACCTGAAGCATCCTCACCAATTAAATCACCTAATAAAAGGTAAGATAAGGCCACAACCAGGGTAGCTGTGGAAACAATATTTATCCTTCTAGCAGGCATGAACAGCAAACAAGCCTATAATTAAATAGCCCATAATACAAGACAGGCCACATAAATAACACTGTGGCTTAGACTTATTCTCCAGTTAAAGGTGACCTGCAAGAAGCAAGAGGCCAAATTGTGTCAACAAGAACACACAAAGAACCACATTATGGAAAAGCAGCCCGCATAATTCGGCAGCCCATTAAATTATGTGAATTATTCTGGCGTGGAAACAGCAGGGCTTGTGCTCAATACAACCACCCTAAGCTCACATGGAAAGAATGCTGGCTTGTGTGCACCTTCACTATTGAACCTCAAAGTCTCTGGAGGCTCCATATTGGCCTGGTGGAACAGAGCAGCTCTCTTTCTCCTCTGCCGCTCCCCCCTTTCCTTCTCTCCCCTGGTTGAGTGCTGAACACGGGTATGTTCACTTACTGCAAGACCACAGTAAGAAGCTTAAACCCTCAAAACCATGCAGGATGATATTTAGTGATATTTACACCAAGCAGGGCAGATTTAAAACAAAATGTCTTCATTTAATTGGAATAGTGATGTCTTTGGACTATATTATATATAGAATATATATTCTACAAAATATAAGAACCCATGTCTTTTTAGACTTTACAGAAACAGCATGTCTTTGATTATAACTGATCTCACTCTTACATATGGGAACAATCATTCAGGTTTTTTTTTTATTTTAATACAATTTAGATAACCTAGTCATTGTTTCTGTTACAAGTCAAAAATGAGCTTAGTAGTAAAGTATGCCACAGCTTGGTGCCACAGAGGAGCAATAAAAAGCTAATGTGTTTAACTAGTGCAGTGCCACAGCAGGATCTTAAACAAGGGGCTCCACTGTCCTACCCACTAAGAACAGTCTGTAATGATCCTAAGCACAACAAGCAGCAGATTTTACAAGGCCACTGGTCCAAGATCTGCCTCTGCTTATGACTCTGACCAATTGCAAAACTTGGTGGCCTTCTAATAAATCATAATCCTGTATTGCCGCAAGAACCTCTGTGCACCTAAATAAATGAAATCATGCATTGTCTGCTCTCAATGGGCTTGACACATTTACAGGATTGCAAACATTTCAATGATTTGTCATATTAAGGAAAAAGCTAGTTGCTGTTTTTCCACTGGGCACGGGATCCACAGAATCACTGCCTGTTCCTCATATTAGTCAGATTCAAATAATACTGCCAACTGTGGAGACAGTATGCTGGGAAAGTCAGTGTCAGTGTTTTAAAACACATCATAATGTAGTTATTGAGGGAATAACATCAATTGAAAACAGGCATCCAGGACACAACACAAGCCTTGACATATGTTATGAGTACAAATGTTCTCATAATGTTTAACTATTCCACTGCAAATTTACATGAAATGACTCAAATCAAAACTGATGAGTCACCCAAGTTAATAATCCCTATATATTGGTTGTGCAGAACAAAGCAGACTAAAACTTAAGGCTAGGCACTACAGGTAGAAATAACAATTCTGGTCATCCTTTTTTAAGACTGTCGGATAAACAACATCTATAACATGTCTTTTCTGTAAGTAGCAGCAGAGACTGTAACTGTTGCAGCAGAGATATCAAAACTCAACAAAAAAATTTTTTTAATTTTACTGTTTTTATTTTTACACTTGACAGCACAGCATTATCTGAAACTCTGCTACATTATCTGAACCTTAGCGACTGAAAAGAGCGCCACCCACTGCACCAACACGTCATTTCAAATATCCCTGAAAGGCTTGTTTACTTACAGGTCAATTTGTGTGTCCTTATAATATGCAGGTCAAATTCCTTGATAAACCTTGTGAACCACATTTACTACAATGGAAACACATGAAACCGCATTGTATTTTTAAAATCAAAATCAGTTTGTTTCTAGATGAGCTGCATGTATGAAATTTTTACATGTTCATCACTAATTAGAAAGATATTACAGAGGAATTCTGCAAACAGTTGAGCGTTGCTGGATTTTATATTGAAGAATGGAATAAACTATTTTTATAACAGTACACAGTATTTTCTTGATTAATCAATATATCCAACAAACTACTCTGTAAAAGTCTCTCGAGAGTGTCTTCACAATAAAGTAAATCTAAATTCTAACCGCATCAAACGACTAAATTTGTGATTCAAATGTACGCATATTTAATTAGAAACCTAATTTGCCTAAATACTTGTACATTTTTGATAATGTTCCAAAACAATATCAGCATTCTGCAGGGACCGATTGTGATATCTAATCTAGTCTAGTATCTTAACCTCAGCATAAACAATACACATCAGCTTATCACTGAATATGTTCAAAACAATCGATTAATACATGTGCATTTGCTCAAAGACGAGCATTCCACGCTTATCCTGAATTCAGCCGTGGAACTGGGAAAAACTCTGTGAGAGAGGCCTATTCATAACACTCATAACGCCCTGACCACAAAGGAACCATTCATCCCCCATGAAGCTAGACTATGCAGAGCAAACAATCTTACCTGCTCCAGTTTGACCCCTATATAGGAGAGAAGAGCCCTGGAGACCTGCAGCTGGATGGCCTGGAGGACTCTGCTGTATTCCATGTCTACAAAGGTACAGGCCTTGCTCAGACGACATTTTCTTCCATAAGCAGCCTGCCATGCTCTGTCTGATATGTGACCGGTCCTCACAATCGCTCTGGTGCCAGTGCACACCTTCTTCAAGACCTTCTGGTTGTTCTTCAGGTACCTCCGGACCAGGACAGTGGACCTCTCCTTCTTGTGAGCAAATTCACTATCGGAGGCTGTAGCCTCACCATCGCTGTGTTGGTGAGTCAAGGAAGGCTTTGCGGTTGTGGAAGCCTGGCAGGGCATCTTCAAGCACCTGACTTTGGATCTCTTGTTGAGCCTCTCCAGGCTTGAGAAGACCCCGTTGTGGAAACGGGCAGAATTCACCCGGTCCTGTGCTCCTGCTTCCAGCCTTGCACCATAGGCACACGTGCAGTGGAAGCGCGACACGAACGGCGTCGGTAAGCTGATTCTCCTGGTGCCGAGCCTCTCTTCGTCCAGGCTTGGCGACTCTCCAGCGAGCCGCATCGCGGCAGAAGAAAACCCCTCTGTTCTCCTCGGAAACCCTGCTTCCCAGCCTCCACTTTGAAAGGAGGCCTCTTGGCAGCACCCGTCTGTTTCCACTGGCCCACATGTGCTGCACGGCTGGCTGCAACACAATCCCTCTACCCGGCGGCATAAAACTGTGCTGCAACAGCAGTCTTTGTGTACATAGTCCAGGCTGTCCAAGCTCTTGGATCTTGCACCACAGTCCATACGTATCTGTTCAGATGATTTAGAGTCACAGCGATCCTCTGCTGGATGTAGATGATGTGAACATGAACAAGGGATCAGTGGCTCAGAGTTTCTTCTCTCATGTGCCTCATAACCAAAAGACAACATCTGATTTCTGTATTTTGTCAATGAAGAAGAAGCCTCTCTTGCCTCCATTCTGACTCCCAGAAACACAGCAGCCTTCTCCGAAGATACAGAGATGCCAGGTAGTCCAATTCCCACCTGTTCCTCCACACAAACCCTCATATCACAAAGCACTCAATCACAGATCTTTGGCTGTCAAAGCTGGATAGTGGGATTTTTAAAAACTGTTTCGGTTCCAAAAGAGTCACTTTTGCTGGAAGCAGAAGGAGAATTTAGTTCCAAAATAAGGAGTGGCACTCCCAGGTTGTGTAATGTTCAGCCCTGTCTGCTCCAACCTCTTCTCTCAAGAACTGATGGCCTGCAAAAGCTAGGAGAGATAGGAAAAAAACAAATAAACATTAATAAACAAGTATACCATTAAAGTAAATTTTATTTGACTGGTAAGCAAGGCATCCAAATCCGACCAAAAAAAAAAGAAAACAAAGCAGGAATCTCACAGACATTCCGTGGTATTCTGGCTGTTATTTTACATCAGGTGAGATTCTCATGTGTACTTGGGAAATAGTTTTCTGTAAGGAAATCACAGTTGGCCAAAAAATTTCAGCCCTGGAGCATCAGGAAAAATAAAATCACACTTTAAAAATGTGTGGGCCTCTGGAATGTGAGGCCTTGCTGGGGGCAGCCCAAACCGACTAGAAGGGGGATTAGTTCTATTGATTTTGGGTCTGTTCAGCCAGTCAAGGTCCACCACTATAGTTCCCACACCCACACAGAGCTATAAATCTCTGAGCTAATACAGCATGGAGCCTTCTTCCAGGGTTCAGTGTCAGAGTCATCTGATTCAGATCGTGAGGGAAAGACAGGGAGGCCAAGGGGGTCCAGAAGGAAAATGCATTGACGCTAAGATGGAGAATGCCACAACTACTATACAGCTAAGCCACAAAATCAAAATCTGACTATCTAAATCTTCTCAAAGGATAAAAGCTTCTGTACAACAGTATCCAAAACAGAAAACACATTTCACCCTAACTTGTGTTATTTCTTTTTCAGGAGATCCATCAACTATCAGCTAACACCTAGCCTCGTTTTCAACTAGACAATAAATAAAACATACCTGTTGTGTTTCGTCAAGCACCGCAACAGTTGTGTGAATGAGGCTCATGTGGGAGATGAACAAGGACACACCGTCAGTCTTACAATAAACGCTCATAGGTAGCAGACTTTCACATGACAACACACTCGCTAAATAAGGCATAGAGTCAAAAGTGAGTGTTGACGGCTGTGATTGATTCCCAAAGAGACAATGAGCCAATAAAACTGTTACAACAAAAAAGATTGCATATCAGAACTCAAACAGGAACAGATTATTCAGCTAGCGACTGCCTTTTACAAATAAACACTGTAACTGATCAAAGCTGACAGACTGACTACACAGAACTCTCCCAAAGAAATCCAGTGTGAACAAACACTTGGAGCCAATTTTAACAGCTGAGAAGTTTTAGATCTTTTCTCCAAAATGCCTACGTCTTCATCAGCAACCTGTTTCAACTGTTTCCAGACTGGCGGTGAGGGAGGGTGTGAAGCTGCGTGATCAGGCATGGAAGTTTGGGGAATTACGGGAATTTCCCCCCTCCTCCCACTCCCCCTCAATCACGCACACCCACTAGCTCACACAACCACAAAACACACACAACTGGGTTCAAGCCAGGAGGCGAGAGGCCACACAGCCTAAAGAACTAGAGCAGAGTTTCATCCATGACTCAAAAGTAGGCAGGCTGTAGCAAGACAAAACTGTGCCATTCACTGAAACCACACAAGACAACAAACAAACAACTGACAGGGACACATTAAGAACTGGGAAGACTATTTGGGTCTTGATAACAAAACACAAGTTGCACCAAGTAACTATAGGCAATCATGATTTGTAGAAATTATACAAATTCATTCTACAGAACATACATATTTCATATTTAAATATGGATTCATAATTGTAAATGTAGTGTCACCTGGTTCACAGTCTTCCGTAACATAGTTTCATTCTGACAATCCTTTAACTGATTTTACAACTGTGGGTGTGTCATGGGTTGGCCTGATAACTCAGAGCTACCAGTTTTGCCATATAAACGTAGGTGTGTGCAGGTTTCACACATACACTCTCGTGTATAGGACATTAAAATAAGGTATTAGGAACAACAAGTCCATCTCAGCATAAATAATTCATTTGTTTCACTGAACAGGACTTGACACATCCACAGGTGTGGATTTTTTGTTTTACCTCTTTTACTGGCTGAACTCCAAACTGTCAATGTGACAGAGACATTAAATATTTTATAGCATTTCTGCACCAGCGTCGGTTGAGGAAATGGACTTGGTTGTGTTTTGATCAAATTTAACAAGATAACAGCCACAAACTTTAGGACAGGCCTAAAGAGAGCCGACTTGATACCTGCAACCTTTTTACCGCCATTAAAAACTAGCGGCAATAGTTTGATCTTATATCCAAAAGGTTCATTAAAGGTCTCATAAACAAAATGGCCCGTGACAAGCCAATCCATTTCCATTTGTTCAAGTTTTCCATGATGCCACTGCAACCAAGAATGGAGATCAGCAACCCAACTCAAAAAGTGCCACCGAAACAAAACCAGCAAAACCTCAGCATATTACATTACACCATCAAATTAGGAGAATCCACAACTGCAGATTGAAGCTACACACCGATTTCACAGACTCTAAGATAGAAAAATAGCTTCAAATGCATTCCAAGCAGTCTGCATACTGCAGACTTGCCTCATGCATTTCATCTACTGTCCAATCTTCTATATTAGAAAAAGAGAATTCGTATTTAAGATTAGACAGCAGAATGAAAGCAAGAGCAGTCTGCAGTATGCAGATGTCTGTAAATGCATTAAGTGAATCCAGGGTCTAATAAGCCAAAGTGGTCAAGAACCCCTAGGGGTTCACTAGTGGTGGATTTTAGACTATCATAGAAATGTCAATGTCGCTACGTCAACATCTATGGTTTTATAATCAAATTGTAATAATAAAAATACAAAAAAAAAAAGTAAAGATGCCAATATACAGGATGTCCCAAAAGTCTCCATACACAGGGGAAATGAACACTTTCTTAGCAAAATGTCTTCAAAATTTTTGCATACTCAGTTTATATATATATATATTTTTCCAGATAGCCTTTAAGAAAAAAGAAGAACGTATTGAAATCATTCTCATGGCCGGATCGGGAAGCTGTCGCAAGGTTGCGATGGACTTTAACAGGAAACATGGCGAGCACATCACACACCACACTGCTGCCAAACTTATTAACTAATTCAAAAAGACTGGAAGTGTTGCGGACCAACCGAGAAGTGGACGTCCACCAACACCCACTGACGAAGCTCAACCGACGTGGTGCTGGCAAACAGAGTCCCCTGCGTGTGGAGACTTTGGGACACCCTGTATATTACACAAACTGAAAAGTGGCATGCTTTAAGAAACAGGTTTTGGCATTTGTTTGTGAAGTTTCACTTAAATGTTAGTATAGTTGAAGGTAAATCATTTAGGATGAAGGGGTTTGGGAAGCCCTGAGCACTTATGGAGCATCACCTCTGCACATCATTTGTGTGAGCTGACTGAACTGAATAGACCAACCCTAAGCAAGAACACTCAAAACAAGGCTCTAACGGATGAAACAACACAAACACAAACAAACACAAACCCAGTAGAAGCTGAGGATCACTCAGCTTGTAATGTGAAAATGTAAAGTCGCGCGTGCAGCACACACAAAAGCTGAGTGAGTGCATAGAAAGCAGTTCACAAATACTACAAGCATGCATTATAACACAGTAGAGTCTCCAGCACGTGCATGGAAATCAGCCGCTTTGCAAGAGCACTCACCTCACTTCAGCAAGACATCTTAAAGCGTCTCCGTGGCGTTAACGTTAAAGACAGCTCGAGAGACTTTGAAGCTTCCTCTGACTTAAAAGAGAGATCCCACACGGTGAAACGAGCAGAGAGCACACTGCGTGCACTGTGAGTGCACTGTGAGCAGTCTGCACACTGAGGCAGAGCCTCTGAGGTGTCACATCATAGGAATGCGGGGAAACAGGCACACAGCTCCGCTTTCACAAGCGCGCGCCTACCGTCAAGCCCACCTTCCAGCCCACTGCTTATCTGCGCCATGTTTATTTTTTTTCCCCCTCCATGCACTCTTTTCCATAAAACCCTGCTGACTTCCCTACACTTATCTTCAGCGTTTTCCGTGTTTACTACAGAAGCCCTAATTACCCTTAAGTGCCATTACCTTATATTACATTACATTACATTACATTATATTACATTGACTGACAAGAAAAGGTACAGCTTGTTATAAAAAAAATCATACAAAAATCATGTTATAATAAAGTCACCTATTTTATTTACACACACTAGTTAGTACAGTACTATACAGTTTTGGTAGTTAAACCAACGACTTGGGAAAACAGAGAAGTGACGTCAGAAGTGCGTATTATAACGTTCTAATCAGCGCGAGAGTTGGGAGGTTAATTGGCTTTTTAATAGTGTTAGAAATATTTCCGGTCAATTAGGCGTAAACTACGGTAGCCCTAAGAGGCCATGCATGTTTTTTTTTTCTGTCGTTTCCTCGTGCTCACGACTTAATTTTCTCGTGATCACATAACAAAATAGTTGTTGTTTTTTTCGTGAGATCGACATAAGTTGTTTTCTCTTGATCACAACTTAAATTTCTTCTCATTTTCTCTCCACATAAGTCGTTTTCTTGTGATCACGACTTAATTTTCTTGTGATCACATAACAAAATAGTTGTTTTTTTTGTGATATCAACATAACAAAAGTTGTTTTCTCGTGATCACGACTTAATTTTCTCATGATCTCCACATAACACGTTTTCTAATGATCACGACCTAATTTTCTTGTGATCACATAACAAAATAGTTGTTTTTTCGTGATATCGACATAACAAAAGTTGTTTTCTCGTGATCACAACTTAATTTTTCTGTGTACTCGACATAACAACGTATGTTGTATTTATTGTTCTGGAGGCAGCAAAAGCTTAGCGCAATCCTGCATCATCATAGACGAACAAATTCTTTTCACGTCGTGATCACGAGAGAGCAACTTGTTATGTCGAGATCAAACGAAAATTAAATAGTGATCATGAGAAAACAAGAAAGTAAAAAATAGCAATGCATCGCCTCTTAGGGCTTCCGTAGTTTACGCGTAATTGACCAGAAATATTTCTAACACTATTAACAAGCCAATTAACCTCCCAACTCTCGCGCTGATTAGAACACATACTTCTGACGTCATTACTCTGTTTTCCCGCTAAGTCATTGGTTTAACTATCAAAACAAACAGTTTCAACTGTATATTACTGTACTAAATAGTGTGTGTAAATAAAGTGGTGACTTTATTATAACATTATTTTTATATAATTTTTTTATAATAAGCTGTACTTTTTCTTGTCAGTATGGGTCTCGGGAACACTAGACGTGACGCAGGACTACACCCTGAACGGGACACCGGTCCATCATAAGGCACCACACACACCTATAGTGTCACCAAGCCAGCTACTGACATGTTTTGGGTGGTAGGAGGAAACCAGAGAACCCAGAGGAAACCCATCTGAACAACATGCAAAACTCTGTACAGACAGTAACTCGAGCTCAGGATCGAACCGGGAACCCTGGAGCTGTGACACTACGTGCTGCACCACCATGCTGCCCCTCCCTTATTTTTTGTACCTTTAATATGTATGTTTCACCCAGAAATATGGATATAATGTAATTAAAAAAGATTTAAGGTACATAATTGTACCATAATTACCTTTCAGAGTAAAGCTTTAAAGGTACAATATATGAACCATTCTAGGTAAATGGCATAGAAAGATCTAGATAGCACCCCAGCGACTCTCTTTTTGAGAGTGTAAGGTCATATGCAGTTTATAGACAAAATACCTTAACGTGAAACAATGTACATAGCAAAGAACTGAATTATCATTCATTCATAGCAAATTCCTTTGAGAGCCCCTGTGTTGGAGTACTTGCACAGTGCTTTCCTACAGGCCTCAATGCAGCCACTTCATATTGAAATCCTGTTTAAATCTTTACAAAACAAAAACTCATATGACACACCCAGTGACACACACATAAAGTAGACATGCCTGTTCTTTTTTATTTCTATTGCTTAATTATCATCTCTGTCAGCACATTTCTTTAACGGCTTCTCATCTTTTGGAATGCCCCGTGCCATTCTCAAGCAAGGTCAAAGAAAGTTACAAGGAAACCTTGATCATTCCAACACAGCCCTCATCTCCCACCAGTCTTTTGATTAAGTTCCAATGGTTAGAAGAACAATCCCTCCTTTTCTGTTCCAAAGTAACATTTCAACTCATGTATTGTTTCCCTTTATCAAGCAAGGTATAGAATTATAAAACTGGTAAGTCTTTTTCTTTATGATGCCAAGCTTTAAATTTGTTATGTACACAGTTCATGGATGTTTCGTTTTATCAGTAATTAAAGCATGATTGTGCAACATGCTGAACTTTGGATCAGTTCGTTTATTGCGCAACAAGGGTTGTATGAGATATGTGTGTGTTTTAGATTTGGGAGATTGCACCTGTTTGACAATGTTTCCATGGATGGTTTAGCTGTAGTTACAAATCATAACAAAATGTTACCATTTTCTTTAGACAATTGTCTATACCAGTTGAGTCTAGAAGATAATTTGCCAGTATGCTGCAGAGAGCATGAATGTTAAGCTAATGATACACTGTGGAGTTTGAAGCATTGTCAAGAACTATGAAGAGTGGTACAGTGGTGTAGTTTGCAGTGAGTAGGGTGTGGAGTTTTGCATGTGCTGCCTGGGTTTTCTCCAGGTCCTCCAGGTTCGTCCAACCTCCCAGAAACATGCCAGTAGATGAACTGGCCACTCTAAATTAACCCTAGGTGTGTGTGTGTGTGGTGCCCTGTGATGGAATGGCGTCCTACCCAGGGTGTATTCCTGCCTCGCACCGAGTGTTCCCAGGATAGGCTCTGGATCCACCCTAACCCTGACCAGGAATAAGTACCTACTGTGGATGAACAAATGAATAAAGAACTGTCAGGTTCAATTTATAGTATACCATTCAATAGTTCTGGTCTTCTAGGCAAGGAACACAACAGCCCATCAGGTGCCGACAAATATGTTGCAGCACTAGTAGGTGGAGTTGTATGAAAAAATTCCATTGCTTCTCACTAGGGTGATACTTTCAAGGGCATATATCTTTCAGTGAATGTAGTCCTTACTTCTTTTGTTGTACAGGTACACCTTAAGAACCATTTTGTACATTAAATGAGTTTAAAGGTACATTACCTTAGGTTATCTGATGAAAGAAGGGTAGTATTGCTGCCTGACAGCTCCAGGGTCCACAGTTTAATCCTGAGCTTGGGTTACTTTCTGTGTGGAGATTCTGTGCATGTTTTCCCTGTGTTTCCTAGAAGTTCTTAGACTTCCTCCCACCTCCTAAAAACCTGCCAATAGGTGGATTTGATAAGATATATTGCCCCATGTGTGAATGAGTGTATAAATGTGTGTGCGTGGTGCCCTGCGATGGACTGGTATCCCATCCAGGGTGTATTCTTGCCTCATACCCAGTTTCGCAGGCTAGGTTCTGGATTCACCGTGACCCTGACCAGGATAAAGCGGTTACTGAATGTGACTGAGAGAGATTTCTAAAAGGGTACAAAACACCCCAATGACAAGCACTGGTAGAGTTTAGTACCTGTTTCTGAGACTGTATGTCAGTCTTTTTTTTTACATCATTGTATCTAATCAAATGTTAATGTTATCTAATCAAATACCATTAAATGCCATATACCACTGCAGTGGGAGGGTCATATGGTTCTTTCAGGTTCTTCGCATTCAATTATCAGAAGAGGAATTGTGTTTGTTTTCTCTTTTAGGAAACCCTGTCAGAAAATCATATAGCATATTATAAGGAAAGAGCTGCATTATTGATATCTGCATAGCATCTTGCAACCATTATATAGTGTATGTAAACAGCTACATGCTAGTGTGAAATTCAAATATTGCAACTCTTTTATGCTCTATGTTACTTTATGTTATGTTATGTTATGTTACTTTATGTTATGTTATGTTATGTTATGTTATGTTATGTTATGGCAAACTCATTATATCCATTTATAATGTCAGTTTGCAAAAGACTAAATAATAGAAAAAGCATAAGCATATTTTCACAATATTTATTTAAAGTTTATTAAAATATAAAAAACCCTTATACAATATAAAAAATCACATATACAAATAGTCTAACCCTCTTTCAGTTCTTTGTTGAAGCTGCCTTGGCAGAGATTACAGCTTTAAGTCTGTGGTATGGAGCCACAATCTGGACATATCAGATTTGGGGATTTTCTCACATTCCTCTTCGCAAAACCTCTCAAGCTCCGTCAGGTTGGATTTTCAGGTCTCCCAAGATGTTCATTCAGGTTCAATTCAGGGTTCTAACGACATTTCTAGACTTTTCCAGAAGCCATTTTTCTGCTGTCAATATTTCATGGTTGTGAAGGTAAACCATCACCCAATCTAGGGTCCTGAGCATTTTGACTGAGTGCTGAGGAGTGGCTTCTGTCTGGCCACTCTACCATAAATGCCTTCTGGCAGATAAGTCTCTGTTTGAACTTTAATCAAGTTGTAGAAACATCACAAGGAAATAGGAATCAAAGAAAATGGGACGCTCAATTTTGAGCATTCCCCAATTGGTAACGCATTTCACTAAAGACCAGTGCCTATCTAGCCTGATCGAGTACTTGCTATAGTAATGAATATTCAGTAAATGAAATGCTTTGTATAAAACTTGCATATATATCTCAGCAAAGGCACGTTATATTCCATGTTAATCTCAGTATTGTTTAATGCTTGATTCTGATGTATAATTGTTATTTTGTGATTGTTAAATTGTTAAATTATTTCAGTTTAGTAGACAATACTGACCCTCTGCCAGGCAGCCAGGCTGAAGATATTAATGAAGTACATGTTGAATATTCTGTTGGAGAAGTGGACTACATGTGAAGTGCATACTCTGTGCCAGCCATGTGTTTTGGGCAGAGTTTTAATGATTTTTCCAAGTCCCAGTTCTCCCTTAAAGGAATCTTTATGCCATCCAGAAGGAATGTTTGAGTGTCCATTTGGAGCCAAACCATTACACTGCATGTAATCCAACATAATTCAAAGTTATGGCTTTTCCCTCTCCTATAAAAAAATTTACACTTTAAGAGATGTCAGGTTTTGCAGATATACTTGATCCCAATTCTTTCTCATCTCATGAAAATACAAACCTTTTAGGCAGGCCCCACTGGGTCTGCCTATGGCCCTCTACCTATGGGCTGGAGTAGTCACTTCAATTTTTACCTCAACTCTGATGTCATGAGGTTCAAGTACATACAGCACCTGTGGCCCTTTTTGTTCTGGAGTTGGATATTGAGGATATTTACAAGTTTCTGCTGACCAGTGTTAACTTTAACAGCTACTTTGGATTTACTTCATTAGTCTTGGTCTGTTGACAAAAAATGGATTATCGATTTAGTCATATTTTAGTCATTTGGTTATTTCTAGTTTTAGACAACTACAACTGTTTTAGTCAATAAAAACTACATTTTCAGCTCTTTCTCCTTTCAATTTTCTCAATGTTTCCAAACCGCAATGCAATAATTTTCTAAATTGGAATTCTTTCTTAAATGAAATGCCAGATTGCTGTATAAATGCATATTGCCATTGCAGGGTTACTAAAGCTGTTCTCCTTCTCTTTTAGTGTGCATTGGCCAAATAAAAGTTCTGGAGTGGCTGAAACATCATGTAGCAGCTCCTTCATAAGCAAGGTGCATTTAATAATGTTACGCTAATTTATTACTCTGCATACACTTCATAAAGTTACATTATTTCCGTGACTTTGGTGAGTGACATCGGGCATGCTAATATCATATTAGCCTAACAAGACTACGATATGACACGATGCAGTTTGTTATAGGGGATAAAACATTTTATACCATGGAATCTTACGGGCTGGAAGATGTCGATTACTTTTCTATAAGAATAGTGCTGGCTGCAAGGCAAATCACGTGTTTATATTAATGTGCTTGTTCTAATACATTATTGCTTCTGTGGTATCTCATTCGCAGAGACATGTATGACAGACACTACATAATCTAAGACTAGTAATAAACAGATTAAAAACCATGCTGTTTTTTAACAAAGAAAAAATGTATAGTCATTAATTTGGTAAAGTTTTCTGTAAGGAGACTTTTATTTAACATTTAGGGAAGGAGTCTCCAGTGTCAAAGCTTTGTAATGGTCTGAATGTTTTCTGCAATGAGAGAGTCTTCAGGACGGAGAACTTTGTGCCTCCAGGTTTCTTGGTAACATGACAAGCTATGATTTGTCTTAACTTGAAGAAAGTGAAAAAGAGGGAAGGACTGTTCATAGCTGCTCTAATGTAAATCACAGGTTGTCACATCTATTCCTGGAGTACCCCCTGTCCTGCTGATTTGATTGTTTTCCCTGCTCTAACACACACACTTCAACTCAGGAAAGGATATCAGTTAGCTGATTAGCTGACTCAGGTGTGTTGGGAGCAGGGAAAACACTGAAATATGCAGGACAGTGGTGGATGGTGGTGATAATAGATGGGAGGGCTAAAATCTAATGTCTATCAATAGCTTGACAATTAGACTACAATTAAACAGTTTAATTGTCAAGACATTGATAGATATTAGTTTTTAACCCTCCCATCTAATATCACCACCATCCACCACTGTTGATTATTTTTCTATAACAGTATACCCTCAAGTGTTTGATTCCTTACTTATCCCTAAATAATGGCGCTGTAATCGAAAAGGTCACTAATGTTACCAAACAAGTAAGGAGCACATCTCCGTGAATTCTCACTGCGCAAATATGAGGGGGAAAAAAAGTCTTTATCCAATCATTATGACCATTTCTCCCAGTTTCACCTCGTTTTTATTAGTTAAGGAAAATGGCTTTACATGATGTCATATTTTGAACAGAAAGGTGAATTATTATTTTATCACTGTTTAGTTTTTGTCATGGGAAAAGGTCTTTTTTGGTCTTAGATTTCATCAAGAAAATTACCAATGCTGCTGAACTAACTACTAATGGTTCACTTGTTTACAGCAATAGTAATTATTGTTCAAACTTTTTATTCAAACAGGAAAGAATTGAAGCCAGCCATTCTATAACGTGGGTTATAGAATGAAAAACTGAAGGTCAGAAGGTCAATGACCAAGAGCTCCAAACTTTTTTTTTTATGTTGCATTATTCTTTTGCAGCATAGTAATCACTGTAGTGAACAGGAGCTTTGCAGCTTTGAAAAGGAAAGAGGTTTCTTTTGTACTTTTCAGTTTACAGTTGTGATTCAGATATAATGTTCAAAATGACACTAACAGTGACATTTACTATCAGATGTTATATGGAAAGGCTTCTGAAAGAACGGTTAATGCCCTGAACAATAATGGACAAAAATAATGACAGAATAACAGGCAAAGGAAATGACTAAAAGTACACAGTATGTAAACATAAATACTATTAAATAAAAATAGTATAGAAAATGAATCAACAAATGAACGAAACTATTTAAAAAAAAGTTGCTCTAAACATTAAAATTGAATTGAATTGAATTGAATTGCTTTTGAATTACAGGTCCAGAGGAGAAACTATGTTCACCCCAATGTTTCACATTTTGGTGTATGTTATATCTCAAGTGAGAATATCTCACCGATTGTGAAAGGCTTTAATATAAAGTGTGGAGAATGTATAATCTAATAGGAGGAAATCATTACACAACATTTTGCAATTCCATGAGCTATCTCATCTCATTAATAGGTTTTGGTACAGTACAGAAATGGTTCATAAGCAGTTGAATTAGGTTTAAGATTAAATCAAACCAAACCAAGGCAATATTTCTTCTATTCACATGCATCTTCTGCCCCCTAGTGGAATACCACTTTTGGTTTATTGCAGTTTTTTCTCCACACTGAAAACCTAATTCTCAACAACCAAACTTGTCTTTTGCTCAAGCCATGGCCTCAGAAGTTCATTTTTGTGCAAAACACGTCACACAGTGCTCCATCTATAAACATATTTGTTGAATAGCACTTTTAACAGTGGACATTGTCACAAAGCAGCTTTACAGAAATATATATATTCTGAATATAAATTTATCCCTAATGAGAAAGCCAAAGGAGTCCATGGCCAGGAAAAACTCCTTGAGACGACATGATGAAGAAACCTTGGGAGGAACCAGACTCACAAGGGAACCAATCGTCATCTGGGTGACACTGGATAGTGCGATTATATATCATTTCTCTTCTATAATCTCTATACTGAAATCGGTATATAGATGACCTAGAGATGGAAGGTACAGTAGAGGTACAGGATGTAAGCAGTCTCAGATGAAATGTAGGTCACAGAAGTTAATTAAAAAAAAGTCGTCAGCAATGATTTGAGGCAGATTTTTTCCCCCAACATTGTTACATTACATGTAATGTAGACAAAATTCCCTTGGAAAAAGAAGTGGAATGTTGTTCTGTGTCTTATAAATGGACAGATTTTATTGCAAGTCCACTATGTTATGGGTCTATTTTTATGTAACAGCAATTCATTCATTCATGCATTTATTCATGTCAAGCTTGTTATATATTTTGTGGCCACCTACAGTTTTTGGGGTTTTTTTCCACTTAAAGTAAGAAAAAAAAGTAAAAAATAATAAATAATAAATACATCAGTCAAAATTTCTATGCATTTGAAGTATACAAAAATAACTCTCTCTCTCTCTCTCTCTCTCTCGCTCACACACACACACACACACACACACACAGCTCTGTCCATATTTGATCAGTGAGGTAGGAAAACAGTATAATTTGTATATTTTAACTGTTATTTTGTTGGGTATATAAGTGTGTGCAGTGTTTTGATATGGATATTTCATTTATAAGTTTTAGAGCCAATGTTTCCTTTTGCTCACTAGCTGCTGTATATAAGAGTAGTGTGTATGTACAGTGTGTGTGATGGGTATAGTTTCCAGAAATGTGAGTAAGCAACTGGAATACAAAGATGGACATCATATGGCAGGACAAACTACATTTGTCTGTCATTCTTATTTAAAATCTTATACTAATATACTATATTAATTATACTAATGCATACTAAGTGTCCTGCTGACTTTTATTTTTTGGACACCTCAGCTTCTCTGTTAACACTGACAGTATCAGTATAAGAGTTTCTTCCATTTATTTTCCATAAATTATAGGATAAATAGTAATCAGCTTCATTAATTACATGACTTCACAACACGTCTCTTCAGGTTTTTTTTTTTTTTTTCAGCTTATGATGCTTATGCAGCATGAAACCAAACTATATGCTGAGGAAGAAAGTGTTTCTGGATTCAAAATGGCTCCTGCTGTTTTGAGATCTGCAACATACCTTTCCCCATTTTATAAAAAAAAAAAAAAAGGTGTCATACAGTGTCAGAAACCACATAAGCAAGTCTTCTTGATATAGTGAACAACTTAGACTGAGGCAAGTGCTTGATGCAGTTTCCGTAACACTAAACCGGTAGCATAAGCTTTTCATATCTGGTAGCTAGATTAGCTTCATAGCTCCAGTGCACAACTGAAGAAACCAGCTTTAGCCTTTGTTGATTGACAACATTTGGGGTAATGGTAAAAAACTGGCTTTTTGACTAGGCTAATAGTTTATTACTGCCATCTTTGTCTCCATTTTTCTAAACTTCAACCTATAGCATAAAATATGGAGACACCAAAGTTTCAGGATATCATACCAGACCCCTTGTATACAGGCCTGCCAGGCTACATCCAGGACATGACTCATGTTTTTGACCACAATGATCTGATAAAATATGGCTATACCACATGTCAGTGGAACTTCTATGCCTTCACATGGCCTGGGCCAGGGCCAGTTTCCCTAGTAGTCTCACTATTATGGTGCTGCTGATTAATAACATACTGTATTTTCCTTCACTTTAACTTGCTAAAGTCTTTAATACACCACATAGCTTCAAGCTATGATCCTTACCTTTTACTGACCTCCCACACCAACCAGTAGTCTTTTGTTCATCCTCATATTCCCTGTTCATACCTTACCTTGGTGACTGTTTGAAGGTCTCGGCATTAGTGCGCTTGCACACAAGAAACTATCCAAGCTTTAAAACGGTCCTTTTGTAATATCTGGTTCTATTAAAGTGTAAGTAAAGATTACATGTAGCCTTCTAGAGCTTGTGCATTTGTGTTATTGTGAAAAGCGGCTCTTAAATGAAACTGGTGGCAGCTTGGGTAAGTTTTTGTTGCTCATTCCATTTGTACATTATTAAATTGCAGTACTTGTTCTCATTTACATCATCAGAGATTGTGCCTTATAAAATGACGCCCAAGTACGTTCCAAATGGCTGTTAATTATGATCCCTGTAGAGGAGACCCTTTAGAGTTCTCACTGTAAAGGGTTTAACCTTCGGAGGGAGTAGGCATAGTCACGATCACTTCAGAATGGACTGCAGGCTCCTGTTCACTACATTGATTTCACTTGCTGTTTCCTGTTTTTCTCCTGCTCCACACCTCAACACAGCCTCTACATCACTGATGGCTGTTAAAGGACCTGTGCTTGGATTGGATTTTTGCCTCACTTGTAAGCTGCTTTGGATAAAATTGTTAGGCAAATTAAAAACCAAGGACTAAAACATGACAGGCCATGTTATAGGAAAATACTAAACGACATGGTGGTTTGAAGCAGGCCAACGCAAAGCATACTTACTGTTACAAAGCTAATTTCTTTATTTATTAAAGAACAACACATCATAAGTTTAATCTGTTTAAAGTTACACTTACTGTTGTGGAACAGCCACAAAACAAGTTATGTTTTATGAACGTCCACAAAACCTGTTATCTCCTCACAGAAGTCCCCATAAAAATGAGAAAATATTACAGTAGAATGAGTGCATTAATATCAAACTTGCAGCCGGCACTATTGTCTAGCTGTACTGTTATAGCAAATGAATCACATTTGAGAATTAAACAGTGCTGTGGTATAAATATGTGCATCAGCCAGCATGTTAATACCACATAATTTTAACCAAAAACAGTTCATGTGACTAAAACATACAGCACGCTCTTGCCTTCGGTTTCCTTGTTCAACTAAACCAGTCAAGGCCGGTAATCTGAGATGTCTATAATTTAAGACCTTTTTTAATATCGGTTAATAATGTTGTTTTGTGAATATAGTACAATTGCTATATGTGTAAAACAACTGATTAGTTAACATTTAGTAATAGTGAAGAATGAAAGCACACACACGTATATATTAAACTCTACAGCAGACTTTATTTAAACTGTCAACTCAAAGTCAAATAAATGACATGAATGGATGGAATATTGGATGGATGGATTTGGACAGATATTGCATCATGGCGAAGTTTTAAGGCAACAGATGAATTACGCTACCCATTCAGTGAGTGCTTTTGATTACCCTGACTCAGTCAGTTCCAAGTACTTCCATGTTATACAAACATGATAAGCGTTCTTACATCAAATGAATCCATAAGAAAAGGTTAAAATGTTCTTAATTGGAGCAAACTGTCAAATGGGGCAAAAATGTGTCGTATGAGCAATCAAGCAAAGTGCATTATTTTAGTCTTGTGCAATAAGTGTGCAATATGCTTAAACAAGTTAATAAATAAAAGCATAAATCAATATTTATCTTGTTAATGTTTGTGCAGTAAAATGTCCTAGACTTACATTGGGACAAAGTTTAAGTCAAGGTTTATAATTTTCAGAGAAGTGCTTGATAACAATCAGTCAAACTCATTCAAAGTTAGAATATTATATTTGCTCAATTAAAACTGTTTCTTACTAATAAAATACAGCAGGTATGTGTCCATGACATTTCAAGGCACGTTTTTTTTTTAATTTAAGCCTCTAAAAAAATATTGCTGCCTCAGTGGTCGAGTGCACAAGCACTCTCTTTCAGAACAATCTTCTGACCAGCAGTCTATAATAATAATAATAATACATTTCTATAAATACAGGATC
This sequence comes from Pangasius djambal, assembly GCA_022985145.1. Taxonomy (NCBI): domain Eukaryota; kingdom Metazoa; phylum Chordata; class Actinopteri; order Siluriformes; family Pangasiidae; genus Pangasius; species Pangasius djambal. Next base: position 5,851,716 of record CM040986.1, on the reverse strand, counting down.
TCATTCTTGCTTAATTTAGAAAAATAAATATACATAAGTATACCTAAATAGAAAGTTAATTAAAGTTGATAAACATGATAAAAGATGCTGTAATGATGTATAAAAGTTATAGTAGCAAATTCTATAGTAATATATAAAATGTAAAGTCATTTTCGAAATGTAGATAAAATCCAAGATCTTTGGTATAACAATTACCAAACAAACTAGTGCATAATATCTCATCTACAAAAATCTCTTTTAGATTACTCGGTCAGAGTAGGACATTATACAGAGTTGTGTACACCTAGGAGCACCTAATAAACGGACTAATAAACTCAGCGTGTATGGAAAATACGCTTGTAATAAAATGTCAACTCTGTGTACTAAGGCTTTTTTTTTTACTCAGCTGTATGTCTGGTACTGTTGTACCACTTTCTGATCGCTACTCCGGTGGTGCTGCTAATCACACACAATGCTCCAGTGAGGCTCCACCACGTCGGCTTGCGATTGAGGAAGAGGAATTGCAGTACGAAGGCCAACACCACATCCGTGGTCCTCATGAGTGCCACGGGGCCGGCCTTCTCGACCTGCAGTGCTTTGGTAAGGAATATCTGGCCACCGATGCCCAGGATCCCAATGGCCATCAGGCTCCACCTGTCCCAGCCGCATGATGGTATTGCCCACTCATCTATGACGAACAACACCACGATACACTCAAAGAAACCCAGGACAGCGTAATACCACACAGAGAGGTAGTAATGCACATTCTTGCCCATCTTTCTCAAGATGACCATCGTGCATGCTACCGCAACGGCGCTTGAGAAGGCAGCTACGGCGCCCTTTATGTGGTTGTCGTAGTTGCCCTCAATGCCAGAGAGCTCACTCCCGAAGAGAAAGGGCGGCCTCGCTATTAGGATAACACCGGTGAGGGTGAAGATGGTGAATATGACATCCAATATAGTGCAGCGCTCCTTGAGGAAGATCCAAGCCAGCAAGGATGTGAAGACAGGGTTGCTGAATGTAATGACGGTGGCGTCAGCCAGGGGCATCTGGAGCACGGCGTAGTACAGCAGGATCATAGCGATGGAACCGATGAAACCTCGCAGAAACAGGTACACCCGCATACCTCGGGGTCCCAGGAAACCAGTCCTGCAACAAAGTGATTATTCTAGAAATTCTGAGTGTTTTATAAATATATATACACAACAGTTAGTTTGGTCCACTAATCTGATTGGTTGAGCGGCGTTCCAAGAGTGCCTATATTTCCTATAACCGCACTGAGATGTTTCACTGTGTGTATCACTCTGCTCGTCTGGGTTCCCCACATAAAATTCCACTTCCTAGTTCGAAACGGTTACTACAGTAGTGTTAGCGAAGTCATCAGTGGACATGGCAAACGATACTTTTCAGGAATAAGTTTTGACTTAAAATATGACAACTCGTCAGATTAAGATGAAAAGGAAAAAGGGATGCCAATTTTACCGGAAGCACCTTTAACAGGTTCTTAAATCCAGTCTGGGGAACCCACTGTTCCGCATAGTTAAATCTCATGAGGTTAATATTTAACTGATAAGCTGGATCGGTTGCACTGGAAACCTACTGGTTTTCCTAAAGTAGGTCCCTAGAACTATAGGTGAGAAACCCTGCATTACTAAATTCACAGTAGTTAGCGACAAAGTGACAGCGACCATTAATTTTCTATGCATGTGTGTGACATGGAGCCCTGATTTCTGTAACAGCTGCTAGTGTCAAAGCAACAAGCACATTTTGAATAGATTTTCTTAATTGCAATGAGGTACGACGTAGTAAAGGGACAAATCCAAATGATTGGCTTGAATGATTATGCGGACTATTCCTGTGGGGGCGGTGTGTGTGTGTGTGTGGTTTGATGTTTCTTAAGTTCCCCACTCACAATTTCAGGTCCTACATGCAAGTAGTTTACTGCTTAACTGTCAAAAATGGGTTAAAAATTTATAACCGTGGTTTCATCTTATCCTGTCAGTTATGTGTATAGAAACACTAGGAGCAAAAATAAAGCTTGAAAAAAGTAGCGGAGATTGCTGGCAAACCAAATTTAAGCACATTTTAAACAAAAGTGGCATGTAAAATTTAAACAGTGGGCTGGAGACTATATAATTTTGGCTACTAATGATTCTGATTGATTCTCATTAGAACTAAAGAAACAGTGAACGCCCACAAGCGACAACAGTAGCGGCCGCTACACAGCCACAAGAGATACACTACAAGTGACACTTATCTCCCCCTAGTGTGACTGTATGGTTAGAATTCACTATTGTACTTTTCCTAATTTTCAGCGAATGAAACTAGTCAGGTTTCTGATCCAAACTGACTCGGAGTGGAACTTACTTATAGTAGATCATGGCTGGAATGACAAACAGCATCTGGAAAAAGCAGCGGATTGCACTGATTTCCACAGCGTGAATTCCGTCGAGTTTCTTCACGAGAACAGCAGCAACTGAAAAGAAGGCTGAGGCCAGGAGGGTGTAGATGAGGCCCAGGCCAGAACATGCTTTCTTCTCTGAGGGAAAACAGAAATGTGAAGAATCAAAACCAGAACAGTGAGCACCGTCCTTGAAGAGATCTCAGTTTATTCTATGCTTCTTTCAAAACGACAAAGACCAGTGAGGGAATATTAAAGCAAAAATTCTTGAAATGATTGAAACACAAAGCTGGATTTAAAAAATAAATAAATAAATAAATAAATACAGTCTATCGGGACGGTCAAGGCTGTAATATTAACTGAAAATATTATTTTTCCATTATAGAACATAACCCAGAATCGTACTCTTTCAATAAAATGAGCATCGGATATGTGCTGCGTGGACTTCACTGTGAGATCTGACTTTGTACATTGTGAAGTGATTTGAATGCAGAACTGGGAAGAAACCGAGGTGTGTCAATGAGCATGTGGAGGTATCGGGTTTTGCTGATCTCATGATCTCTAAAGAAATAAACAACAGTGTGGTTCTTTTGACTACCTGTTGGGCGAGTGCACCGTGTCTGAGGATCAGGTCATGGGAAAGCCTAGATTGAACACAGGCCAAAATGTATCAAATGTGCTGATCCCAAATGGGGTTTGGAAAATTACCTGGGACTATAGATTCAAAACAGAGAAATGGGCAATGTTTCCTGAATTGACTCTTGCGCCATAAGGAAGTGACTATAAGGAAATTACTTGACTGGTTAATCAAAGTTTCCTTATAGGATAAGGGCAGGGATGGTCTGGTGTGAATAATTCATGGTATAATTATATAACTTAATATCATGATTTTCTGTAGATCACAGAAATATAACATAACATTTGTAAAGATGATAATAATAATAATCAATATTTGATAATATGAAAAAAAAAAAAACTATGGCAGTATCATGATAAATTATTTAGTTAAGAACGGCTAGAGTATACCAGTCTGAGGGTATATCAGCACCCTTTATATCCATCATTTAAATAATTTAATAGTTATCCCTCAGCATATCAAATGCTATAAAACACTTCCATGTGGAAACTGCAAAGTCATACTACACGTGATCAGCTGCTGGAATCAAGTCACGCACACTAAACCCGTTTACCTCGCCTAGTTCTGGCCTGATAATCCTTACATTGCTTTCTGTGATAATGAGCATTACATATTAATACATAATTATACGAGGGAAAAGAGCACGTCTTGTTCTATATTATCTGATCGCATGTATATATAAAACTTGACAACTATTTACAGAAAAATGAGCAATACCCTGCTAATAGGACAGTGTCCCCATATTGATTATTAGGAAAATGACAAGGACATGGATTTGTAGTAGATACATTTGACGGTATTTTAGCCTAACCCAGCCCAGAAAATCTGTTATAACAATAATACCTTTTACAAAATTGAGAGCCACAAGAATTTTCAATAAATTAAAAAAAAAATATAGAAGATTTTGGATGTCCACTGTAAGGGTAAAACAAACTGTTTCCTGACTCTACGCTGTTAAAGGCCCACTCCTGTGGCCTGCTCTCACGTGTCCCCGTGTTCAAACACCATGTGCGTCACCGGTCGCTGACCAACGTAAGGTAATCACGAGTGACCCACAGAAAGGCACTCCGTGCTCATTATTTGCCTATATGAACATGTCGGTGTTGTTCTATAGCTCTATATACTCAACAGACAAGCTCTTTAATTACTGGGAGCTGATTATAGACTTGCTGACTTTAGAAAGCCTGCTGCTTTTGTGCCCTTGACAAAGCTTAATGGCAGAAGGCCTTAGGCTGTGTTGTCTCTCTTTCACGTCTCTGTTTGCACAGACAACTTGCATAATATATGTACTCATAGTGAGAAAACACCTAAATGAAGACCGCTGTGAAGACCGCTGTGAAGACCGCTGTGAAGACCGATGTGAAGACCGATGTGAAGACCGATGTGAAGACCGATGTGAAGACCGATGTGAATGAGCTGTGGGCAGTGCCAAGTGAAACAGTATTGATCTACACAATATTGAACGGATACAGTTCCTTTTCTTCATTTTCGTTGTCTGGCGCTGAACTTCAGTTGATGTTAAATGTGTTTGAAAGAGAAGCATACTAATTCGTGGTTCTTCCCCACTGCATTCAGGAAAATAAAACCACAAAAACAAAACAAAACAAAAAAAACCACCCAAAGAGCAACCAGACTTAAGCGGTTCAGAAACCACGGCTGCATGTGCAGCAGCTTTGCAAATAAACCAGTTGCTCTGTAGTTTTCCATTACCATTGTATAAACAAGATAAAAAAAAAAATAAAAAAAAGGAAGATAATTATAGTCTACAGATAAACCTCCCGCCACTACCTGATCTCTAAACCTGTACATTTACAAGGCCTGATTTTCATGATCTCTCACTAGTGGCAGGTAGACGAGTGTGTTTGTGTCTGTCTGTCTGTCAGCGTGGGAATAAATACGCTGTGCTCTCTGGAGGAGCTGGCATTAGCCTTCAACTTTAAGGCCAACCCACAACTTTTTTTTTGTAAAATACTCTAGTAATGGAAAATTTGTTTTGTTTAAGGTCAAAATAATCAAAGTATTGATTTTTGTTTTCATTACAATTCAGTGGAGTTGCTCTTTAATCACCTTTATTGGTTATTATAAAGCCATAATTAATCTTAAGGAAATGACGGTAATGTCACTCTCTCTCTCTCTGTCTCTCTGTCTCTCTCTCTCTCTCTCTTCTCTCTGTGCTGAAGACTTTCCTCTGGCAGAAAACCTTTACAAAGTGCTGACACCCGAGACTCTTTCTATAAATGTTACAGAAACGTTTCCTTAACCAAGACATCACCAGCCGATCAAGGGTTATACAACACATTTTTAAAATCTGTTTATTATTAGGCTTAAGTTGTTCGTATTAAAAAAATGACAAAGTATCAGAACAAGCACCTTAATATAAACCTTTTTAGCTGGAACTACTGTCAGAGCTGCCGTTATAGAAAATCTGTCCAATCAGCTTCACGGCTGTGGTATGAAGTTATTTTAAAACGTTAACTTTAAGTGAAAGTCTTTCATCAGCTGGTCACTGAGCAGTATCAGGATTACAATCAGTAAAAATAACTGATTAAACCACTCATGATCTCTTACCATCTGTTATTAGTTAACACTGCACAGAACGAGTTGATTTCAGCACAGGACATTATTCATATTTTTCAGTGATATACTGAGCAACTGCTGCTTTAGTGAAGAGCGAGGTAAAATGACTCGCTTTCACTCAGGGGAGAATCATTAAAAATCGTTCTTGCAACCAGCCGAGTGAGTAATGAGAGCGTGAGCTCGTGATGGAATGTCGCAAGGGATCACAAAATCACCGAGATTAACGCAACAGGCAACATCTGGCCATATGGTGAAATCCTGAGGACTGTCCCAAAAAGTTAGCCTTTACATCCTCGAACCCTTGTGCACTACACGGTAATAATTCAAATCAGTTTTCTGAGTTTTCACATGAGTAGTACAGAGAGATATTCCATGTAGTCTCCTAAAAAAAAAAAAAAAAAAGGCCTATATAGTGACATTGACATGCTGTTTCTGTGGCTGTTTGCAGTAACTATTTTTTAGATGGTATTTCAATTAATCACATAACAGCAAAAAGAAAATTTAAAAATTTGGAAACAAAAAATGTTTTTCATGTGATTTGCATTACTGGTAGGGAAATTTACTGAGCTTTGTTCAAGTAAATGTGGCATAAATGTTTTTTTAGAAGAGGATACAGAGAGGGGTGCCCTAGACTGAGAAGTTAGTGTGTGTGTGTGTGTGTGTGTGTGTGTGAGAGAGAGAGAGAGAAACAGACAGAGAGAGAGAGAGAGGAAAAAAAAACACACAGTGAGAGAGAGAGAGAAACAGAGAGAGAAACAGAGAGAGAGAGAGAGAGAGAGAGAGAGAGAGAGAGAGAGAGAGAGAGAGAGAGAGAGAGAGAGAGAGAGAGAGAGAGAGAGAGAGAGAGAGAGAGAGAGAGAGAGAGAGAGAGAGAGAGAAAGAGAGAGAGAGAGAGAGAGAGAGAGAGAGAGAGAGAGAGAGAGAGAGAGAGAGAGAGAGAGAGAGAGAGAGAGAGA
>CM040986.1:5742408-5840274 GCA_022985145.1 Pangasius djambal | reverse complement strand
ATCATAAAATTAATCAACAGTCTTGTCAGAATTAACAGTATTATAAAGGATCATCGACTCACCTGCAGTTATACAGTCAAACACCTGGGGCATCAGCTCATTGATCTTCTTCCCTTGATAAAGAGGTGGCCCGCTACAGTGTATCTGGTCCACTGTTGCATTGGTGTTGTGCATCCACTCAACTAGCCATTTCAGTTTACAGTCACAGACGAACATGTTTCCTCGGAGATCCCTGGTAGTACATATATTTCCAGTTAATATCATGCTTGATCTGGTTATTGTACAGTTGATGTCATGAACATTATTTGGAGATATTATATTTGTGAACTGCGTAAAAACATACACTTTGGTTAAGGCATCCATCCCTTTGAAAACATCTTTGGGTAATGTCTCCAGATTATTATAGGCAAGACTCCTGATCATTAAAAAGATAAACATTAACATGTAAAGCTTTCACACCCACTATACAGAGTTAATCATTTGTTCTTCGATAATAAATTATGCTCTGATTTACTCACAGATGGAGCAGAGATTTCAAACCTCTAAAGGCCAAAGGTGACATGGACTCGATTTTGTTGTTTTCAATAAACCTACAATCAAGTGTCACAATTAGTAACGGTTATTGCACTTATTTACTACATTAAAAAGTAATAAAGGGCAATGCAACTCACAGGTACTCCAGATGTGGCAGGCCCTGAAATGCATCTTCATCAATAGAGTCAAAGGTGTTGGCTGTAAACAAGCTGTAAACCAAATGAACATTTTAGTTCCACTCACACATTTGCACTTGTTTTAATTTTCCCATGACACACCACAATACCTAATCTCTATCATTACCACAAACAATACCACAAACAATACTTTAGTCTTACGGAAGTTGTTGGGGGCATCAATATGCATGTCTCTCTATAATTTATCCTTTTAGAAATGGGACTTTTTATGGGGGGGGGGGGGGGGGGGGGGGGGGGGGGTAGAATGTGGCTATCTTGCAAATAGTCACATGACTAAATGGTTCTCAAAGTAAACACAAAAGTGCGTCAGATTTCACATAACCATGTGTGAGGAAGTGTAAGAACCAGAATGACTTTTCCTTGTATTGTTCCAGAGGTTGGAGTTTAAAACTACATAAGGCATGCTCTCATTCTCTCATACAGTCAGGTCCATAAGTATGACACAGTGACACAGTTTTCGTAAATTTGCCTCTGTACACCACCACAATGGATTTGAAATGAAGCAATCAAGATGCGATTGAAGTGTAGACTTTCAGCTTGGATGCAAATCCTTTGCAGTCAATGACTGCCTGACATCTGGAACCCATGGACATCACAAAATGCTGAGTTTCCTCCCTTGAGATGCTTTGCCAGGCCTTCACTGTAGCCGTCTTCAGTTGCTGCTTGTTTGTGGGTTTTTCTTCCTTCAGTTTTGTTTTCAGTAAGGGAAAAGCATGATCAGTGGGGTTGAGGACAGGTGACTGACTCAGCCATTTAAGAACATTCCATTTCCAAGCTCTTGGGTTGCTTTCACGGTACGTTTTGGATTATTATCCGTCTGTACTGTGAAGTCGTGCACAGAGGCAAATTACGAAAATTGTGTCACTGTTCAAATACTTATGGACCTGACTTTATATGTCTCATCCTAAGACTGTTACTGTTAAAACGTTGACAGTTGTAATTTTAAATTTGCCTGATCAGGTAATGCATGTTAAATGTTTACCGAGAGATTTCAACTGGCGCCCTGATGCTTCTACTATAATACTGTTTTCAAGTAAACAAGGAATATGTCCCAATGTTTTTCTGTGGTAAATACCAATATCCCTATAAAGAATAGGTTTTTAAAAAAAAATCCTGAAATCTTTAAATTCCTTTAAATGGAAGGTTTTTCCACTGTTGTCACTGAGAACCAACCATTTCTGCCACTTCTTTCTGGATTGTATCCTGATATTACTTTAACCACATGCATTTAATATGAATCTCAGCTCCTTACATTCAAATGTCAACTTTCAGTGCTCTATGTTATGTTTTATGAATAAGATGGCTGCTGCATCAAAAATCTTCACGCACTGGTATTTCTTACTGACATTTGAAAACATCACCTATTGCTAGTACTTCTGGTTGTCAAATGTGACTTGGAGAGACATATGCACATAAGACATAAGCATGTGGCTAAAATGTGTCTCAGACCACCTCCTGAAGTGGTTTGAACAAACAAATTTAAATCCGTTGCAAACGTGTCTTGAATGAATTTACTCATTCGTTTTTTATTTGGATAATCTCTGGATCTGGATATAATCCTCACACTCAAGGCGCATGAAATGACCAAATGTAAAAGGAGTTACAGACAAAGTAATAGTAATAGTAAAAAGGCTTTTTGGGACAATTGACTTAAACTGGAAATTTTAAGGCTTTCCCTTCTGACTAAAATAGCCTGTGCAATTGTGATTGCTGACATAATTTGCCAGGTTTTTCTAGAAATCAAATAAATAATCATTCATTTATGCAAGACCTATAGTCCTAGGTACTGAATAGGAAACTTTTTAACAACACTGACTGACTTCAAACCATAAAATTTAGAAGACAAGACCAATAGAGCAGCTGCACTGCATAATTTATACACCACAACACACTGCAGTGTTGCCAGATTGGGCAGTGTTTCTTTACTAGAAGTATCTCAATTTGGGATAGAAAACATGTCATTGTGCAGTGGAGCTATATAATTTAGCAAAATTTAGAATGGGGAATTCTACTTTAAGCCACAATAAAAGGATGTTTGTTATGGTCTATATGTTTATATGTTTCTAGACATGATTACTTGCCTCAACTGATCAATAAATGAAGAGATTTTCTACTTTACTTACTGTTGTGCTGCATTAGTAGTGGTAGTTCAGAAAATCAGCAAGACCAGCAAAGATGGTCTACTAGCTTGACAAGCTCGGCCTTTGTTTTGGCAGCGTGTAGCTGATTTTTAGCAGGGACAAACAGCTGATGGAAGTGGAGCAAAGGAAAATAATAGTTGATGCTAATATACACTATATGGCCAAAAATTTGTATACACCTGACCATCACACCCATATGTGGGCCTTCTACAAACTGTCACCACAAAGTTGGAAGAACACAACTGTATGTATATTCTAGAAGGTCTTTGTATGCTGTAGCATTACAGTTTCCCTTCACTGGAACTAAGAGGCCCAAACCTGTTCCAGCATGACAGTGCCCCTGTGCACAAAGTGAGCTCCATGCAGACATGGTTTGCCGTGTTGAAGTGGAAGAACTTGAGTGTCCTGCACAGAACCCTGATCTCAACCCCACTGAAGACCACTGGGATGAACTCCAACTGCACCCCAGACCTCCTCACCCAACATCAGTACCTGACCTCACTAATGTGGCTCTTGTAGCTGAACGATCACAAATCCATACAGTCACGCTCCAAAATCTAGTGGAAAGGCTTCCCAGAAGAGTGGAGCTTATTATCACTAAATCAGGAATGAGGTGTTCAAATGGACGTGATGGTCATGTGTCCACAAACCGCTGGCAATACAGCCAATTTGGATAGCCTAAAGGTTAGTTTCTGATTTGATTGTACTGTTCAATCTGGCAACCCTTTTTAAGCCTTTTAAGTATTTAGATACGGAGCTTAATGGACTCCTTAATATTGCAGGGTTCTGCTGAAGGAACAGACAGTGCTTGTTTACAGACATTTGCATACCTAACATTGCGATCCGGCCCTCAGTAGCCTAATCAAGAACAGATACACAATAACACAAAGGGTATGCACTTAAAAAAAAAAAAAAAGTTTCAAAATAGAATGCATCCACTGGGTTGCCATGGCGACGCCCAAGCCTGCGTGGTACACTAGTAGATTAGTATTAAAACTAGAGTAGTATAATAAACCCAGTTTTCAGCAGGGTTTGAGATTCAACCTATCCCGGCTGGACAAAAACAAAACAAAACAAAACAAAAAACAAAACAATAGAAACCCTCATAGAATTGGTTTTAATGGTTATAATGGGAATTCTACTGGTTTTAATGGAAACTCTAATGGTCCCTGTGGGTCCCTACTGGTAGTCTGTTGCCTTTTATTGGTGGATTGTTATGTCTAATGGATACCATTAAGGACCAGTAATGGTTTTAATGGTTAGATGATGGCTTGTAATGGTATTTGTAGTGGAAAGCATCAGAATTTCTGTGATGGTTTCTATTGTTTTGGGTTTTTTTTTCTAGAAGTGGATTGCACAGGGGTTAAAGAGCTCACAGCAGCTGGAGAGACGGCGTGTGCAGGAAGCTTCCTGGGGCAATTTCAGTGAATCCAGACTTCACGAACGATCTGTTGGCGAGACACGGAAAGTGTATCAACTAATCCATTTTTTATTTCCTTTTATTTTTACGCACATGCCACTAGGAAAATCTTGTAAACAGAAACTTACAAGGAGACGACGTCCGGAGGGAAGGTGTGCGGAACAGTCCTGATGTTTTCACACAAGGCGTTATCTTTGGTGCATGTGCATCCCACAGGGCACCGGGGCTGCTTATTGCCCCTGCGGCTCTCCGCCGAGAGAACGAGCGCGGCGGCGCAAAGCAGCGTCAAAGTGACCCGCAGCGTCCCGCCGCCGTGTCGCATCCTGTCCCGGTTCACTTCAGAGCCTGGGATACAGAGCTGCTCCTGACGAGATCACGGCTGCTGCTGCTGGGAGCTGAGAGCTGGGAGCTGGGAGGATGCGCCTCGGTCGATGGATAACGCAAAAGATCTCAGAAAGGCATCCAAGCGCGTCGTCCCGAATATAAAGACGCGCACTGCATCCACATGCAATACTTCCCAGTTCAAAAGAAATACACTATCTAACGCAATAAACAGCCTTGTGCAGAGACCATGCCACCCCTCCAAGGCGACACTGATAGCCTACAGTAAATAAAGATGTGTGCAGGGTCTCAGCCAATGGTTTTGGTGCTTTCTCTCGTTTTTCCCTGCGATTGCGCATGAGCGCATCCTGGGAATTAAGCTTATCAGAATATTCATGAGACAAAATCCACGCACCTGAGTCCCAGGCTGGGAGAAAAGGACGCTCCTGGGCTTTGTAGCTTTATTACCCCGTGATTTATGTCAAACATTATACAAGAATTCAATAAGCCTATGGGGCTTACTGCTATATTTATGCTCATCTTGTTGTTGTTGTTGTTGTTGTTGTAACAGTAGTAGCATTTAGACCTGTAATTAACAATTAATTTTAGATGAATTGCAGTGCAAGCAATTGGAATGAACGATTTAATAATCATTTATGTTGACTATATGCCAGTATAATCAATAATGACATTATAAAGATGCACTAATAATAGACGTAATGAAAAGCAGCCATGTGTTCACATTGATCACGTAAGTAAATACAAATTTTTTTTAAAAAACCTTGTCACAAAGTAAATACAAAACACACTTATAAAGCCCATATAAGCCCTGTTACTGGTGTATGCAAAGAGGTTCCTGAAGAATAAATACTGTACTATAGCAAAAAATGTATCTAAAACATATTATCTAAAACATATTACATGACAAAACATTATTACAAATGATTCATAGTGCAGGGGGGCATGGTGGCTTAGCACCTCTGCTCCGGGGTTGGGGGTGCGAATCCCGCCTCCGCCCTGCGTGCATGGAGTTTGTGTGTTCTCCCTGTGCTTCGGGGGTTTTCTCTGGGTACTCCGGTTTCCTCCCCCAGTCCAAAGTCATGCGTTGTAGGCTGAATGGCATTTCCAAATTGTCCATAGTGTGTGTATGGGGTGGTCCAGGGTGTGGCCCGAGTTCCCTGGGATAGGCACCAGGCTCCCTTGTAACCCTGTGTAGGATAAGCAGTATGGAAAATGGATGGTTTATAGTGCAAAAGGGATTAAAATATGGTGATGCAGAAATTTAATTATTCTGATGAACTCATTCGGAAAGAAAATGTTTGCTTGAGTATATTTATTTAAGATTAATCACTTTCAGCTCAATGTCATTAGGTGAGGCTTGAATAACTGTGGCAGGTGTAGGTCAATAGGTTATTATACCAGAATAAATGTAACATTAAATATTACAATGTGTGTAATATGTCATGATAACAACGTTAACCCTGGGGAAAAATCCAGCATGGTCTGAGCAGCTACCAGCTGCCACAACACAGGCTTTACCAGCTTTACCAGCTGGTAAGTTATTTTCCACTATCTTATTCATGAGATTTTCTAATGGCCTTACTGTTGTGTTATTTTCTGAAAAGCAACTTGTCTACGAGCGGTCATTCAGAAAGTTTTTTGGTAACACTTTCTACGAAGCCCATGCTAATAATGCATTATAGCCCCATTTATAATTATTTATAAGCAAGCATTACTGTATATTTATAAAGATACATTCATGGAACCATAAGACTGACTAATTAATACTTATAAATCGGTGTATAATGCATTATGAGCAAGGGCATTGAAAAAGCAAGTGCATCACTTATAAGTAACTATAACAATAATTTAAATGTAACTATAACTGTTATTATAATGACATATAGGTCTTGATGTGTCTTTATAAATGTATTTATAGAACAGTAATACTTGCTTATAAATAATTATAAATGGGGCTGTAATTGATTATGAGCATGGGCTTCATAGAAAGTGTTACCATTTTTTTTCCTTTCTAGCACCTGGTAAAGATGCTGTGCCAGTCTGATCGGGCCGGCCTGGGTTTCGGCAGCTGGTGGCTGGTCGGTGTAAACTGGGTTCTTCAGCAGGGACACAGGAACCTAAATATTTCTGTTCATTAGTCCATTTATGATGCAGTAAACATTTGGCAGTTATGGTGAACTCTGTATGGCCGAGGCATTCTTTGTTCCATTCACAAGGGCATTTTTTTTTTCATCTTTTCTCAAAAAGATTTAAAAACAGTCAAGTTTTTGTTTCAGTGTTTGACCCGCTGTCCCTCTCTGCAGTTCATTCATCTAGAACATTTGACAGAATAAGAGAGCAGTTGTTATGGTCTGACAGAAAAATGCATCCAGTCCTCCTCCTCCTTCTCCTCTCTGAATATTTTCATTTAGAGATGAAAACAAGGCTAGTCTCTGTGGCCATGAGACCTTGGATATGCTATTCATAATTATGAACAGATTCATCATATTTATATGCTTGAGACACCAGTATTGTTTAAGGAAATACAGCACGTGCAAGAACCATATACTCCCTAATAACATAAGAAAAACAAGGATGGAGAGCTTTCATTGTGATGAAAATTCGCTGAATTCTAAATCATCCCTTACCGGAAGTTGTTGGTGTGGGTGGCTTGTAGATCGAAGGTTGTGCGCTCTTTGTTTTCGGATAGGACTTTTTTTTTTTTTGCATACGTCATCAATGCGCGCCTCGAACAAATCGCTACGGCTGGCGCGTAAACACAGATGTGAGGCATGGATCAGAGTGGTCTCAACCTCGTCAAGGTGCTTATTAATAACTGTGTTAAAAGCGATAAGGAAAACATTTTAATATTATATCTGAACCTTTTGCTGTAAATAGGTTTGTGTTTCTTAGTGATTTTTTTCGTGATGATTCCCAAATTCCTCTTTACTCTATAGATGTATGTGTATTACTTGTTAGCTAACAAATACTGCATTGAAAGCAAATTTATATAAACGTACATCCATGTTTAACCCTTGATTGATGTTTATTGTGCATCCTCATATCAGGTTGTTGCATGGACACACTGTATGCATTGAAAAATGGCCCACAACAGACACGCAACATTTCTGTCTTTACTGTGTCTCCTGTCTAATGCTACAATACAGTAACTGAGTTTCTTCTGCCAACAGTCATCCATTCATTCATCTTCAGTAACCACTTTATCTTGGTCAGGCTGGTGGTGGATCCGGATTCCATCCTAGGAACACTCTGTGCAAGGCCGAGATACACCCTAGATGGGACATCAATCCACACACACACCATGCAAACAGTCAACCACACCTAAGGGCAATTAGAATAGGCGGTCCACATACTGGCATGTTTTTAGGAGGTGGAAGGAAACCCATATGAACACATGACAGTAGCCCAAGCTCAGGATCAGATCCTGACCCCGGAGCTGTAAAGTGGCAACGCTACCCGGTGCGCCGTCATGCCACTCCTCCTACCAACAGTCTCATGTGTTATTCAATCTGCAAGGCAGAACTGAGTTTTAGGGAAGTGAAATGTACATTGTTGTCATTTGTGAGTCATATGTTTAGTCAATAGTCTTCATTCCATTATATTATTAATGACTCAGAGGGAGTGGGAATTGATTGCCCTTCACCTTACGCAGATACTGTGTGTCTCGGATGATCGGTATCAAATGTACGGCACTTTGCTGAATTGGAGCTTCTAGGAGCTGACATTCACTTCCTGTGAAGATGACAAAGCATTTTAGCTCTTTGGCATCATCTGTAACCCCTTGACTCCTTCTGCTGATGATGCATGTCTCATAAATGAAAGATGACATGACAGTTTTTCTACTCCCAATAGTTTGCAAATCCAGGTTGGATTCATGGCTCTAGTACAGGAAACAAACATCTTGTAGCACTGCTTTTCCACCAGTTATGATGTGTTTAAATGGTATTGCTATGTAGGTGCATGGAGGCGGTGGTTATGACTCGGATTTCAGCGATGATGAGGGTGGAGGAGGCTCATCACAACATGGAGGGAAGAGGTGAGGTGTTTTTGTTCTATTTGCATGTTGGACAGTAATATTTTTACGTATACGTATTTACATTTATAATAATAAGCCAAAATATGTAAAAGATTCTAAACTGAAACTTTTTTTTTTACACTTTTTTCTGAATCATTTAGTCCACAAAGATGTCAAAAATGCGTCTTTATCTCTTCTAAAGTATCTACAGCTTTTACTGTGCTTTTTATCTTAGTTACAATGACTTTTCTCGGGTGTGTAGGTGGAGACTGGTCAAAAGAGAGCAAGAAACAAATACCTTAGGTTTCTTGACCTCCAGCAATGGTCATAGTGACACCATATCTATATATTCTTGAATCAACCAATAAAGACGTGTGCATAAGTGTTAATACAGTCATTACTGACTGATTATCATTTTTCCGTGAAGATTAAGTCCAGACACAGGATTGTAATGAGGTGTGATTTCACCTCCTTAACAGGGCACGTGAAGATGAGCTGCTGCAGAAGCCGTTCCAGAGAGGGAAACACACGAAGGTCGCTCACAGAAAAGTGGCTGCGGACGAATGGGACAGGTACAGGAGACATAATACAAGGTGTAAAGTGTTGGTCTGTAGCTGTGTACTAATGCCGTTTTATGTTGCGCTGCAGGGAGGAGGCCAGAAATCGGCGCCACCATCTCATATCAATGAATGCTGTATCCTTTCAGCGAACACTGATGGCTTTCCATAGAATCATTTTGCAGTTTATAACCAAATATGTCATGACTGACACTTGTTTATGATTCTAAACAGCTGGTGTTCAGTATTTCATTAAGCAACCAAAAGGCTCTATGTTATCTAAACTGATGATTCTCACTTTATATATTTGTTGATGCAGTCTGATTTGATTACTTTTTCTCTTTTACATCCTCATTGGTTGTTCTTACAGGACAAGATGGTGCTGATCACAGATCAGTGTTCAGAGTCTGTGATGAATTATAAATGTAACCCAATATAGTGCTATAGTTGAAATTCAAATTCAAATTTTATTTGTCACATGCATAACCATACACAGTACCACTTGCAGTGAAATGCTTTATACAACTGTTCCGACATAAAATAAGAAAATATAGAAAAATATTAAATATAAAGAAAGAAAAAAAAAAAATATATATATATATATATATATGTATATATCACTTTGTTTTCACTTATTAAACAAAAGACATCTACAAAATTGGGTATTTCAACTGAGGATAAAGTTAGGACACCCTGTGCCCTAATAGCTAGTGTTTCCCCCTTTGGCTGAAATAACCTCAATGAGACGTTTCTTGTAGCCCTCTACCAGTTTCTGACATCGACTGGAAGACAGTTTCCCCCACTCCTCAATGCAGAATTCTTTCAGCTGTGTGATGTTTGAGGGGTTTCCTCCATGCACAGTCTGTTTCAAATCACCCCACAGGATCTCAATAGGGTTTAGATCTGGGCTTTGACTTGGCCGTTCCAGAACTCTCCATTTTTTTACTTTTCAGCCGGTCCTTGGTGGATTTACTGGTATGTTTTGGGTCATCGTCATGTTGCAAGGTCCAGTTCCGCTTCAGCTTAAATCTTTTGACAGATGGTCTCACATGTTCCTCAAGCACCTTCTGATACAATGTAGAATTCATAGTGGATTCTGTGATGGTGAGCTGGCCAGGTCCTGCTGCAGCAAAGCATCCCCAAACCATAACACTTCCACCTCCATGTTTCACAGTTGGTATGAGGTTCTTTTGCTGAAATGCTGAATTTGGTTTACACCAAACATGCCCTCTGTTATGGTGTCCAAATAATTCAATTTTAGACTCATCTGTCCAAAGCACATTATTCCAGAAGTCTTGGCCTTTGTCTATGTGTTCTTTGGCAAACTTCAGTCTTGCCTTCATGTTTTTCTTAGACAGCAAAGGTTTCCTCCTTGCACACCTCCCATGATAATTAAAGTTGTGCAGTCTCTTTCAGAATGTAGATTCATGCACTTTGACATCAACTGTAGCAAGAGCTTGCTGTAGGTCCCGTGATGATATTTTACAGTTTTTGGAGACTTCTTTAAGCATCTTGCGGTCTGCTCTTGGGGTGAGTTTGCTTGGAGGGCCTGCCCTGGCCATGCTGGCAGTTGTTTTAAATGTTCTCCACTTGTAAATGATTTTCTGGACAGTGGAATGGCTGATTACAAAATCTTTTGAGAGCTTTTTATATCCCTTACCAGACTCATAAGCATCAACAGTCTTCTTTCTGAAGGCCTCAGAGAGCTCTTTGGATCTCACCATGGTGATACCTCTCACTTCAACAATTAAGAGCAAACCAAACTAAACTAAATGTCTGAGGTTTAAATAAGGCAAGCCTCCTTCAAAATGCTCTGTAACGATGTTCTAATAATTTGCACCTGATGTGATACACCTGTAGGTAATTTTAGCCATTTTAAGTACAAATAAATGTGAGGGTGTCCTTACTTGTTCCTCACAAGAAATTGGATTTTTTTTTTTTTTAATTAAAATTTTCAGATCATTTTAAAAAGGTTTCTTTGGTTTTATTTGTTTAGTTATATTACTTGATTCTCCCAGTATTGTTAAAATGAAGATCAAATGTCCATTAAAAAAACACAAGCTTTCATGGGGTGTCCTAATTTTTTCATATGACTGTGTATATATATATATATATATATGTGTGTGTGTGTGTGTGTGTGTGTGTGTGTGTGTGTGTGTGCATATGTGTATAGTTATCACGTACAGTGTTTCTACAAGAGCTGTTGATCCTTGATGCTGTCTTAAAGTTTGACAGGCATAAGAAGTTTGTCAGCGACTACATACTGTACTATGGAGGAAAGCTGGAGGACTTCAAAAGATCCACGTGAGTATGAGACACTCCTCTCCATCCATCTGAAGTGGGACTGTAAAGATGGACGGATTCGAATCAGTACACTGGTGTCAATATTTATCATACAATTGCGCTGATTCAGAATGGGATATAATGAATAAACCTGGGCATCTCTGTAACACAAGCATGTCCCTTTATTACTAATGTAATATTATTTTAAAACATTACACCAAATGTAAATGAATTTGCTTTCTACCCAATGTCTGTCAGTTTCAAAAAGGGATTCATGATCTCCGTTTATGTTTGTCCTCGTGAAGGGGACGTGTCCTGTCTGCTTGTCAGTCTCAGTGAAGGAGGCATGGCATCACGTTGCTCAGAGTTTACTATAGGCGTGACCGCTATGACAATATAATCTCGATACTGTGGTAAATTATGTCACAGTGCCGTATGCTTTTCTGACATATCATGGGTATCTCAATTTTATTTTATAATGATATGTATTTTTTTCGTAATTACAAATTCATTGGAAGCAGCTAATTTCATAAAACTGAATTTTTTTTATTTTATTTCTTCCTACTTTTCAGTATTAAATCATTTCTTTTTGTAGACCCAAAATAAAAGTATCATCAATCTCTTAAAGCTAGTCTGCTGTTTCGCTGGACGTTCCTTAGCAAACCTATATATCCTACGACGTATTTGTATCACAGAAATGCCTTTGAGAATCCTCATATGATCATTATGTCATATCACCCACCCCTATTTGAATGTATTTTTTATACAATGTTAATCATATATTGAGTAATATGCATCCACGATCTTGTGCACCTCATTCATTCTGATGTGAGTTTAGCCTGTCAAACCTGAATGCGCTCTGTGTGCAGGGCAAAAGACAAGACAGATCTGGACGTGGTGAGAGAAAACCACCGCTTCCTCTGGAGAGACGAGGATGAGGAAGATATGACGTGGTAAAGTTTTCATCTACAAGGTTCAAGTTTAAAATTGCCTAGTTTGGTCACACACATTAACAGATTTGCACTTTTCAGGGAGAAAGAGCTTGCAAAGCAGTACTATGACAAGCTCTTCAAGGAGTACTGTATTGGTGACCTCAGCAGATACAAAGAAAACAAGGTACGTCTCTTTCTGTCACTGATGCACTGTCTGACTCACCATTTCAGGAGAAGCTAAAGATTTTTTTTTATGTTTCCACTTTGTAGTTTGGATTCAGATGGCGCATTGAAAATGAAGTAATATCCGGAAAAGGTCAGTATAGTTTATATTTCTACTTATTCTTATGCTATAACACACTTATGCTGCTACCATTCAAAGCTGGCCAGGACAGATTATCCAGTGCAGTTCTAGGTGTGTGTGCGCCATTAAATCTGTTGCGTATTAAATCACTGGTGTGCTACTTTAAACAAAAACCTGTATAAGGCTAGGCATTCCCTCATGCACATGCATAAATAATAAAAACTGTTCTGTTAAATATTAAACTTAATTGACGTTATGTGTACAATATTAATAGGAACGTGTATACCCTTGCTTATTCATGCAATTATCCAATCAGCCAATCGCACCTCCAGGGTTGGATGTTTGAAATCTATCTCAGCCCTGTGTGTGCAGAGTTTGCACGTTCTTCCTGTTCTTCGGGGGGTTTCCTCCGGGTAATTCCAATTCAATTAAATTCAATTTTATTTGTGTAGCTCTTTTACCAATGGACATTGTCACAAAGCAGCTTTACCGAAATAAATAGATTCAAAAAATAAATTGTAAATATGTGAATTTATCCCTAATGAGCAAGCCAGTGGCGACGGTGGCAAGGAAAAACTCCCTGAGACAATATGAGGAAGAAACCTTGAAAGGAACCAGAAAAGGGAACCCATCCTCATCTGGGTGCAAAGGATAGTGCAATTATAAATAAATCCCTTCTATTGTTGTGTACTATATGGACAAATAGTGCAAATGTGCAACCAGTAAATTCATCACAGTTTTCGCAAGAAGTCCGTTTGGTTAAAATCTATCCACTGTCCCCTGATGGAGTCCTGAGTACTCCAGTTTCCTGCCAAAGATGTGCGTTGTAGGCTGATTGGCATTTCTAAATTGTCCATAATGTGTGAATGGGTGTGTAGGAATGTGAGTGTGTGTGCCTTTGTGCCCTGAGATGGGTTGGCACTCTGTCCAGGGTGTCCCCCGCCTTGTGCCCGAGTTCCCTGGGATAGGCTCCAGGTTCCCTCACGACCCTGTGTAGGATAAGTGGTACAGAGAATGGATGTGCACGTGGATATTAAGATAAACATTTTTATTAGTTAACTACCAACATTTAGCTGTTTACAGAGGTTATGGGGTGTGTTGCCTCATCCACAGAGTGAACCATGTTATTATCATAAGCACTGATTCCTCCACCCCCAGTTATAATCTTTGGAGCTGGAAAGACATGCTTTTCTTTTGGTATGTCAACTTGTCAACCTTGCTACACTCATAGAACAGGACTAATAAATAGTGCCACTAGATGGAGATAGAGATTGAGACTTCATGCTGTGCCCAAGCAGGAACAATAAATCACAAAAAGACACATTTATTAATCACAGCCACCTGCAGAAAAGTTGCACTACTTACATCATTTTTGTAATTCTGTAGCCATGCTACAGAAACATTCTAACTTAAAAAAAAAAAAATTACACTTTTTTAAAATAGATAGTGTAGTCATTACCTAGCATATTGAGGCTGTGAGCTAACCTTCTTGAAATCTATTTCATGGACATACATTTTGCCTACATAACTTGTGGCAACTGTTGTATTTTGAAATGAATTGGATTAGACCATTGTGGCCACAGCAACCTAAGCATGGAGATGATTCATAATATTACACTTACTTCAATTTGGAATGATGCATGTGTGAATAGACTTTTTTGTTCACTCCAGGAGGCTACAATCTCATGGCATCAGTATATTATGACATGGATAATTGGAGAGACCATAAAAGCATTTTTTCTTAAAACAGTCCTGGCACTGTGGCTGAGTCTGAAATGCTCCATACACCCTATATAGTGCTCTGTACATGACTCAAAATAGCTGTACATCCTTTGTAATACAGAAACATTTTGGATTAACCATAGCTTAGATTTAAGGTGTTCGGTTTGTGTGTAATAGCTGTGTGTGCGTTATCGGTTGCTAGGTAACAGATAGGACAATTGATTTGACTACTAGTTAGGATTTCCCAACGTGAGGTAAGATGCTGTAATATAAGATATTATAAGTTGTTGCGGTCCTGGGTTTTGGGTGCGGACCAGATGACTGATAAGTGTAATAGGCCTGTTTAAGCAAATTTATATAGTTTTATACACTATATGGCCAAGTATGTGGACACCTGAACACCAAACTGTTGCTGCAAAGTGGAAGCACACAATTGTCTAGAAGGTCTTTGTATGCTGTAGAATTAAGATTTAACTATGAACTAAGAGGTCCAAACTGGTTCCAGCATGACAATGCCCCTGTGCACAAAGCAAGGTCCCTGCACATGTCCCTGACCTCAACCCCACTGAAACACCTTTAGGATGAACTGGAACACCGACTGCACCCCAGACCTCCTCACCCACCGTCACTGCCTGACCTCAGTAATGATCTTGTGGTTGAATGAACACAAATCCCGACAGCCACGCTCCAAAATCTAGTGGAAAGCCTTCCCAGAAGATTGGAGGTTATTATAAAAGCAGAAGGAGATGAAATCTGGAATTGGATATTGAAAAAGCACAAAACAGCATATTTAATGGTCAAGTGTCCACATACTTTCGCCGCTATAATTTAGGTTTGTGCCAAGCAAATTGGTTAATAAAGAAGACTTACTAACTTCAAAATTGTGATCTCAAATGCTGGAAAATTGTGGTAAAATTTAAAAAGACCCCTCTATAAATCCTGTTTTTTTTTTTTTTTTTTTTTTTTTTTAAATCCTAGAAATGCCCCTGCTTGAAATAAAATGTTCAGTTGCAAAAATATTTAATGTAAAAGATATACAAGTGCTATGTGCAATAAATGCACAATTAAAATAACTGACATCAGCAAAGTAACCTTAGTAACTTTATAACACACACTGAGAAATATTGGTTAATTTAGTTAGCAAGTATACTTTTAATAAATGCAAGCACCCTGTCCCATGTATGATGTGCTTTCCCTAGCAATAATATTGCAAACTCCTACGGCTAACTATCTGATTATTAAGTTCATGGCTAAAGACTTAGATTTGGCTCAACGTTACTTGATGTGGATGTGATCCCGGCACTGACAGAGAGCCACTTTGTTGGGCTTTTGAGCAAGACCATTCACTTCAACTATCATTTCATTTACTGCTCTGATAAATGCTTGGCTGCCTGAATTCTGGCATTCTTTTAACATGCTGTCTTTAGACCCACATTTTAGCTTACAGCGTTTCTGTATGAATAACAGAAATAGTGTGTGGTGCCCATTTATGTTGTTGTTGTGTGTGTATGTGTTTGTGTGTGGCATTTACCCAGGGCCTATGTCCAAGACCATCTGTTGTTAAGGACAAGCTGGAGGAGTGATGTGGCATTAATCCCTCCCCCACCCAAAGCACACACATACACACACCCCAAAACCAAACACACACTTACAAGCACAACCAGCCACTATGGATTAAAACTGCAGATGTAGGTTGTCCAGGTGACCATGAAGACGTTTGTTCTATTGTGGACCACTGAAGCAGAGGATAAGGGAGGCTTACCATAATGTGTTTTTACTTTTTCCTCAAGACGCTTTTTGTCAGAGCCTTAACAGCTTGACCGCAGCTCACGTGAGCTTAAAGCGAAGGGGAACCAAGTCACAAATACGTCACTGCACAGATGAGATAATCCGTGTGACCTGAGGATTTGCAGTCAGCTAAGTCACTCTCGCTACCTGAAAATCATTCAGCAGTGACTAAAGGTCAGCTAGTGGAAGTCAATATGAAGACCTTGCCCAAATAAACGGAGCCTCTCTGTTTTCCACGTGGTCAGTTGGCGTGGGATCGAAGGTTAGCAAAATGTCAACAGTATGCAGGCTAAAATAAATAGCCCTCTTTCAAAGATGTCAGTGTGTAATCATCCACTCTCCAAGCTGACATACTTCAGATCTATTCCAGACCCCCTGGCTCCATTTATGTCATTTTAGCTTGTCTTAGCGTGCCTCGGGTTCTCACAGGTATCTTGAACAGGATTCTTCAGATCCATACTCCTGATGTGTGCAAAATGTGCAAGAGTCACTACAATACATCAGAGAGGACTTTGCCTAAAGTCACCTGTTTGCCATGTGAAGGGTACATGAAGGTGAAGTGACCTTTAAAGCTGACCAAGACGGCTGGGAAAGCCCAGCAGTGGTGTTCTCCCTTATGACGCACTTTGCCCAACAGCAATCCAGAGGATCCCCTATTAAGCCTTGTGCAGCTAAATCCAGCCTGCTGCGGCCTTGGGGTAAAAGATCAAGTGAAGGGTGAAGGGAGTGTTTTCTGTCTCTCTCTCTCTCTCTCTCTGGTGCTAACATTAACCTACACCAGGGGTATTCAACTAAAATTTGTAAAGGTCAAGTTACATAAAATACTTACAAAGGTCCAACGAAGCAACTAACACGACTGAATGGTAACAACAGTTACCTTTTAATGCTGAACCATTAGTTATTAATTTAAGGCTTTAAATGAGACAATATGAAGTCACTATATGGTGTTTCCGAGTGGCGCTCATCCATTATCTTCAATTTTTTATGGTCCTGTCTTTTCTAACAAACCTAGTTGGTTATATTTCCCAAAATAAAAACAAATTAGTCATTTAAACGTAGTAAGAACTTAGTATTTTTTTTTCCAGATTTTTTTTCATACATTGGGCCTCATTTATCAATCTTTTAGTGAAGTTGTGTGTAAATGTTTGCATAAGCCAGAACGAACTAAAAGTTCCCGCCGGATTTACAAACGTTTTGGAAAGACTGATTTTGTTTATGCTCATGTACATATGTTGATCAACATGCAAAGCGTGCTCCCAGAACAGCTCATTTGCATTTAGTGACGCCCACAAAACTCCATAAAAGTGCACAGACAGCTGGGAGCATGAAATGAACGATCAGGGTAAAGGCTGAGCGAGAGCACTGGAAGTTTTTTCACTTGCTTCTATGCCAGTAAAATGATTTAATAATTCATTAATAATAATAAGCAAGCGGTAAATCCTCCATCTGCTTAGTCATTTGTTTATGACTTACAGCTCTGCGCATAAAGACCGGCCCGTCCTCTGTTTATACGGCGGCATTTCATTTGTCATAATTGAATGATTCATTTTATTTATTTTAATTTATGGGTTTGTGTTGTCTTGCTTTCTTTATTTTTTTGAGGCCCATTGTTTTATTCGTGCTACAGTATTTTTTTCAGTGCTTGATTCGCTCTGATGAAATACTTTGCAACATCTGCATCCGAAATGCAGTTCGGCAAATTGTCCCCTGACCTACACCATCATATATGATATTGCGTCTCCCCTCAGTGGTGAGCTCTCAGGTAGCTGCCGGCTTCATTTAGGATGCATTTTAAATAATAAATTATTACCTGCAACAAAACTGAAACAGGTGTCAAATCTGTGCAAAAAAAAAAAAGAAAGAAAACAACAAAAAAGGGTTTAGTGTGAGCTGGGGGGGCTGGACGTTATCATTTTTCACTTATATGTATTTCAGAGTTACTAAATGTGGAGCAAAAAAGGTGTTTTAGATCATCTTATACAGAACTTTTACATTCAGAAAAAACAGGTAGTCTCTATTAAACATACCAGATCTTTTGTTTTATTTGTATTACCAGTATTTGACATTTTATTACCTTCCATTATTTGATTATCTTCTGTATATATATGAATTATAAAATTTTTGTTTTATTTATTTTATGCTTTTTTTTTTAACTATATTTAATATTATTTAAACCACTTTGCTATCTTGCCTTCCAGGTTTTAAAACACTACATAAAATTATTATTATTATTATTATTATTATTATTTTGCTGCTGTTGTTGTTGTGCATATGGGTATGTCATAATATGTATGCTGATGCATTGCAGGCCAGTTTCTGTGTGGGAATAAGCGCTGTGAGAAGAAGGAGGGCTTGAAGAGCTGGGAAGTGAATTTTGCTTATGTGGAACAGGGCGAGAAGAGGAACGCTCTGGTGAAACTGCGTAAGGCAGCAACCCCCACTGCTTTTAATCTTCCTCTGTGCCATTCTCCTCAGCCGGCCCCATAGTGGATCTAAGCTCATTACATTAGACTTAGGGCTATATACATTATAGAGCTATAATACACTCAGAGGAAAAAAGTTGAATCTTCAGCTTGTCTCTCTGCTTCTGGATCAAAGGGTTTCCTCTTAGACAGAGTTCCAAGTTGAACCTCTTTTGGGGCGTCCAAGCTTATCCACATAGGGTTGACATGACAGCAGGTTTTCACTCCAACCAATCAGCGGTCAGGTGTAGCCCTTTACGGATAAGATTGGACACCCCTGCCCATTTCGAACCGAAGAACCCTTAACGAAATACAAAGAACCCTTGATAGTATGCATTGCGTTTGGATTTAAGATCCAGGCAAGTATTCGTATCATATTTAAAATATTTTTTACACAGTGCCTTAATTAATGCCAGAAATTCTGTACACTGCTGTGCTCTTGTTCTGTACCTTCAAGCTTTGTTTATTTATTTATTTTATTATTTATTAAGATTTTGGCTCCTGTGTCCCTCTGCTTTTTTCTTCTGTAGGTCTCTGTCCAGAATGTTCCTTCAAACTGAACTACCATCACAAGTAAAGAGATCTTGATTATATTTTCTTAAACCGCTCCGCAAAATACCTCTTCTACTATGCGACCTTTAAATAGCGATCAAAATTGCTCACAAGGCTAATTTTGAATGACTAAATTAGTTAGCATGATTAGATCTGGTTCTGTCTGGTTGCAGAGTAATGTTCTATCTAATTTCTGTTTCAGGCGGAAAGAGGTGAAGGTTAAGAAGAAACGCAGACCAAAAGAGAATGAGGATGAGCCACAGGCCAAGAAGTCCAAGCACAAGTCCAAACACAAACGCAAAGAGAAACACAGACACAAAAAGAGGCGAAAAGGCAACACTTGTTTTTATTTACACTTCCTTTTTATCAGAGGTTTACATGTGCCATCGACCGTTGAGTCACTGAACGTTCCTGTTCTCTGTCACACTTAGGTAATGCTTGGGGGCTTGTTACATTATGTCTGAGACCCACAGAATGAAATGGCTCAAGGGCAGAACCCATACAGGCAGATTCATACATGAACTGCAGTGTAGTTCAGTGCATGCTTTAAAAGACTTCTCTAAAAAACACTAGCAAGAAAGCATTCCTGTACCTGTCTATGCTTGAAGTGTGACATCACAGCTTAGAGATATAGCTTGTTGATGCATATTGCTGAACATTCCCATTCAAATACTTTAGCAGTAAAATGTAATTTGTTAGAATGATATTTAGTTACTAATGATCTATCATTAATGTATGGCTTATGTCAAGCAGTTGTGCAGTAGTACATGGTGTAACACATTTTATTTTCCCGTCTACAGAGCACTCTTCCTCAAGTTCTGAGGATTCCCATGACTCGGAGAAAGGTTTGTATTCCTTCTGTTCTACTTGCTACCATTCGCAAACATATCGCTGCAGGTCTTTAGCTAATTCATGCACTTAGTAAACACATCTGGCACTCAAAGTCTATCATTCTTCAGTTACAAAGCTATGTTGGGTTGGGTCTGAATCTGGTCATTGTGCATGAAATCAAAACTTGTCTTATTGTCAGACATGGACAGTGAAGAAGAGGACGAAGGCCCATCAGAGTCGGAGTACTGGAAAGGTCCAGCCCCTGCTCTGGAGGAGAAATCACGGTGAGCTTATAAGATCTGCTGTCTTACTAAGACACACAATCAGTTCCAGTGACCATATTTACAAAAAGTCTTTTGTAAATACCACTAAACGCTCCAAGGGTTTCTTCTTAAAACCTATTCACAAAACTATTGAGAAAACCTTTGACTAAGGAATTCCTAAGATAGAAGGTGGGGTTGACCATACTGTAACAGATGATGCTGTTTTGTGAGTGAATATCAGCAGTGTTTGGCTGATGTGGTAATAAATAGTAGTAAACGTGACCAAAATGTATATGCTCATATACTGATAATATTTTGGCCCAGTTGTCATTGTACACTATATGTGTATAACACAGTGTATTAATGACCAATACTATAGCCTAAGGTGGGTGTCTCTGGAGGACTAGTGGTAGACTAGGCACAGGACAGTGCACTCCCAGTGCCAGCCCAAAGCCCGGATAAATTGGGGAAGGTTGTGTCAGGAAGGGCATCCGACGTAAAAACTGTGCCAAATCAAATATGCGGACCAACGATCTGCTGTGGCGACCCCTAACCGGAGCAGCCGAAAGAACAACTGTTGCCTATAGTGAACATCTAAAAGAAGACATCAATGGTTCATAAAATGTTTACACCCAGCAGTCCCTTAAACTGAAGTAATTGGCTCTAACATAATTTCTAGGCTTAAATGTTTTTGAGTTGTTGAAGTTTGGATTAAACCCATTAAATTTATGTAACCAGTGAAACAGTCTAATGAGTGTAAGACTATAATAACAAGTTTAATAGCTTTGATAATGGTGAGTAGTGATTTCCACCACTGTACCAAAATCACAGACCCACTGGGTGCATTTGTTTACCCCACTTTGAGAACCACTGTGTTGAATGACTTGTAGATGATATTGCTGTCAATAAAATGATAGTATTCCGTTCATTTATGCTGCACAACCGCCTCTTCTCATGTGGCCAAATAGATTAGGTGTCAGAACATTGATCTCCAATGACTCCATGTGACCACTGATCTCCAATAATATTGCATTACTTTTCTTAGTAGGTGAGGTGACTTCATCCCTCACCACTTAACAAACACTGCAATACCCACACTGTCAAGATTAATCCACAGCAGCAGACATGTAGGATTTTTTATATTTGATCTTAGTGGCATGATCTTAGTGCCACAGTCCTCTTGGTCTGTGTTTTTACAGGCTTAGAAGCTACTTTTGCCACTGAAATATGAATCACACTTAAAATTAATTTAAAAAAATGAAATAAAATTAGTCTTTAGATTTTTTTTTTAGATATAGCCACAGATTTATTGACACCTCCTTAATGCAGGAGAATAATGATCCCAAAAATCGAACTCAATACAGAGATGATCCCAGAAATACAAAATCACTGTTTGGCAATTGCCATTTAACCCCAGATTCACAATGGACGTGTCACACAAGCCATTGTCTATTCTATCCACACTACAAAGTTGTAGTTTTTTTTTTTAACATGTATCTGGCATGACAGTGCGCTTCAATGTTATTATGAAAACAAATGTCCAACTGTGTCAGTGAAACATTGGGAATAAGGACAACCGAAGTAGCGCAGCTGTACTGAAGACAGCTCCATAAAATCATGAGATCAGACAGTGGGACAGTGAATAAACAGCGTATGCATTTTTTCCAGGATATTAATCTTTAAGGTACAAGCACTTTGCTGTGCAACTACAGGCTGCAACGTAATAACATTGCAGCGTACTTGTAAATCTTTTGTGGATTATGATTGTAAATACATATCATAGCATGTAGAAAGCGTGATGCTTTGAATTGCAGTTTCCAGTTTAGAAACGCATCTGGTGTGAATGTGCTGCAAGTCTCTGAATTTGAACCCTTGGGAAACTCTGTGGCAGTCCACTTGTGCCTAACCTGAGAATATAAATGAGCTAGAAATGTTCTGCATGGAGATCCTCTGCAGGTGTCTCCAACATAATTAGACATTGCAGGAAGAGTCTCCGTGCTGGTATTCCATCAGGGGAAGGCTCCTGCGAATATGCATTGTGGGGTGCTGATGATTTAGAAGCCATTATTTTGCTTAAAAACTACACTAGTTAAGAAAGGTTTCTATCTTTGGAAAAGATATTGTATTGGAACAACATCAAAGTATTTCCATATGTTTTGTCTTAGAACATCATTCATTGCATGTGTTATTTATTGTTATATATTTATTTTTGGTCATTTTCATTAAGGGAGCTTAATGTATGCATGTTGGAAGCTTTTCCTGAATGCTTGGCTGTGAATACTGAATAGCAACTCATGAGTGATTTGTTTCTCTTTTCCAGGGAAGAGGAGTTTGATGAATACTTTGAGGGCATGTTTCTGTGAGCCGGGGACTCACCCGAGCATTCAGAAGATCATTCCCATAATGCTTATGTACAGAGTGAATAAAATGCTCACTGCTTTGTTTGACAGCCACTGTTCTCATGTCGTTTTAACAGTTTAAGTTTCCAGTGTTCAAGGAACATGTCCATTTATGCAAACTGATGTAAGCAGCTGTGCAAGGTTCTACTTCAAGGGTCTCCATCATGGAGGGAATGTCAGACTGCATAGCTGGGTAGTGAAATAGTGTTGTCTGTTGCCAGAGATTTAATAACTCTGCGTTAACCAATTATGTGTCCTGTATGATAAATATGCTACTAATATCATATGTTGAATGTTCTGAGTTTTATTTTATTTTAATAATTGGCAGCAGCCTGTTGAAACATAGTAAAGGGATGAATTTGGGCCATCTATTATACAAGAATGCAGTATATCAAATATTTCTCTCAGGCTGAACATTGAAGAACATTGTGTGTCCATAGGCCATAACCACGACTTGTGCTCACGCACACATGAAAATGAATATTCTGCCTACTTTATAATCAGAATGTCTAGACACCAAACAAAGTACATTTAAAGCTCTTTGCACTGTAATGATTTGTGATTTGAACAGCAAGTCTGACCTTTAGGGTAAGAAAGTTCCAGGGTTTGAGTGAAACAAGCTGCTACTAGTCCCGGCCACCCGCCACTTGAGCCTCTTTACTGTGAGATGATCCAGCTTTACTAGATAATCCCTGAGACGATAGAGATGTCTTGGTACCTCCCAAGTCCTCCCAGTTCTCCATGTGTCCTCTAAAGAACCTGACAAAAATATCTAAGTGTATGTATGAAAAGACCAGTAGAATGAGTGTTATAAGTGCCAGAGAGTGGCTTCAGGACATTGGAGATCTTTGAACCATAAATTCACTTGTTTATTGCCAGTATGTTTATTGGATTAAAGGTCTATATTGATTTACCATCTAGTTGTTGTTGTGTACATTGCATAACCAGGCAGGGTGTTCCTGATTTATGGGCAACAATGATATTTAATGTTTTCAGACCTAGTAAGGTGGGAGCAAAGTACTACTGTACTACTGTAGGTGTTTGAACAAATCTTGGCCCTGTATATTTGACCTGGCTTACACTTGTATGACACAGGTATAGCTCCTGTGATCTGTTTTATATAAGCGGACACTTCAAGATTAAACTTGAATGAACTCAAGCTTCCCTTCAAGCCCTAAATGTTCTTACAACATTTCAGTTCTGTCAGTACTTGCTTGATCCTACACAGTTTTTTAATTTCCATTTTCAGAATATCCGTCTTAATAAGGTAGATCATAAATCATGTATGTGTAATGTGCAAGACCATTTAGCTCTGTCAGTCTAGATGTGCGTTAATTAGAGCCAACTGCATATTGACAACATTCATCATACTGTTAGAATCTCAACGCATTATTAATCACTTATTAATTAAGAACTATCAGGCCATCTGTATCCAGACATTAAAGAGGTGACAGTTATTGAAAACCCATGCATCTAACTGAAGTAACCCTCAAAATGTTTCACTAACATCAGTCAGGTTCTGGCCTTGAAACTTTACATCAAGTCATTCTAAATAATTTTTTAAAAATGTATTAGGCAAAAAAAATAAATAAAAATAATAATAATAATACAAGTTGGCTCTTGGTTGTTACTTTCTCCGACACTGTTTCTCTCTGTGTAAATAAATAAATAAATAAATAAATGTATTTTTATATAAATATATATTTAATATATAAATATGATCGACTCACTAATCAAGTATTATTGACAGCATTTTTTTTTTTATTCGAGCTCTTAAATAATTCCATGCGTTATAATTTAGCTGCTATACTGCAGCCTTTGCAATAGTTACTGGAAGAACTGAAATCTGTCCATTTTAGTTAAAAACTAGTGACACATGAAAGAAACAGAAAAACAATCACCAGACTGTACATTATATTCAAGTTTTGCTGGTGCTCTGCGTTGACACCACTTCGACACGAGAAGGTGTTTTCAGAATCAGCCCTTTCATCTGTATTAGACTTAGAGTTCTTTTTTTTTGTCACAGAATTAAACAAAGGGAAAAACAACCAAAAATGGTGAATCCTGAGGTCCAAAAAGACCTTCCACCTGCTGTCACATGTAATTGTTTGGTCAGGCTCTTTGTCCAATGGTTCTTTTTAAAATATGGTGCATGTTTTAGACTTCCCACCTTCAGTAACTTCTGGTTCTGTGAAAGACAGAGAGGAAAAAAGAGGGTAAAAGGAATTAAATGCTCTTACCATCACATGGAAGCCCGTTGATTAACAGTATTTTTATGACTGTTTGGAATGGGTTAATGCTGCAAAGTTCATTGCATCTAAGTGAAGCATGTTTATCAGGATTTATCAGTGGTTTTAAATAAACCTTTTTTGTCCTCCTGTTTCTTCTTTTCATTCTCAATGGCATCTAGTTTGGCTTGATATGCGTCAGCCAGCTCTTTCCAATGGGCTCTGTTGTTGTTCAGACCATCAAACATGGGAGTGATCTCCTTATGGAATCTTGCAAATTCCTGTATGAGCAAGAGTTCAGTTGTGCTTATAAGCTTGCCTATCAAAACCTTCTCAAAAGGGGACTTTACTAGGAGCCAGAGCTTTTTAAAAGTAGGTAGGTACTTTAAATTTAGTTTTACAAGTACTAAGAGATACTGCTGAACTCAGCCTGACCAAATGACCACTGAGCAAGGGAAAATTCACCTTGTACACGAATGAGCAGACAAAATCAATGAAGCCACACTGCATCTTGGGCAGCTCATCCGCCTTCTTCCTGTCCATCATGGGCTAAGGAAGGATTTCCCAACAAAGATTTCTCAGCTTCTGGACAAAACCTAGATCAACTATCCTAGCTGAACTTTCAGGTTTTAATATACTTTACATAAATGCTAAAAATGAGATGAGAGAAAACATTCCAATTACTCACAATAGGTTCTTGCTCAAGTACAGTCCTCTCTAGGTCTCCCTGCTCCCAGAATTCAGCAGCCACCATCAGAGCCACCTTCAGCAGAAAGAAAAAAACTTTAGAAAGTTGCTTAACAGGTCAAGAAGAC
The DNA here is from genome assembly GCA_022985145.1 of Pangasius djambal. Taxonomy (NCBI): domain Eukaryota; kingdom Metazoa; phylum Chordata; class Actinopteri; order Siluriformes; family Pangasiidae; genus Pangasius; species Pangasius djambal. The sequence goes on along the minus strand of CM040986.1, from coordinate 5,814,489 downwards.
CACTGGTGTGTAAATTGTCAGTGACATGCCTTGCTTTGGACCTCCCATGGTTTTGTGATGGCAGACAGGTCACAGCCTGTCATCATCATTGCCCTGTATTCAGTCAGAAAGAACAGAATTATTGTCATGTGTCAAAAATAATACCAAGTAATTTACAATTTGATAATAATTAACAAATACACAATATTTCTAGCTTCTGCCTTTAACACAAAAGAAATGTTATTTACATGATAATTTCTTTCCTAACGGGATTGTTGGCAACAAAGTTAATGGCTTCCTTTTCATCTGTCATTGGTTCTGTGGCATCAACAATCTTCTGGAACATTGTTCTTTTTCTGTGAGATATAGAAACATCAGAGCATTCAGACTGACCAGTTAATTTTTTAAGATGGATTAATGAAAGTCAGAGGAGCAAGACCTACTTGAAGTACAAAGCCAGATCAGTGGCAATGATGCAGACATCATGTAAATGCTGTACTGTTTCAAACTGGCGTTTCTGCAGACTCTGAAAAATATTTAGGTTCTGCAGAACAAAGAAAACAAAAGAGTGAGATGAATCATGCCTACATACACTATATGGCCAAAAGTACAGGGACACATTTTCCCCAAACTGTTGCCACAAAGTTGGAAGCACACAATTGTATAGGATGCCTCTGTATGCTGTAGCATTAAAATTTCTCTTCACTGGAAGTATGGGGCGCAAACCTGTTCAACCATGACAATGCCCCTGTGCACAGTGTGAGGTCCATGAAGACATGATGCGCCAAGGTAGGAGTGGAAGAACTTGAGTGGCCTGCACAGAACCTAGACCTCAACCCCACTGAACTCCTTTGGGATGAACAGAAACACCGACTGTGTCCCAGGCCTTCTTGCCTGACATCAGTGCCTGACATAACTAATGCTCTTGTGGATGAATGGGTAATTCCCCACAGCGACAATCTAAAATAGTGGAAAGCCTTCCCAAAAGAATGGTTATTGTTACAGCAAAGAGGGGACTAAATCTGGAATGGTATGTTCAACAAGCACATATGGGTGTGATGGTCAGGTGTCCACAAACTTTTGCCCATATAGTGTACAAAATCTCTACATAAGCTTTACATATCTGAATTACATTGTACGATTCCAAACCTCTTCTGCCATAAGAGTCTTGCTGTATTCAAGATGGTGTCTCTCCAGAATAGAGGACCCATGAAGTTTGGCCAAAGGTGAAGCACTCCTGCAATGGAAGTGGAATGATTATGAGTGAATCTGCAACAAAAACAGGTGATGTTTGTGATTAAAAGAACAGTCAATTTCATACTTTGTCTGATAGAGATTGTTGGTACCCCTGTGGTCAATATCATGGCAAAAAGCAGCCGCCACCATCGCAAAGGCATCAAGGTCTGAGTAGTATTTTCTCAGCTTTCCAGTCTGTTTGGAGAGGATAAGTAACAAGGGACTATATGACAGTCAGTGGTGGTAAAATATTTGTTAAAGGAAAGATGAACAAATAAAACTTGTTGATTTGATAGATACATCAGGGTGACAATGTCCAACGATCATTTGTGTACACATTTGCTTGTCTTGCTCAGGTGATCTGTACTCATTGTGAACCCTCTTGTGAACTTGCACCCACTGGGAAGGCCACATGTTTGAAGAGATCAAGGTGAACCCTGGCCTGAAATTGTAGAAGTGTCTTTTACATTCTGAGGGCAAGGTGACTGATGCAGAATGACACGACTGATCTCTCTTTTTAGATCCAAATGATTGTTCACATTTCTGTTGAATAATTTTCCCATGCCAATGACACACCTCAGTAATAACTAAATAGTGTCCACTTTGCCAGAATACACTTACATGCCACTTTATTAGGAACACCTGTACAACTGGTCATTCATGCAATTTTCAAATCAGCCAATCATGTGGCAGCAGCACAATAAATAAAATCATGCAGATACAGGTCAAGAGCTTTAGTTAATGTTCACATCGAACATCAGAATGGGGAAAATGTTATCTCAGTGACCGTGGCATGTTTGTTGGTGTCACACAGAAAGGTTTGAATATTTCAGACACTGCTAATCTTCACACACAACAGACTCTAGAGTTACACAGAATGGAGCGAAAAACAAAAGCATCCAGTTAGTGGCATTTCTGTGAGTGAAAATGCCTTGTTAAAGAGAGAGGTCCTAGGAGAAAGGACTGGTTTGAGCTGACAGGAAGGGTACAGTAGCTCAAATAAACCACTCTTTACAACCATGGTGAGCAGAAAAGCATCTCAGAACAGACAACACATCAGACCTCCAGGCAGATGGGCTACACAGAAGAGGACCTCATGAATTTCCACTGCTGTCAGCCAAGAACAGGAATCTGTGGCTTCAGTGGTTACAGACTCACCAAAAGTGGACAGTTGAAGATCAGAAAAAAGGTTACATGGTCTGATGAAATCTTGATTTCCTCTGTGACATGCAGATTAAAGTGTTGGAATTTGAGCATCAACAGCAAGAATCCATGGACCCAACTTGCTTTGTATGCATAGTTCAGGCTGGCGGTGATGTATTGGTGTGGAGAATGTTTTCTTGGGACCCATTGGGCCACTACCAATTGAGCATCTTTGAATGCCAGTGCCCTTCTGATTATTGTTGCTGACCATGTGCATCCTTTTAGGGTCACAGTTTACCCATTATATAATGGCTACTTCCAGCGTGAGAATGCACCATGTCACAAAGTCATCTGAAACTGGTTCCATGAACTTGACAATGAGTTCAGTGCACTTCAGTGGCCTCCCCAGTCACCAGATCTGAATTCAGTAGAGCATATTTAGGATGTGGTTGAACGGGAGATTGGCAGCATCAATGTGTAGCTGACAAATCTGCAGCAATTATTTGATTCAATCATGTCAACATGACCAGAATCTCAAAGGAATGTTTCCACTACCTTGTGCAATCCATGCCATGAGGAATTGGGTTGTTCTGAGAGCAAAGGGGGTTCCTACCCAGTATTAATAATAAATTTGGTAGCTCATGGGGAGATTTGAGGATGTATTAAACATAAGTACCACTATAGTACTGTCTCTCAGGTGTTAAATTATGGGTCCCAGAACAGATACCACTTAATACTGAAACTGAATAAAAATTACTCACCTGCAGTAAACAGAACATGGTCTGACCCACATTGAAGCCATGCCTCCAGTTATGGTAAGTAATGTCTCTGTAACCCTTCCTGACTGTGTACATCCATCTGGTTAGAACCTGAGGTAAGTTTTGGGAAATACACTGAGTCACTAGGAGATGCAAGCTAGAATTTCTGAATTAACAAAAATGAAAAGAAGGTTATTCTAAGGACTCATTGATGGTATATCAAAACTAGTACAGTGTGTTCAGCAGTATTATTTTACCAAAAAATATAGTAAAACAACAAATAATCACATGTAATTACCAGCACTTATAATCCACTTATGATCTTTGAATTTATTAACTGATTATTATAGAGTATACAGTGAGGTCCATAAGTATTCGGACAGTGATACAGTTTTCATAATTTTGCCTCTGTACACCACCACAATGGATTTGAAAGGAAGCAATCAATATGTGATTGAAGTGTAGACTTTCAGCTTTAATTCAAGGGGTTTAACAAAAAATATTGCATTAACCATTTAGGAATTACAGACATTTTGGAGGGAAAAGCCAAAAGAAGAAGAAGAAGAAGAAGAAGAAGAAGGACATTTTAGAATTTCTCCATTTTCACAGGCTCAAAAGTAATTGGACAAACTAACAATCAAAAATATTAGGATTATTTTTAATACTGGGATGCAGATCCTTTGCAGTCAATGACTGCCTGAAGTCTGGAACCCATGGACATCATCAAATGCGGAGTTTCCTCCCTTGAGATGCTTTGCCAGGTTTTTACTGCAGCTGCCCTCAGTTGCTGCTTGTTTGTGTGTCTTTCTGCCTTTAGTTTTGTCTTCAGTAAGTGAAAAGCATGCTCAATTGGGTTGAGGACATCAGACATTTAAGGACATTTTATTTCTTTGCCATAAGATGCTCTTGGGTTGTGTTCGCAGTACATTTTGGGTCATTATCCATCTGTACTGTGAAGAGGCTATCAGTTTTGTAGCATTTGAATGAATCTGAGCAGAAAGTATATCTCTATACACTTGAGAATTCATCCTGCTACTTCTGTCAGCAGTCACATCGTCAATAAACACCAGTGAGCCCGTTCCATTGGAAGCCATACATGCCCATGCCATAACACTACCTCCACATGTTTGACAGATGATATAGCATGCTTTGGATCATGAGCCCTTCCTTTCCTTCTCCATACTTTTCGCTTCCCATTAACTACTAATTAGTTAATCTTGCATCAGAATTGGTCAGGCTTTTTTTAGAGGTTGTTTTCAGCAAGTCTAATCTGGACTTTCTGTTCTTAAGTGTTACCAGTGGTTTGCATCTTGAGATAAAAGGTCTGTATTTACATTCATGAAGGCGTCTCTTGATCGTAGACTTTGACAATGATACGCCTACCTCCTTCTCCTCCTCGACTTGGCCAGATGTTGTTGTTATTCTGCATTCATCCACTTTACTTGTCTTCCATGGTCTTCCAGGCCTTTTAGTGTTGCTGAACTCACCAGTGGATTCCTTCTTTTTAAGAATGTACCACATTCTTGATTGGCCACTCTTAAAGTTTCTGCTATCTCTCAGAGAGGTCTGTTTTTTTTCAGCCTAATGATGGCCTCCTTCACTTGCAATGACACCTCTTTGGACTGCATATTGAGAGCTCCTATGAACAGCTACCAAATGCAAACACAATGCTTGTAATCAACTCCAGACCTTTTATCTCCTTAATTTGTCATGAAATAATGAGGAAACAGGTCACTCCTGGCCATTAAACTGCTTATCAATCAGTTGTCCACTTACTTTTGAGCCTGTGAAAATGGAAGGACTCTGCAAAAAATTCCTAAACGGACTGTAATTCCTAAACGGTTAATGGGATATTTTTGTTAAACCCCTTGAATTAAAGCTGAAAGTCTACACCTCAATTACATCTTGATTGCTTCATTTCAAATCCATTGTGGTGGTGTACAGAGGCAAAATTATAAAAGTCATGTCACTGTGCAAATACTTATGGACCTGACTGTATGTACTATATCACTGCTATTTTAAATTAGATTGCAACACGGCAGTTGCAATAACACTTATAATATAATATAATATAATATAATTATACATATAGCCTATCTGGAAATCCAAATTACATGAAAATGTGTCTGACCTCTGGGGGAACTTTGAACTTCTCCACCACACCAAGTTCAAAGAAGCAGCGGATACCACACTTGATAAGGTCGACTTCAGACAGAGGAAAGTCACTGAAGTGGAACTCCAGCAGGTCAACATCCTTGGCTTCAGGTATGGTTGCCCTCTGTTTGAGAGTATGTGCGATAACATGAGCCCACCATCAGACATAATGCAAACTTCCTTATTTCCATGCTGATGAGAAACTGTTGATTGTGTAATTAATTGTGTAAAGACCAAAAAAGGCTTACCAAGAGTTTGTACATTTCTTTTTGATCACACTCTTCTGGTTCTTTGTTGAACTTCTCCCTTGTGTTCTGCAAGACATGAACAAAGTATGCAAGATGGATGAAATATTGACCCTGACCTGTACTGAAAAAAAAACAAACTTGTACACTCATAATGTAGTGGGCTCACCAGGATTTGCTGGACCTCATTCAGGGTTGCTCTTGTCTGATACATAACCATCTCTTGAGCAATCTCTTTCTTCCACTCCATTCTGTTCAGCTTATCATAAGTGTCACAGTTGAGCACAGACCATCCCAGGAATTGTGTAAGGGCCTGTGTGAAAAGAAGCTTGTAAGATGAAAACCCAACCACACCCCTTTATCCACCAATGTCTGAATCATTAAATGAATTGAACAGTAATGGTATTGCCTGTCTCACCTCAGTGATCTGCTCATCTTGCTCATCAAATGGTTTGCCATCTTTTCGGTTGAAGAAAGTGGCAATGCCTACAATTTCCTCTTTTTTGTTGACAATCGGAAGAGACAAGACGTTCTTGATGACAAAGCCTGTCTCATCCACTGCTGTTTTCTGAGGTCAAAATAAACAGACAGAGACTGAAGAAAAATGGACAGGTGCAATTTAGTGGCAAATCTCATATGCATACCTTTCTGTGTAAATTACTCAGTGATCTGGCTTGATGTTAATGTGGCAATTTTCAGATGATCAATTTCAGACTTAGGACAAAACACTATGCATTGTCCAATGTGTTTTTGTCCAAATTCAAAATGATATATTTAATATTTTATAGTTAATAATAGTTTTGGGTCATGATGAGCCACCAGAACAACTTCAGTGGATCTTGTCATAGATTCTCAAGTGTCTGTACTGGAAGGATGAACACCATATTCCCTTGATTGGTGTTTTGGTGCTCCAGGGTCCCCAGTCCAATCCTGACCTTGGGTTACTGTCTGTGTAGATTTTCTCCCGTGTCCATGTAGGAAGAACATGGAAGGTGGATTGGACACACTAAATTGCCTTAGGTGTGAATGTGTTTGTTCTCAGTGTCCTACTATGGACTGGTGTCTCATTAAGAGTGTACTTCTGCCTCACGACCAGTGTGGCTCTGGATCCACCATGACCCTGGCCAGTATAGAGTGGTTAGTGAAAATGAATGAATTATGGAGGTGGAGAGCACAGTTTAATATAATCCCTGTCCAAAATCCCCTTTATGTATTAAATTGGGTTGAGATCTTGTGACAATGAAGGCAAATGATTTGTGTAATTTTCATTATCGTCAAACCATTCAGTGAGCTCTCATGTCCTGTGGATGAGGGTGGAGTCCTGGAAGAGACCACTCCCATCAGGATAGAAATGTTTCATCGTAGGATAAAGGTGATCCATGGGAATAACTTTGGATTGATTTACAGTGAGTCTTGGCTCTAGGGGGACAAGTGGACCCAAACCCATGCCAGCAAAAATAAATAAATGCCCCAAAGCATAACAGAGTTAAGTTTTTATTTTAATTTGTCACCCATCTGTATATGTTCTTGTACTGACACTCCAGTCATCCCTGTTATAGTTGTCACAATAATAGTGTGAGTACAATATAGCATTTTCTATTACAGTATAACAGCTGATTCTGTGATACTGTGGGGGAAGGGGACTGTTCTGTGCAACGTACCTGAAATGTGAAGTATTCATCTGCAGCAACATTCATCATGTTACAAATCTGCAAATAGCAGACAAGTCATATTTTTTCACTGCACAACACAGATTCACTTTACACTATATACAGTACCAAAGGCTAACAGTGAATCTGATATTTAGAGCTGCAGACTCTCAGTTATAGACCATATTGTTACTTAACCTTTTAAAGATGCTTAGTAAGTATTATGAGCAAGATGTGCCCGAGGGTATTATTTTATAGTAAAAGAACTTACAAAGCCATTTTCAGCTACATAGGTGGGGAGTCCACTAACAAGGGCCCAGTGATCTGCAGGCGGTCCCCTGCCAAGAAATTAAAATGCAAGCACAATACAGCTTAGTATGCAATTCATTGTAGCCAAACATGTGCAGTGTACAGTGGACACAGTGGGTCTGGTAAAATGCAAATAGTACTTACGGTATGACTTTGATTTCTTCCTTAGCTTCTAAAAGATAATCAATGATTTTGTAGAAGTTGATTTCCTGTGAAGCATACAAAGAGAAATATCAGTCATACTGACTGCCTGAGTCCACATGTAACTGTTTTAAATAGAATAAAATGGTAGTGAAAAGACACATACCCTGCCATCAGGTGTCTTGGGCCCCTTGTACGGTTCCACGTCTCCGAGTTTAATCGGCCACTCATCATAGAATTCCTAAACCAGAACAACACAATGATTGTGAATACGTGAAGAATGGGTTAGTGCTAAAAGGTCCTTATGATGAGTGAGAGATGTGTGTCTGCTATGAATGACGTACCTTCTCTTTGGTCATATCCAGTAGCCCCACAGAGTACCTCTCACACTGCAGGTAGGTCCTCACAGTGTACAAAGCTTTGTGAAACTGTCTCTCGATGTCCGTCAACTCTTCAAATACTTTGCTGGCAGACCAGAGAAGAACCTGCAGTATCAGGGAGAGAAGAACACCAATATGGCCGTGTCACTGGCTTTAAACATCACTGCAGAATTACAGAATGTTCTTGTCCATTGACGAGTTACCTGACTTCTTCTGGATTCCACATTCCACATATAATTGGTGTAATGCTGAAGAGCGATGGCTGAGGCAAAATTTAGGTACTTGTTGAAGAGCTTTGAAGAGAGCAAAACGTATGTTTTAATAGATTGATTGCTGGTGGCAACTGAAAGCAAATCAAAATCAAATGATAAATGTCAAAAATGTTAAAATTTTACTAATTTTAATAAGGGAGGGCACATTGCAGCATTCCTGAAGACATTTGGTACTTAAGCATGCTGCTAAATGGTGCAACTGCAGTGATATGACAAGAAAAGCTTAACAGTATTAAATGCATTTCTGTGGCAGCGTGCCTGGAATTTGTAAGCAACTTTCTAGTTCTTGGTTAATAAAAGGACTATTGTGTGGTGATGAGGTCACTTCCCATGTGAAATGTATATGACTATTTAGAACAAGGAAGCTGTAGTTCACCTAAATCTCCACCATTAATATAATTGTTGTCACATCAATGTGATCTTTGAGTTGCATCTATTATATACTGATGTATTGTTACAGTGTGTATTACTATTGCAAGATTGACCTGCTGCTTTATGGCAGTAGTGTGACTGCAGCACTCTAGTGTTCAGTTGTGTGTCCCTCAGTTCTTCCTCCAGGCTATGTCTTGCATTTGTTTCTGGTCAGTTGGTGGAAAATTAGTCTTCTAGCACCTGTATCACTGTTGAGCTCTAAAAGCTAGATGCTAGATGGATTATTATTCTGCATTATTTTGTATAACAGTATATGCCGAATGTACCATAAATGTTTTATAATGTGCAATTTTGTGCTGATTTGACTGTTCGCAGTTCAGTGTCCAAGTGATTTACACTTACATTTTCATCTGCTTTGGAGAATTCTGTTGCTCCGACTTTGTTTAATGCCATGATGACTCCCAGCAGATCCTTTCCACTCACAATGGGAGCAGCCAACATGTTTTTGGTGGTGTAGCCTGTCTGGTTGTCTACAAAGTCACTGAACCGGGGGTTCTGGTTAAAAGAGAAGAGAGAGACAAATTGAACATTTACTGAACTGAACTGATGGCTTCATGATCATCAGATAATTCAGTTATGTCTTGTCTGAATAAAAAAAAACTGTAGTAAATGAACAACTAAATGAATGGAGGAATGAATAATGAGAGAAAATGAATCTTTATCTTCATGATAATTACTCAATTTTTCATTCTGATTTGAATAAATTATGTTGTTGCATGCAAACAACATTTACTTTGGTAAAATATAGGTTGGTGGTAATTACGGAAATGAACAGGACCTGTAGGTACACATAAATGTTATCAACAAATGAGACAATCTATTGAAGACCGCAATCAAAACTGTAGACTTAATGACTTATGGTGGAAAAAACTACAGTTTTAATATGCCTCATTTATGTATCCATCATTATATTCACATAACTATGACTGAATAAGATTGCAGCCTGAATAAGAATTTCTACTTAAGCCTGTTAAGATCTAGTGGCTATATATGTCCACTTGTTGGCTGTAGCTCAAACGGTGTTTAAGTTAATTGGCTTTGGCCATTTAACATTAAAAATAGTTTGTAAATGTTCTAACATTATATAATGGTATAAAAGAGGGGGTAATATATTTTGTAGCAAATAATCATTCTCTAAAACATTTATATCTTCATACTTAACATACTTCTCTAAAACATTTATATATCTTCATAAATAACACTTTCCTAAAAGAAAATCCATTTAATAAATATGAACAAAAACTTCATATGATTATGACACTGTTTCCAAGGAAAGCTAGTATCCTCTAATCTATTCTCAAACTCAAAATCTCAATTTTGTATACATGGCACAGTTCAAGAGAGAAAAGTAATCGCCTTCCAGGATACTTACTATTGCTTGTAATGACTGAAAAACAAAAGTGACTAATCCATGTATGTTTAAGGGTTTGGCTTTATTTGAACATTTCTGTATAGCAGGACCTTAAACAGTACAAATAGCCGCTGAAACTGATTTAAAAAGTTTTCACATAAAATTGCTTGTATTCTTATTTACAAAATAAAGGCGTAACATAACACTAATAACATGTTTGGATTGAGATAGGAATCTTTTTTTTCTTCAATTTTTTATGCCACAACACAAATGGTATGTCCCATTGTTTGGCCAATTACAATTTTATGTCTGCAATTAAAAAAAAGCATTTGTTATACACATTAAACTTTACAGATAACAAAAAGAACAAAGGGATATTAGAATGATCTTTTTAAACTTTAGATATCATGTGCTCACCTGCTTCACGTCAGGTATGTTAACTCCCTTTTTGTTTGTGGCTATTTGCCCAACTATGCCGATGTCAGTGGGGAACACAATTTCAGAAAACGGGTTGACCAAATTGCTCTCATATTCGGAGGTAGGCGTAACATCAAAAAGACATGTGGCAAGCTCTGGGATTCCATTCCTAGCTCGAGATATAAAGTAGCTGCATCGATCTGCATTCACTAGCATACATATTCTCTGGAGGACCTTGTGCATGCTCTTCTCCATGACTGGTTCGCTCTGTAATTCCCTGACCAGATCAAATATGATGGCAGCCTCCTGGATCTGGGAGACATCTTTGTAGGAGGATGGATCTTTGATCTCGAGCTTCTCCGTAAAAGCAGCAGTGATGGCTTCAGGCCGCACCTTCTTATCAAAATACTCTTTTGCAAACTGTGGGTTATTCTCCAAGTATTTTTCCACACTGTCCTTGTCTGCCATCTTGTATCAGGTGTGTAATTGCAAGGATGTCCTTAAAGGACATGCATCATCTGCAGAAAACTAAAAGGAGAAGAGGAACAATATCGCTTGCTTTATTGGACCTCTCCTTCACCCAATTGCATCCTACACTGTAGTGCTGCATAAAGCACAAAAGGCTCCTGGTCTCCTCCGTCAAGCTGGAAGACTACAGTGGCTTACAGGCTGAAGGGATCAAAGCAACTGCTAATTAAAGTGACGTCATGACATTAAACCTCCTAAGCTTTCTTAACCTGCAAATCCCCACACTGATCATTTTACATTCTACAATCCAATCAGTGGCAAGTCTTGTTTTGTGCCGTAAATGTCATGATGTGATATGTTATACATTAACCATTTCTCTGAAACGATGCTTAAATATTAATAATCTATATACTTAAACCAGGGTAATGAACCTGCTTAGACCAATTCCTCATTCTGGTCCTCCGATCATTCAGGTATGTTCATAACATACGTGAACTGAGCAATCAAGAACACTGAATACCTTTGAAAGTTCTTTATCCACCTAGTTAATCCCAGCTAAGTCTAGCAGCCTTGAAATTATACTATTAGACACTAGTATATAAAACTATAAATCACTATGAATCTGTTATTCACTAAAGAAGAAATGTTCCTAGTTTTGATAAGCATCATTAATTGAAGCAAAAGTTGCATTACTGTCCTCAAGAAACAATAAAGTCACTGTACTGTTTTGGCTTTAGCACAGCAATGAGAAGTGACATTCAAAAAAGTGTGCTATAATTAGCTATTTTGCACTGTCTGCAAGGCAGTGCCAAGGATCTATTTCCAACGATGGGATTAAGACTGGCTCGTTATGCTGCTCAATGTAAAAGAGGGTACAAGCTTTTTTTCTGTCTTGAGGGGGAGGAAGAGGATGGACCAGAGTCAGACAGAAGAAGGCTTTGCAACTTTGGCACAGAAAATCCAGGATTAAGTAAGAGGTGATTACTAGGATGTCCTCTCTTGAAGAGCTGATTGGTTACACACTGAAGTGTACAGGCTGGAGCCAACAAAAATGGTCTAGCAAATAAAACAGTGTGGAAGAGATTTTGATTGATGTATTAAAAAAAATGCAAGCTGCCATACAGAATACTGAATGTCATTATTGTGATATTAAGGTTTTTAAAGGCTGAACATAGACGATAGCTAATCTAGCACCAAAATGTTTTTTGGGGTTTTTTTGACACTAAAGCACACATGTATATGATAAACCAAGATAAGACGACAATACCCTCTGATCACCTCTAACTCTTGGTAGAATCACCTTTGCATCCTGAAGTCACTGATACACACATGCACAGTCTTTCAGTTGTATATCTTTTGCTTCTGTACCATCCAAATGTCTGTTCTGGGAAGTCTGTCCGTCCATCCATCATTACTTTGGAGGATTAAGGTATTCCTATTCACACTAGATCCAAAGCAATAAAAATGCTAGTGCAGTAAATAGCCTTGGAGCTTTGGAATCTACAGAACAATTGCCAAAACATGTACAAAGGTCCTGCCTCAAGTACTTGCTTCTATAACATTGCTGAAGTCATTCAAGGGTACATCGCCATAGTGGGGAAATAACTGCCCAGGACTGATGAGGCTGAGAATGGGACAAATGAACAAGTGAAAAATTTTTTTTTTTCATTCAGCTATTGTCTGGCAAAAAACGACTTTTAACTGCTTTTGTCAAACTTCTATCAATCTGCGTTTCTAATGAAGCAATGGGGCTAATCTGATAATATTAATTTAGTACAGGGACAATTTATTCAAATTCAAATTTTATTTGTCACACACCATACACAGTATGACGTGCAGTGAAATGCTTTTTTACGACTGTCCGTGACATAAAATAGAATTTACATAGGGTTCGAAAATGGGAAAGTATTAAAAGAAAATGTGTACAAAATATAAAGTGAGGATGTAAAGATGGGTGGCAGCAACAGTCTGATAAAGTGTAGACATGTGCAGTTGTTTTGTGCAATATAATGTAGTTGTAGGAAATTGCCCACATATGTAATAAATATTTATAAATACAGGATAAGTGTAATACAGGATAAAATGGTTACTGAAGATGAATGAATAGAGGATGTATTAAGGAATGTAGATGGTGTGGGTGTTGTGAAAGCAAGTCCAAGCTCTAGTAATATTTAATAATATTACAAATATTTTAGAAAGTACAGTTTATGACGGTGGTACAGCGGATAGCATTGCTGCTTCAGCTCCAGGATCCCCAGGTTGATCCTGAGCTTGGGTTACCTCTTTAACATGTACTGTACAGAGTCACATGTTCTCCTCATGTCCAGGTGGGTTTCCTCTGGGTTCTCTGGTTCACTCCCACCTTGAATGAGTGTGTGATGCTGTGCAATGGACTGGCATCCCATCCAGGGTGCATTCCTGTCTCGTGCCCAGTGTTCCCAGGACAGGCTTCAGGTTCCTACGACCAGGATAAAATGCTTACTGAAGATGAATGAATGATTACATTTATCCGTTTACATTCATGTTGGTACACTACAATGAAAGGTGTGAGTGGTCTTTTTTCATTAGTGCCTTTAGCAAGATTCAAGACATGCAAGGATCTCTGTTAAAAGCAACATATTTTCCCTAATAAGACTGTGTAGGTCATGTGTATCATTTATTAATTAAGATTTGGTCCTTACTTGCATCATGAAAGGAGAGAAAAACATGTTTAAAATGTGGTAAACATGAGCATTGAAACAGGCAGTACAAGTCAGAACATGCAGCCAGTGGGTTTTTTTTCTCCAGCAAATAAAAAAACGGACAGCACTGTTCTGAGACTGCACGTGAGTATATATGCTGGAACACAGACATGAGAAATCTGAGTGCGTCCAGTACACATTCAAAGTCTGTGTGAGTCTTGTACGTGGAGGTACGTGTGGGGATGTTTGTGGGGGTGGGGGGGGTGGGTGGATGAATGGTAAGTGAAATAAAGAGCTAAAAACAGCAGAAGTCTGTTGTCCATTCATTGCTTTTCACTTTTCTAGGAGTTTTATCTCTGAAAGAAACAGTTTGGCATCACTGAAAGTTTTGTAAATAATATTACAGAAGCAACGGTTAATACGAAGTGGTGTTTTCCAGATGTTTTTTTTTTTTTTACCTTTAATGTTTTGTAACACAGTTATGCAAGTTCTCTGGGGAGGGACAAAATGGTCAAATCAAGTTTTATTGGATATATGAGACTCTTGCAGTTATGCAAAAAAATACTGTCCAATGAACAGAATGCTTGGAAAGAGGGTTTTCAGTCTCTGAGTGGGATTGCGAAATTGTCTGCAGAGAGTCTGCCCTATATAAGCTCAGTCTGTAACAGTGTTGCACTGATTCCCGTCCAATACGTCTGGTAAGGTATGGTCTAGTCTAAATATCCTTAGGAAAACATCTGGAAAACATCTGCTAGGCTATTACTTTTCTGTTCGAACAAATCAGAAAATGTTTGTAGGACATCTGTGGTCTTTGTAGTAGTCTGTTAGTTTAATTGGGTCTTTCTAAAAATCCATGTCGTTCTAACTTTCATGCTGTTTTGCAGATCCTACAGATAGCAAGATGCTGAAGCTTACTATTGCTCTTTGTGTCCTGGCCATAGGCTGGGCACAAGACTGTCAAGTAAGCAACTTCCCAGTAAAAGAAAACTTTGACAAGTACAGGGTAAGTAAAGTTTCAGGTTTTTTTTTTAATCTATTCATTCTTCATCTGTACTTTTGAAAGAGTTTTCTGTTACAGCTTTGCCGTTCTGTTATCACAATTCACTGTGCATGTTGCAGTTCCAAGGAACATGGTACGCCGTAGCCAAGAAAGACCCATCAGGACTTTTCCTTCTGGATAATGTTGTTGCCACTTACAAAGTGGACGAAGATGGCAGAATGACAGCCAGTGCCTATGGCAGAGTCATCATTCTGAAGTTAGTTCAAAACATTTTCCAGAGTTTCAAATTTCATTAATCAGACTTGTAAATGAAATTCTCTCTTTCTTTTTTCACATTTCAGTAACTGGGAGACATGTGCCAACATGTTTGCTTCTTTTGATGAAACCCCAGACCCTGCCAAGTTCAAACTGAAATACTGGGGTGCAGCTTCATATCTCCAGACTGGGTGTAAGTGAAACTAAAGCTATTCACTGTGGAAAAAATTTTTCCTATGCAAACAAATGTATTATTTAATAGACATGTCCGGTAATAGGAGGACTTTCCTCACCTAGATGTGTTACAATGCTTTTAAATACTTTTCAGCATATTGCAATAAAGACTGTCTTATTAATTAATTTAAAAAAAAAAAAAAAGAATTTATAAAAACATGCATGAATGTTCATATGGTGAAAGCTCACACCACTGCAAAATGAGATTTTGTACTTTAACCCTATTCTTGGCTCAAGGTTGAACTCTTGTCTTGTTTCTGACTGTCACCAGATGATGACCACTGGGTCATTGATACTGATTATGACAACTACGCCGTGCACTACGCCTGCAGAGAGGAGGATTCAGATGGCACCTGCTTGGATGGCTACTCCTTTATCTTCTCTCGCCACCCAAGCGGTTTGAGGCCTGAGGACCAAATGATTGTGACACAGAAGAAGCAAGAGATCTGTCTTCTCGGTAAATACAGGCGGGTTGCTCACAACGGTAAGTGACAGTTTGTTGAATGTCATGGCCATGGCTTTATATATAAAATGTACTCCAGTAACCTAACACTCCACTTAACTGATATGATACTAATCTACTGATTATGCATTTTTCTCCATTTTGCAGGTTTCTGTGACAATCCTTGAGCAGGATGAAATCAGACAGTTGCCTTTTTTTTTTCATTTTCATGTCAATACAAGTGTAAATAAAAATCAAATATTAATCAGAATATAATTCATTATCCACAATAGAACTATAGCATTGAAATGAGTGTATAATGTCTCTTCTACCATGCTTGATATATTATGTAACCTGAATTTATTCTTTTTTTTTTTTTTTAAATAAAATGTTCATATTGGATATGATTAGATCTTAGTGCTTATGTAATCAACATACAGCACTATGACCTGAGCACTCAAGAGCATGGACAACATTGCATGAAAGGGCTAATAGTGCCTCCAATTCAGATGTTTAGTGTAATAAGGCGAGGCTACTATTTACATTGCCGTTTACTGGCAGCAGAGCTGTTTTTCTTTTTCCCGGTCCCTGAGGTTGTTGTCGAAGTCTGAACATAATGTTCTGCTGTTAGTAGGATAAACAATAAGAAATACAGTATACAATAACCAATGTCATAAAATGAAAAATTTTTTGTCACCACAAGAGCTTTACAAATAAGTTACACTGTAAGAAAATAAAGCTTTAAAAAAAAAAAGAAAAAAAAAAAAAAAAAAAAAAAAAGTAATAAAAAGGCTTTTTCTGTTTAACCTTACTTGGCAGTTACGTGTGAGGTATCCCACCTAGGTGTGCTTTCTGAATTGAGACATCCTTAGCCTCCTTTCCCTCGCAGTCTCACTAATCTCCATGCTATAAATAGGTCTAATACAAGGATTTACACACATGCAGCCTAATTCAAGACAGATCTGATTTCCCGAATCAGGACAGACTACTGAAAGTGAGTCTATCCTGTGCCACTTCAACACCTTTGAGGCACTGTCAGGACGGGTAGGAAAACTCCACCGATTGAAGAGAAAAAAAAAGAAAAAGAAAGAAAAAAAAAAAGAGACGGAATGTGGGTTTAATGTATTCAAAACAGACAAACACATTATGAATGAAAAGGTACATTACAGAGTTACCCCAAAAGAACTAGCATAAATTAAAATTTACCTTAAATATGCTCCACATTAATCGAAAGCCAATACCTTTGCTAATACTCAAAAGCCTATCAAGCAGACCATTCGTTAATCCAAAACTAAATGTAGCAAACAGCGGAAAATTTCTTTGGAATAAAAAAATAAAAAATTTTGATACAAAAGACATAAAATAGGGAAAATAAGGAAGCACAATATCAAGCCCTAATCCCCGTTTCTATTTTCGGTAGTCTTAATTAAAGCAATAGTCAAGATGTGCAAGGAGCTCTCTGTGCTGGCTTGTAGGGTATGAGGCCCTGCAGTTGGGACACTCCAGAAAGCTCTCATCCAATGCGTTGGAGCTCTTTAATGGAGATGTGGGGTACAGACCGCGGTCCTGAATGGTCATCTTATCCAAATCCAGCCTGGTGTATGAGCTCGGCTCAGAGAACCGAGTTTCTCGCTGCTGTTTCTAAAATAAAAAAAGCAGTTGATTGATTCAATTACATTTTTGATTCACTTGTAAATCAACTTTACCCAAAAAGTGATACTGAATATAAATCTGAACATAAACATACAACTGAAGAGTTGAGGATCAAGTGTCTTGCTCAAGAGATTAACAGTGTCTTTATGTCAGCTTAGAACCACTGATTCTCCATTATAATACCTGCTACATTCTGATTAACACAGCAAATTAACTATTCGGCTCATATAAGCGGCAAGATGACCTGATCATCAACCATCCGTGTTGAAAGTGGACTTACTGCCGACTCCAAGCGTGTGATTTGATCCCTAGCCTTGCGGAGCTCCTTCAGCACTTTGTGGAGCTGGTGCTGTAGACTTTGACGGTCCAGTTTCTCATTCTCAAAGTCTCTAGCAGACAACTGGATCTGCCAAATAAGGTTGGAAATGCGTTAGAGAATCTTTCCAACATCTCTCTGGTATTATAAGGTTCGCTGAAATTTTTTTTGTACCTGTTGCTCTAAAACAGCCATTCTTTTCTGATCTTCATGCTGAGTCAGTAGAGATTTCTGAAGAAGGTTCACCTTTCAAAGGAGAAAACATTACGCTTGTAGGTGAGACAGGGACAGTGTAGTTGACCTGCTCTGTACACACTGCCTGCATGGCCTGAAAAGATGCTTGGAAGGATCCAATGATTTGATCTTTTCAAACATCCTCACTGAATCAAACATTGACACACTATATTTAGATCCAAAAAATTGCATTGTATTTATTGTATTTATTTATTACAAATATACAAATGTAACTTTACTGTACTGCCCATGCTGCTCTGTCCAGCGTACCTGCAGTAGCAGCTCTGCCGCTCTCTTTCTTTCCTCCTCAAGCCTTACATCAGCCGCTTCTATCTCGCACTGCAGTCTGGCTACTCGCTCCATGCTCAGCTTCCTTTCCTCTGCTAGAGTCTCTCGGCCACTTCTGCGCTCCTCTTGCAGCTCCTCCTGGGCTCTTACCAGCTCACGGCTCTTCTCTTCATACCTGGCCTTCAGCTCCTCAAGCTCGGCCTGCAGGCGGCTTGCCCTTTTGCGTTTTTCCTCCAACTCCCTCTGGCTCTCCTGCAGCTGCTTCTCCTGCTGCATGGAGGCAGATGACTGACCTGGATCACAGTCGGAAACACAGAGCTCTGGATATTACCTTTCATGAAGTTAAGAGAAACTTGAAGCACCCATTAACCTTTAAACAAAGGCTTACAAGGGCTAATATGGTTGATAATGCAAGTTAATTGTGCGAAAGTAGCATGATCCCATTTGTGTAATGCTAACTACTGTGTTCAGACATAGTATGAAACATTAACATAGAACGTATACAGAAAAAGTCTAATTGCTTAATTATACCAATCTCTCTCTCTCTCTCTCTCTCTCTCTCTCTCTTATATATATATATATATATATATATATATATATATATATATATATATATATGAGAAATACTGTATATTAATCTCAGTCCTGTCCACTGTAGTCCATAACTTGCATTTATTGTTGTGCCTTATGGCTGATATACTGCTTTAGATACATGCAAACTGTTTGTCTATTGCTTGTGTAACCTACTTTTCTAGGTAAATGTCCCTGCCCTTAACCTTTTTTTTTTTTTGTACTGTGCACTAGCTGAATTGATCTGAATTTAACATGCTGAATGATCTTTGTGGACCATGTAGATAAGACAACAGCAGAAAAAGGTAACAAACACATGGTAGACGGAGATATCAGCTAGAATAATTTACCATCAATGACTGTTTGATAATGCAGTTACAGAGATGAACATGGTCACTGCTTAGATAACAGAAGAAATTTGCCATTATGGAAGAAAAAGAGCAGAGGTGAACTAAACCTTTAAAAACACCTGTGGATACAGAGTTTCTTGTAGCATGCAAAAGAAGTGGATTCACTCCAGTGACATAACTTCCTTCTAAAATAAGATATTTGGTGTGACCCTACCTTCTGAATTGGCCTCTTTGTGCTGTTGTTGGAGTGTTTGCTTGGCTTGGTTTAACTGCTGTTCAAGCTCTGTGGTTCTGGCCAGAATCCCCTGAACATAGGCCTCTCTCTGCTGGTCATAAACAAGCCAGTGCTGATTTTTTTCCAGAGCCTTGTACAACAGGAAAGGAAAAAAAGACATGTCAGCAGGTAATGTTTTTGCCTTTAAGAGTTCAACTATGATGAAAAGCAGCAGAGAAGAAAATCTGAGGGTCATGCTGTTTGTCGACTCACATCTCGCAGTTGCTCCTGCACCACAGCCATCTCACCTGAAGGAACCTATTAAACACATCAATTATGTGAACTAATGCATAATAAAACTACAACCACATATTAAAACATTTTTATACCATGGTGTTTTTAAATACTCAAATCCATGAAAAGCCATCCTCTCCATAAAAACTCACTCACTCAGAATTATTCAATACAAATTAATCTATTTAGACAGAGGGCTAGCCTCCAGAGGAAAACTGACAGGCTTATGACACGAGGCCTGCTGGCCTCCAGTAAGCATTAAACCGTATTAGCAGAAAGATCAGTTATTTGGATCTGTTTGGTTTCTTCACTTTTTAGCACTATGATGTAAAAATATTTACTTTCATATTATTGCTGATTTTTATTTATTTATTTGGCTAACACTCTTGTGCATAGTGACTCATTCAAGCGTATAACACAGTAGGTAAGGGGTTAATTGGGCAGTCCTGGAATTTGAAGTAAAAACCTTCTGCACACTAGCACAGAAGGTTAATTGCTCAGCTACCGCTGTCCTACACATTAAAATCAGATTAGAACATCTGCTGATTTGTATTGCAAATAGCTGAGGGAAAAACTGTTTAAACAATCAATACTGAATTTTAGAAACTTTGCTTGAGGTACACTACCAAACAAAGGACAAACAGATAAAAGAAGCCAGGCAGGGGAATGTGCTGTGTGGACAAGTGTGAGCATTTTTGAGAAAATACTACCATCTAGTGGGGTGAAGTATCTAGTTCAAACACCTGATAGAAGGCGGACAGTTGCCATTAGGGAGAGCTTTGGGTTACAGTAAATACGTAAACCGAATGGCCTAAAGTGGATTTTACTCAGATGCTGTGAGCTACATATCATACAAAAAGCTTTTTCAGGGGAACAATAATCAGGATAAAATGAATCTGTGCAGACTGTGAGCGATAATCATGTTATTCAAATGATCGAACAGAAACACATTCCACTTACTAACGCTACACCGTACATAATGCAGTGACCTCAACAGTGATAAACTATCCACCATGAGCACCACTTTGCAAGTATGAGGCATTCTGGAAGTTAATTTTATTCATCAGACAGCTTCCTCTGCACACAGCTCTGGTCACACCTTTTGTACAGCTACATATGAATTATATGAAACCCATAAAGTTGTTATGTACTAAGAATAGTAGAATTGTTTCATACATGCATATCTCATAAAATCTGTAATTGAAAACAATGATTCCAAATGGTGGGAAAAGCCGTGTTAAAATGAGCATCTACAAAACCCACATACTGGGGTGGGATTTTGCTAATGTGCAAATTTAAGCTGAAGCCTGATTTAATCAAGCAAAGAACGCAGCCTGCACAAAACCTGAGGACTGAGCACTTAGTCTTCTTTGTCCTCTGTGATTATTTTCTGCTGAAAAAGGCAGCTGCCCTGCATGATGTGCTTTAAAACAACTGACCATGCATGTTCTAACTGTGGGAATTAGTGATCTAGTAGGAACAGTGCCTAATATAAATCTTAATATAAATATGCATTCATTCCTCCTTCTTCAGCAAGTGCTTACTGGTCAGAGTCCAGGTGGATCCGGAGCCTATTCCTGGAACACTGGAAGCGTCGTGGGAATACATTATACACACACATTCACACTTAAACAGAGTAATAACATTCACAGTTATTTTGCCATAGCTAATCCACCTACTGGCTTGTTTTCCAGAGATGGGAGGAAACTGGAGAACCCAGAGAAAATCAAGGTGAATTCAATATGAATATGATGCGATTAATAAAAATAAAGTGAACAGGTGTTCTGACATGAATTTAAAAAAAAGGCTGGATTTAAACAGTATCAAAACACTGAAGTAGCACAATCAACTAATAACCTAATTAAGTCTTCTAACTATGAATGCATCTCTAAATGTACCACTTGATATTAGCACAATCCACAAGTCTTTGCTCACTCTTGTAGCATATATAGTGTGTACATGTTGAGGAGAATTGTACTAAACTGTCCGCCCTTTCCTTATAAACAAAAAAAAATGCCTTGGGTGTTTTTCTTGCTGTACTAACTCCTCTCAAACAGGGTTTTAGCTTTTATACTAGCAGGGGATATGTTTTTTTGACGGAGACTACAAAGCACTTCTGTAAGTCGCTCTGGAGAAGGGTGTCTGCCAAATGATGTAAATATAAATGAAAATAAGTACCTCAAAAATAAAAGAAAAAAAATGTACCCCCGCACAGAGGATCTGACTATATACTGTATATACACAGAACAACTTTTTCACATTATGAAAAAACTTAAAGCTATATCAACAATGTATCTGTGCTGTGATACATGAAATATTATTTTACATGCTAGATATCTAGTATAAATTCTTTCTTTTTTTTTTTTTTTTTTAATCAGAAACATATGGGTTTAGACAGGAAGTCACTGACCTGCATGTCAGTACTGCGTTTTTCGAGTGTTTGACACTTCTCTGTGATGGCCACCAATTTGTTTTTCAGGTCCTCAGTCTCCTGTGAAAGGCTCTGAAAGAGTTTCTCTCGATGTTCTGCCTCCTGCCTTTTCTGATCCAGCTGGTTCTGCAGCGAGGCCACCACCTCTCCACCTTCAGCCCGCAGCTGTTCCCTCATGGTGGAGATCTCCTGTTCTTTAGCCAGCAGCTGCTGTGTGTTTCTCTCCCTCAGCGTCTCCAGTGACAGAATTCTCTGCGGCAGAAAAAAACGGGATTCAGTTGTGTTAGAAAATGAATGGCTGATTAAGCTAGTGTTCCTCGACTCGTAAGGGATGCGTCGTACATATTCTGACTTCTAGAGACAAAAAACAGACATCACCTCCAACAGCTTGGATTTATCTGAATCAGGACGTGCAGGATGATGCCTTCCATTTCGTTTTGACGTTTCATCCAAAGTCTTCTTCAACTGGGCATTTTCCTTCTTCAGTTTCTCAAGCTCAGCTTCTACAGACTTTGAGCCACTGCTTTTAAATCCTAGTTTATTTGCTAAAGTTTCCTTGGCTCCTTTAGATGCCATCGCTGGATTGTTCCCTGGAAAACAGTCTATATCAAATATCCAACAACTTAGTATATACCATGTGAGTGATTGATTGATCACTTTATTCATCCCAGAGCAGCACAGACAGTTAGAGGTGTACTAAAAATAATTTAACATGATATATTAATTAACAGTTTTATAAGTATTTCATTGAAATATTTCTATAAATCACCAAATTGCCCTTTAATGCACCTAGATTAAATGTTGTTCATATGATGTTACAAGGCCTTATAAGTTGAAAGGTAACTTTTTTTTATTATTATATAATTTTCTACCACACCAATCTACTACTGAAAGCCATAGCCCAAGTGGCTGTAATATAGCTAGATAACATAGCTGGCTAACTCAGTAGCTTCATTGCTAAAGCTAATGGCTCACTCTAGCGCTAATTTAAATAACAATGAATTAAAAATACAAATATCACTTACGACTGTGGTGTTTGCTTCAGAATTTGCAACTAACTACAGCAAAACATCGCTCAATAACAGAAACGGTCTCTTCCTGACACACTTCCGTGTTGAGAACAAGTTTAAACGCGGCGCCGCGTCTTGCGTCACTTCCGGTGTGTTTAAATTCCGGGTGTGTTCGAGTGGAGTTGTTTTTCCTACCCATATTCTGACAAACTCCGCCTCCTCTCGCGAGCTGTTTTGCCAGTATTTGTTCAGCCACATGTTTTAACCTGATGAATTTAGCGCACATTAAACCACACTGTTGGAAATTATTGGGCGTTTTGGATGTTAGGATGATTTCTGAATTGCATGGAAATATGTGCTACTGGACTGGGCGTCTCACAATCATTGATTTTTCTGTACTTTTACAATAGGTTCTGTTTGTTTATGTGCATAAAAGATCCAGTGGTTTAAACAGTCTACAGTTATGGCAAAAGTGTTTATTGTAATTTAGCATAATTTAACATAGCTTCATTTAACATAGGTATACAACAACAACAACAACAAAACAACAAGAGCAACAACAACAGCCACAAAACAACTGCAACAAAACAACAGCAACAACAAAACAAACTAATAATAATAATAATAATAATAATAACTATAATAACTATTATGGTCATTGTTGTCAACACATTTAGGCTATTGATTATGTAAGGAATAAAACAAGATAAGGTGGATTTTCCTCTAACATCATATCCTGAAGTATTTTATTCCTCTTATACCACACTAATTTGCCAGAAATTACCATTTTTAATTTGCTAATGAAACACATTAGGCATGCCATATACAGTTACATTTAATGTTGTGAAACATTCATGTGTTAGTTCTGTTATCATTTACCTTATAGCAGGCATAAACAGTTGTTCCCTCACTAGACAAACAACAACAACAACAACAACAACAACAACAACAACAACACTATGTTACAGGGAACCTGGAAATCAGAAAGTCATCTGTTATGAAAAAAAAACATTTATTTCTTTTTCTGTCTCACACGGACACTGAATCCCATCTGTAAAGCCACATCCTGTCTGTGTGTGTCATTCTCAGGATCTCAGCAGTTGTGCCATTCAATCTGAGAAAGAGGACTTTATTTTACTTAATTGTATACACCATTTATGAGAATATAAAGCAATAAAATAATAGATCGTATTAAAAACAAGAAAATAAATTATTAGAACATTGCCTCACTGATCATCGGCAGATAATGAACAAGAAGAGTGGTGGCCTTTTATGCTTTTATGCTACATCTAAAATATTTTCCCCTTTTAAAAAATTTCCATTCTTCTGTTCTTAATTCTAGCACAGGATAAGAATGTACTGTTACTCCACATTAAAACTCTCTCTTCCCTTCTGGATGTCTGCTTCCCATCCTCTCTCAAGGTTTCCCCGTTCCATCCTTTCTCCTCATGCTTCACTGGGTAATGGCAGGCAGCCTCACCTCTCCCCTTCTTCACTCGCCTCTCCTGCTCTCTCATGTGTTTATTCCTTCTCTCATGTGAAGATCTCCTGGGAGGGTTTTCTCTCCATTTCAGAAAGGGCTCTGATGTTTGTCTTTGTTATACACTGTTTATATTTTTTTATTTAATTTAATTTTTTCTTCTTCACTATTTCATCCCTTCTAAGACATATAAAGTCACACAGGTGCACTCATGCAAACTGGCACTCTCCTCTGTTACCACTTTCTATCTTCATACCTGTCACGAGTAACATCAAGAAATCGACACATTTTTATCCTCTTGTCAAGTTCAATATGTCAATGCTAATTCTGAGAACCTATGCACCTTAACAAAAGCTGACAGTTTTCCCAGCAACCAAAAAATTGATCAGTCAGTCTCAAGAAGAGGGAGGGAGAGAGAGAGAGACAGAGAGAGATGGCTTTTTAGGCTTAATAACAGATATTTACAACAGTTTATTTCTCTTTTGCCTTGAGATACACACTGTGAAGGCTACAGGACTTACAAAAAAGAACATGCAAATCTAAGTGCCATGCTTGTGATATGCTTGTTTTATACAATGCAAAAATCAATAAAATAAAATAAAATAAAATAGAAATTCTACCACATGGGCAGACAATTGAAAAAAATACAGTCTATTCTTCAACTTTGGGACTATTCATATCATATTGTTATTATAAAATAATAAAATGACAACTACTTACAACATTATAATTAAAAATACCACAATATAAAAAAAAAAATCCAAATCACTAATATTAACTGCACCAGGAATCCAACATTCCCACTGCAGGTATAGAGAGGGATAATAATTACTAGCTAATGCAATACATAATATGAAACGTGAGGTTTCGTTGTTAGTCCATGAGTGATGAAAGTTGGATTTTAAAGGTTACACAGTGCTTATATGTAAATCCTACAATACCTTTCAGTACAAAAAATCACAGCATATAAAGTCAATATACAACAATGAGTGCTTTACCTGTAGGAGACATTGTGTCCTATGAAACCATCCCAAGTTTTCTTCAAGCACTTGCATACTTTTTTTTTTTTTTTTTTTTAAATCAAACAGGCTACATATTTCATTTTGTAAGAAATCAAGAAAAGTGACATTTTTGTAACTGCATTATTGCATTTTAAGGGCCATATTTATGACACTATTGTTTTAAATGATCACAAAGATGATAATTTATGATAATCAGGTCAAGCTAAAAAACAAATATGAGCAAAATATAAGATAACCTGACAAAATACAGCAACATACTGTAAATTCAGGCAAGTTGTTCAGTCATTACTACAATTTGTGAACAAAATGTCATTTGTGAACATCATTTTAATATGTTAAATAAGTAAAAAAAACAAAACAAAAAACTTTAATTTAAAGAAGTAAAAAAACATTACAACATATATTTTACAACATATGTAAAACAAACTGAAAAACATTTTTCAATTACACAAATTACATATTAATTAAGGAGCTGCCATCTTTCTGCTTCTACTCCAGCAATGCAATTCATTTTTCACATTAAAACATTAAGCTCTGGTTTCAGTATCTGCCAATGTGGCCATATCATTTTACACTCTAAAAGTGCAATGTGTTTTCTCCTCCTCTTCACATGACAAGGGAAAGTCTCAGGACTTACGGTGCGTTTTTCTCATGAAAAGCTTCTCATAAATCTTGCATGACGCAGTGCGATTCTCACAGCTGATCTGAAACGTGCATCCTGACCAGGCCATATTCTTATAATGTGGATTGTGTCTGTGGATTAGGGCTTCATCATTTCAACAGAGCATTGAGTACTTTTGGCTAAAATGGTCTGCTGCAAACACTGATTCAAGCATTCATGCATTTCTCCTCTATTTCTTGTGGTGGGGTTTCATGTTCAGTGTAATGTATTATTATTAATTAGAGTGTGCTAGAGAGGAACAAGGTGTCAGCTTAATTATTAACCACCTAGCTAAAACAGTGATCACAGGAACAGATACAGTCAGGTCTGGAAGTATTTGGACAATGACAGAGTTTTTGTGATTTTGCCTTTATACACCACCACGATGGATTTGATATAAAACAATCAAGATGTGATCGAAGTGTAGACTTTCAGCTTCTTTTAAGAGATTCCACAAAAATATGGCATTTACTATTTAGGAATTACAGCCATTTTCAGCAAAGTACCTCCATTTTCAGGGGCTCAAAGGTATTTGTACAAAGTGACATAATTGTAAATTTTAATGCTTGGATGAAAATCCTTTGCAGTCAATGACTGCCTGAAGTCTGGAGCTCAAAAATGTTCTCAAATGTTCTCAAAACTCAAATTCTGAGTTTCCTCCCTGGAGATGCTTTGCCAGACCTTCAATGCAGCCACCTTCAGTTGCTGCTTGTTTGTGGGCCTTTTGCCTTCAGACTTGTCTTCAGTACTGACTTGGCCATTGAAGAATATTCTATTACTTTGCCTTCAAAAAGTCTTGAGTTGCTTTTGCAGTATGTTTAAGGTCATTATCCGCCTGCACTGTGAAGCGGTGTCCTGTCAGTTTTGTAGCATTTGGCTGAATGTGAGCAGAGAGTATAGCCCTATACACCCCAGAATTCATCCTGCTACTTCTGTCAGCAGTCACTATCATCAGTAAACACCAGTGAGCCCGTTCCATTGGCAGTCATACATGCCCATGCCATTACACTGCCTCCACCATGTTTGACACATGATGTGGTATACTTTGGATCATGAGCTGTTCCTTTCTTTCACCATACTTTTCTCTTCCCATCATTCTGGTACAAGTTAATCTTGGTTTCATCAGTCCAAAGAATCTTATTCCAGAACATGGGAGGCTTTTTTAGATGTTTTCTGGCAAAGTCTAATCTGGTTTCCTGTTCTTGAATGTTACCAGTGGTTTGCACCTGGTTGTAAACCATCTGTATTTACATTCATGAAGGCGTCTCTTGATTGTAGATTTTGACGATGATACGCCTACTTTCTCCAGAGAATTCTTGACTTCTGTTGATGTTGTGAAGGGGTTTTTCTTCACCAAGGAAAGGATTCTGTGATCATCCACTTTAGTTGTCTTCCGTGGTCTTCCAGGCCTTTCGAGGTTGTTGAGCTCACCAGTGCTTTCTTTCTTTTTAAGAATGTACCCAACTGTTGATTTGGCCACGCCTAACGTTTTTGCTATCTCTCTTATAGATTTATGTTGTTTTTTCAGCCTAATGATGGCCTCCTTCACTTGCATTGAGATCTCCTTGGACTTCATATTGGTAGCTCCAGTCGAACAGCTGGCAAATGCCAACTCAAAACCTGATATCAACTCCAGACCTTTTATCTGCTTCATTTGTCTTGAAGTAACGAGGGAATGGACCGCACCTGGTCAATTAACTTCTTGTCAGTCAACTGTCCAAATACCTTTGAGCCCCTGAAAATGGAAGTACTTTGCTTAAAATGGCTGTAATTAAAATGGTAAATGCCATATTTTTATGGAACCTCTTAAAATAAAGCTGAAAGTCTACACTTCGATCACATCTTGATTGTTTTATTTCAAAGCCACTGTGGTGGTGTATAAAGGCAAAATCACAAAAACTCTGTCATTGTCCAAATACTTCCGGACCTGACTGTAGAAAGCCAGAGGTATGGTCTTCTGGTCAGTAGTTTGATGTGATGCTGAATTTGAGAGGATAAAGCTCACCTCAGGATTTCACATTAACTGCAAAACACACATAAAAAAATTAACACAGTTTACATGTGGCAATCTGCTTTAAAGGTTTCAAGAATATGGTAGTTAATCGATTAATAAAGCAATCCTTTTGAATCCCACTGCATATTTTATTTGAAAGATAAACATTTAAAAAGGCACTAAATATTTAAGTAGCTCTAAATATTTTATATTCACAATTAATGTATTTGAATAACTGAAGCACCTAAAATACCACAGAGACGTCTTGGAGAAGAAGCGCATACAAAATATTGATAGCTCAATGGCAATCCAAACAGTCAATTAATAATATATTCATACTTTAATATCTAAGAAAATGTTTTTTATTTCACAACATATTTCACAGTTCAGTCTTTTTGCAAGCAAACAGGCATGAAAATACCCAGAAAAATGTATGTTCTACATAGTATTGTAAGGAACAGAGACAGAGGTCACTTACTTGATAAATTGACAGCACATGCCACTATGATGATAACCCCACCCACAACTGACACGATGGAAAGTAGCTTAGCTACCCGGCCCAGCCGTATGGCTCCATCGATATTCCCCTGTTCCAAGCTGTTGCGGGACTAGACACAAATAGACAAAAGTGACAGTGTCAATTATTCATTCAGGCAGACACTTCTACACAATTTACAAGTAAGGTAACACACAGTTGAGTGGCTGACAGTAGCTCTCTGGCAGTTCTGGTCTTTAGACTCACAACCTTCCAGTCACTAGAACAGAACTTTAACCACTGAATTACTACTTCCTTTCATTGTTTCACACACTATAATCAACAGATACACTACATGGCCAAACATACTTGTACACTTGACCATCACAGCCCTATATAGTTTTGGTACCTCCTTTCCTGCTATAACAGCTATCGACTTTTCTGGGAAGGTTTTTCACTAGATTGTGGAACGTGGCTGTAGGGATTTGTGCTCATTCAGCCACAAGAGCATTAGTGAGGTCAGACAATGTCAGGTGAAGAGGCCTGGGGTGCAGTCAGCATTCCAATTTATCCCAAAGGTGTTCAGTGGGGTTGAGGTCAGGGCTCTGTGCAGGACACTCAACTTCTTCCACTCCAACCTTTGTGCAAACCATGTCTTCCTGGACCTCATTTTGTGCACAGGGGCAATGTCATGCTGGAACAGGTTTGGGCCTCTTAGTTCCAGTAAAGGGAAATATATATATATATATTTTATAATTATTTGCTTCTAACTTTGTGGAAACAGTTTGGAGAAGACCCACATATGGGGTGTGATGGTCAGGTGTCCACATACTTTTGGCCACATACACAGTGTATCAACACTAGACAATCATACTGGTTCCAGACCTTCTCACATAAATTGGGCTTAACAATACTGTCCTAATTATGTCTATGATTTCTGGATTTTTATTCTAATTATAATAGAGCAGCAAAAATCCCATAATCTGCACCTTCCTATCAAAACAAGACAAACATAATTCTCTATCTCTGCTCACCATGACAGAGTAGACAAATCCCACAATGTTAATTGGCCAAACGGGGCAGAAGCAGGCAATAATAGCCAGGATGAGGTAATCTTTGGGTTTGGAGCGATCCAGCGGTGGGTTGGTTGCCAAGCTGGAGTGGCGGGAGATTGAGGGCCGTGGGGAGAATGCTGTGTAAGCAATGGAGCTGGATCTGCTACCCTTTCGTGTGCGTCCAAAGTGAGGGGGGTGTGCATGGGGCATGGAATGATGACGCCGAGGTGGAGAGGAGAGTCTGGGAACTGACGTTTTTGCTTCTGGAGGAGAGGAGTAGACTCCATTACCTGCTGACAGAGATGGGGGATTTGATAATCAGTACAGAATAATGGATACTGTATTGCTGCCACATTTCATAAAGGTGTTGACAAGATATGTACATAATGAAAGATTAAACAAATAATAGATAAAGACGTTTTTCTTTACTGATCCATACAGATATGCAGAGAAAATAGTTTATCATTAGTCTCAGCTAGCCATCAAAAGGCTGAACTGAAGCAATCTGATCTGACTCACATGCCCCCTTCCCCATCTGACAGTGATAGAAAACTGCACTGGCAGTCCTTGATCTTTAAACAAAACTCTAATTAACCACCAAACAAAATAATCAATGTGCCAATCTTCATAACATCAGGGTCTCCCTTGCTGCTCCTGACAGGACTATCTTCCGGCCATTTTTAATTAGAATGCACAAATTTAATTACACTAAGTGTACACACTCACCGTGGAAAAATACATCTTGCTTTTTACTCAAAATGACCTTATAAACTATGCCTCCCTGGCCTTTTAAATAATGAAAATGTCCAACTCAGCAGCCTGTCAACCCACCACAAACCACGCAAATATACTGTGGTTACTTACAATAGATTGTCACTTGTAATGAATGGCAAACTATTTACAGGATACTACATTGGCTTTACAGTTAACCACTGGTTCCATCAGCCTTGACATAAAGTGCTCCCTGAATAAATCAGTGTTGCTTTCAGGTATACAAAATGCTTCTGTGGTCAGTCCAGGTCAATAATTTACTGCTGGTCCATTATCTACAAGCATTTGCAATGAAAACAAACCTTTTATATAATATCTATGTTTTTCTCACATTATTATGAGTCCCATCTAAGAATTAAAGCTTATTATGGTGGCAGGCATTTGAGGATAATTGCACATTTACACAGGATCACACTGCCAACTGAGGAGACAAGGTTAATGTGAATAAAACAACTGCATTTCATACAACCCAGACCTTTTTTTAAGGATCAAGGGAGTGCATTACATGCATGAGCATATGATGACTGGCCTGAATAAAAAAATGAATATTTGAAGACCTGAGAAGACTAGGGCAAAAGAACAAAGCCCTAAGGATGAACAGAGCCATATCAAGGCAGAATAGGAAACAGCAAAGCACCAAAAACCAAGAAAGATCACACTTCTACCATTTGCAGTCTTCTGTTTGACGACTACTACGACCTCTCCAGACTCATGCACCTCTCCCTGGGTTTGCTGGTGCAAAGACAGGGGTTGCAGGCAGGGGAATGAGTCAGATTTTTGTGCAGAGAAGGCTGTCTCAGTTGGCTGAATTGTAACAGGGCCTGGAGTCTGGCTGCCTGATGGCGCTCTATCCTGTGGTCCAAGCAATGAGTCTGTCAGTGTCTGGTGGTTGTCCATTTTTATGGAGAAAGAAGTCAGAATGTCCAAATTGATGATGGTCGGTGAGGTTTGAACAGGGATAAGATATCCACCTAAAACGCAGGACAGAACAATATAAGCTGTCTGTCATCAACGTTGATCAGATCAGAAATGTGTAATTAGTTGCATTATCACACTCTTGCGCTCAGAGCTATGAGGGGGAAAAAAACAAACAATAAAACCAGCTGCCAGTAAATCATAGACACCTTTGTTTACATTTTCATATCAAATTTCTGTCTCTTTAGAAGATATTAGTTACAAGTTAATCACAACTCATTAAAATCAAAATTAAAATGTTAGTTTTCTACCTTCTAACTGTTAAATAGGTTACTGCTTCACATGGATGCAGATGGATTAAGCTATGAAGATTACTGAGGGCCATAAATTAGAATTCAGCATTAGAGAATAGCAGAAATTATATATGTAACAAAACATTTACCGTAGAGGGATTAGCTTTATTTTTTTAAGGATCAAGAGAGTGCATTACGTGGATGAGCATATGATGATTGGCTTGAATAAAAAATAAATAGCTGAGGATCTGAGAGGACTAGGGCAAAGGAACAAAGCCCCAAGGATGAAGAGATATATCAAGGCAGAATGAGAAACAGCTAGAGCACCAAAACACTTTGGAATATTATGAAAAATAAAATGATAGAAAATATGATTGTGCAGAAGACACAATGGGTAAAAAACAGGATGAGGCACTGGAGTCAATAACACCACAGGTAGGCTTCACCTTAGCAGGTTGCAAAACAAGACAAAGAGCCCCCTCCCCCATTCCACACACATATACACACACACACACACCAAAATGCATTCACACTGTCCAAGTCCATATCTATTCAGTCTTAAGGTGTTATAAGTTGCTATAAGGGCTATGAACATACCTCATTCACATTCTCCACTTAAAGCCACTGGCTGATTTCATGTTGTAATTTTTCTTGTCTCTAATTGTTATTCCCTAAATTTGCATTAGAAAAAAAAAATCCCACGTGGTCCTATTTCTCCGACAAGCATATTTAAAAAAAAAAGTATTAGATCTGAAACTGAGAGATGCACAAAGGCAGCATCCATCCCAGGGAGGCAACTAACAGACTGGGAGAAATAGGGGGTGGGAGGGGAAGACACTAAGGCTGCGTCCCAATTCGCATACTCCCTTACTAAGCAGCCTGTCAAAGTAGTGCCTAGAGCACACGCACTATTTCTGTAGTACAGGAGTGTGCGGTTTGGGCCAGACCGATTGTTTATTTATTGCTCGGAGTGGAGGATATGGATATGTATGGATATGCTTGTATGGCCAGGTCACGTGGTTGGCATGAATACAGTGTGTGGTGCTGGGAAGGAGGGGCTTCTTTGTCCTGTTATAATCAATACAACCATAAAAGCAATGTTATCAAACTTAGTAAGTATATGGCGTTATTGACGATATGACTATCTTTAAGGGTTTTGTTTAAATTGCATTGGCCTTTGGACCCCACAGGAACGGCATCACCTGTTAGGCTGTATTTATAATGATAGGACAATGCCCCTATGTAGTGTACTACTTGGGCATACTAATGCGTACGGTAGTATGCAGGTTGGGACAGGAGCTTAGAAAAACCCCTGCACGCAGAATTGTGCTTGTGTTGCAACAATGAAGCTTTTTTGGAAAACAGAACTTTTTTCCCCCTCATTGAAAGTACATTTTCTTT
This sequence comes from Pangasius djambal, assembly GCA_022985145.1. Lineage (NCBI taxonomy): Eukaryota > Metazoa > Chordata > Actinopteri > Siluriformes > Pangasiidae > Pangasius > Pangasius djambal. The sequence continues at coordinate 5,781,517 of CM040986.1, read as the reverse complement.
AAAAAAAAAAAAAAAAAAAAAAAGTCAAAGCACTCAGTGGCCTTCTGAGTTGTTTATTATATTAAAAAATAAATAAACAAAACATAAATTTTTTTTTAAAAAAAAGGTGGACAGTTCACTGAACAAAACAGGATGTGTATCCTATGACCTCAGAATCTTTTAAATAAACGATCAGCTCTAAAGACGAGTTTAACAAGAACATTATTGAAAGGTAGTGTTGTACTTTTACGCCCCCTTATGGACACAAACAAAACAGAAAACGTGCAAAATAACACGTTGGTGTTATTAAGGCGACAGATTAAAGGAACAAGCAACATGAAGTGTTTTGATGATGGGGGACAACGCTGTCTAACGTGTCGCTCTATAATCTCCCACAGGGTTGATATCTGAAGAGGAAGCCATTTTATTTGTCAGTTTTTCTTCACAGATCCCAGCTCATTAGGAAGTTGGGGTCAGAACACAAGGTCAGCCATGATACAACATGCCTGGAACAGAGAGGATTAAGAGCCTTACTCAAGGGCCCAACAGTGGCAGCTTGGTGATGCTGAGGCTTGAACCCCCAACCTTCTGATCAGTAACCCAGAACCTTAACTGCTGAGCCACCACTGCCCATGTCTGGTGACTGTGAAGGCCATAACATGATTTACATTAGTTTCTTCCTCATCAAACCATTCAGTGAGCCCTTGTGTCCTATGGATCGGGGCCGGGTCATCACGGAAGAGGGCACTCACATCAAGATAGAAATATTTAATTATAGGATAAAGGTGATCAGTAGGAAGAACTTCACACTGATTTGCAGTGACCTGTCTCTCTGTAGGGACTAGGGAATTAAAAAGATGCAATACCCAGGACCTAGTCATTATAAGAAGATACAGAATATTTCCTTCATGCATTATTACTTACATTACGTTTTTTGCAATGCTTTGCCCAATTATGTTAGACAGAATATAATCTATGTGCTATTTTCTTGATTGCTGGATGCTAAGTCACAGTATCTTTCTTTTCACTCCATGGGATTCAGCTAGACAGGAAATTTTTTAACGCTCAGACTTTCATGAATTAAAAAAGTCCAGACAAATGTCATCTTAATAAAACTGAGATGATCAGGCAAAAATAAAACTGACAAGTGCAGTCTCGCACTCCAGCAGCTTTTATTAAGCAGCATGTTTATCATTGGATACCATACATGCATAGTGACAGTTAAATAAAAGCCCTAAATGTAACATCATGAAATAGAACATGTTTGTTTAAAAAAAAAAAAAAAAATTATGTACAGAAATTCAAGATTAAAAAAAGAAACATCATGGTGTCTGTCTCTCGCTCGCTCACACACACACACACACACACACACTCTCTCACTTCCCCATCGCACTTAGAATGTTAGCCTGTGGAGAAGGAAATAGAATATTTTAATTTTACAAACATGAAATACAAACAAAGCAGTCCATTTTATTGTTACTGTGTTTTATGCTTACTCTTACCTTAATAAATGATGAAAAACGTTTATCTGTAATGCCTTCAATTTTCTTTAAATCTTCCACCTAGTAAGAGGACAACAGTCAGTACAATAGCAGAATAGCTCACCATGAACTGATTTCTCAGTTGCATGCTTTTATCTCTACCTGTGTGAAATCTCCATTGATCTCCCTCCAGCCCAGGATAAGTTTAGCCTTCTTGTCACCAATGAGTTGCAGACTCTTCAGCTCTTTGAGCGAGCCAGAGTTGAGTGTCTGAAGAATCTTTTTCCTAGACTGGTCTAATAATGACGAGTCTAACCTTGACTCCCAGTTTGCCGCTTCCTCACAGGCTGTTTCCAGACCGCTGTTCTCCTTACCCTCGGAGATCTGGACAAAGAGCAAATGGACAAAAAAAAATTAAAGAAACCATAATAATTGCACAAAATAATTGACTAGCACCTGCGATTTGTTTAAAATGGAAAATTGTAAGCAGGGTAAAATCAATCACACAAGCTTAGGGATAGCATGTAACATTAAAAACATGTCAGCTCCACTATTCAAAATCAAACTCTTAATATATTTAAAAAAAAAAAAAAAAAAAAAAAAAAAAAAAAAAAAAAAAAAAAAAAAAAAAAAAAAAAAAAAAAAAAAAAAAAAAAAAAAAAAAAAAGGTAGTTGGCTTGCTGGTTTCAATTCAATACTAGCATTTCCACCATTTCAGGTTTAAGGGGAGCCAGGGAGGGTGTAATGTCAGCTGCATAGTCAGGAACTGTGGCAGCAAGCGCAAAAACTCAGCCTGATGGAAGGTTTTTAAGTGATTCTACAGTAATGCACAGTAAACACACACACAAAATAACACTGCACTGTTGTAAAATCCTTTTACAAATTGGCTGTAAGCACTGGTCCCTGGTCCACTCCTGAGTGTGCCTGTGCGAGGTTGGACGAGAACACATAAGACTGGCAGGGCTTCCAGGTATTGCCAGTAAATACTGGAGAGTTCAAAACACCTGCGCAAACCATTCAAGTGCAGAATTAACCTGAGTGTTACTTCTGCATTGCAAAGTAAGGTGGATAAAAAGCAGTGTCGCTTTGAGGCAGCAGGGGCGTGGTCAAGCATCGGCAGTGGATGGAGAGAGCAGGGTTAAACCAGCAGGCAGCGCATGATTGTTCCCACTTGTGATTTATTACTGGCAGCCTACTTATGTGTGTTCTTCCTCTCAGCAGGGGCAGTTTGCCAGGGAGAGATGGCACTAACTGAGCCAACACAAACAACACACTCGCCTCGAAGGAGCTGTGAGTGGAGTTTGTCTGGGTTTCTATTTATTTATTTATTTTAATGTAGTATATGGAAGCAGCACATGCTGAAAAGCACTCACAGGTGAAATAAAGAACAGAAGAATAAAACTAGCACGAAGCCCCGTTTTCCGAGTTCTATACACACACGCACACAAAGTGATCTAAACACTTGCAATCTTGCTGTTGTACTGAATATCAGCATGGCCTACGGCTGAATACTCTGGTAATACTGAAAAAACATGTTTCATCTCTTCATAACCTAAATGTTAAGTGCAACTGGGGAAGAACCTATAACAAAATCCATTAATTGTTTATTTATGAAAACAAAACAAGGAAGAACATATGTTTAAAAAAAAAAAAAAAAAAAAAAAAAAAAAAAATGCTGACCTCTGTCTTAATGCGTTTTTTCTTCTTGTCAATAGTTTGAGATGGCTTACAGACCACAGCAAAATCCTGCAGGGGCTGCACCTGGGACACTGGGCATACAAAGGACAAAGAAGAGTATATGAAAGATATACATGTTTAAAATGGCAACTCACTCCCAAATAATTGATTTATGTGGATTATCTGGTTTTGAAATAAATAACATTACAAACAAGTGCAAGTTTAATAAATAAATCTTAACAGTATGGGGGAAAAAAAGGTATAAATTAGAACAGAGGAATGTAGAACTTCATTTATCTCATGAAGAGCTTTTTTCATGATAGACTAAAACGCTGACTAAGTGTTAAATTACCACTGAATCCTATATTCCTTTGCTGAACTTATCTTCTGTACTACCACCACCCAGTTTGTAGTACCCAAATATTCTCGTTATTTCAGTCATTATACAGCCCTTACTTAAATCTCTGATGCATGTGCAACACTGCCCCCAACACCTTCTGAGGTATCCTGCAATCCACCCAAAATAATTTACTGTTCTGCATTACAGAAGATTTTGTTGGTTAAGGTAAATGTTGCAAAATGTTTGCATTCCTTTTTTTTTTTTGTACAATTAACAAATTTTTCAAGGAACCTTTACAACTGTAGTTTAAATTTTAGTATAGTCCTAATTACCACTACCTGTGGATCTTACCCTGTAATGGGGTGACAATCGCCTGCTGTTTCCTGGGTCTTGCTGAAACGGACTGTTTCCGCTGGAGGAGGGGCAGATCTGTATTGAAGAGAGATATGCCGCTTGGCGTTTCCTCCCTTTCATTTTTCAGTTTGTTCAACATCTCTGCCTTCTCCTCCAGCTCCTTTTGCTTCTCCTTCAACCTCTGTAAAGAATACGTTTCAGAGGGGGCGCCTTTGAGTAATACAGAACCAGAACTATATCGAAATGGCTATAATGCTTAAAGGAATATTTATTATGCAGCAACCTGTATCTCTTTGCGGGACTGGGCAACTGTTTTGAGCAACCTGAGCCTCTCTCTCTCAGGGGTGCCCAACATCATTTTCTCCAGAGCCATAAGTCTATCCAAAACTGAGGAATCCACTGGGCTGAAAGACAAGGTTACAGACACAGAACTTTGCTGTAGTAGTAGTAGTAATAATAATTATAATAATAATATAATAAACATTAATACACACAATACAATGTAGCTCACTGCTGTGGGACTTTATCAGTACACCCATGTAATTTTGTCACATGCTTGATGAAACCGATTCAACCGTTCTCACACCTTGATGCTGTATGCCCATTTTCAGATGCAAAAATGCCACACATTTGGTGGGTCCAGACTTACTGTTCTTATAACTACATTTCTTTCCTATTTGTTTCTCTGTAGTTAGTGAATAATTTATAGCACAGTCACTAGAAATACTATAAGCTAAATAAATAATTGAAAGACAACAGATAACTGAAAATCAGTTCAGCTAGGGTCTGCCAGGCCTTTTATTACAACCCTTAAAAATCAAACTAGCCTTTTTCCAACTGTTTCATCCAAACCTTTACATACAGAAATTATTCAAGAGCCACACAGCCACATATAAACATGTCTTCCCCAATAATGAGCCAAAAGGTACAAAGAACCTCTGGTTTTCGCTAAGGGGACACACTGTTTTAAGCACCAGCTACCAAATCATGGCCTACCACACAAGGCCAGGACCTGTTAAAGTGCTATCTTTCCAGTCATGAACAACGTAAATAAACATCATTGGCCACAGACAGGACCACATTGGCCATATTCTTCCTAACAGGACAGCATGGACTTTTAATACACACATTTATCATGATGCTAGTGCATCTATATGTTAAGTCTGGTTTATGCTTTAATCAGAGCTCTGTCTGAGAAGCGTCCAAAACAAACTAAAACTAAGGAATAATATGCCTTTCTGAACAGTGGAAAGATTTTACCTGTCCAAGAGACAAGGGGCAGATTTTTACCCTCCCATTCAGATTTTATGTAGACATTCTAATGAAACTCTGTTCCCTGAGATTCTAAAAAGTTAATTATAGTTGTACTCTATTTTTAAGATAGTTGTTACAATATAATATCTACATTTATTGCCAATTGCCTGCAGTGCGCTCTCGAGGCTGGTGTTAGCCCTTAAATCCACACTGATCTAGACAACATACCTATGGGGGTGTGTGAGTGGGGGTGATTGCTGCTCCACTTTCTTGCCTTCCTTCAGCCTCTTATTCTGGGGTTCTCCAGATCCCCCAGCATCTTGCTCCTCTCTGGACCTCTTTCCTGCAGCTGAAAGGACCCACATATCTATCAAATAAATGCTTTCAACCAGCTACACAAACCGAGCCCAAAGGATTGAAAAAGCTCACCATTTGTTGGGGCCATCACTGTCTCTCTGACAAATGGCCTGTTGATGATTTGCTTGGATTTGGCGGCAAAGTTGAGGGCAGTGAATGTATCAAAATAGTACTTATATTCAGGGGCAATGTTTGTGATCATGACTGAATGAGCTGAACCACCTAAAGAGTCCTGTAAGAGACGAGTCAGCTTGCTATCCCTGTAGGGCACACGCCCCCCATTCCCTGTGTTTAGACAGTCCACAACCTTGCTGAGGGTGAACAGAGACAAGTTTATGGCACCGCTTTCTTTCAAGCGGATGCCTTGGTTTCCTGTGCGTCGGTTGTCCTCAGAGCCAGCAAGGTCCACAAGATACAGCTTCCCTGTCTGCTGTCGGTGAGGAGGAACACGCTGACATTTCACCACCTGAGGTAATAAATATAGACAATAGTATGAAGACATACAGAACTTGCGACTGATCCAAAGGGTTACCAAAAATAAATTCCAACAGGAATGGGGGAGCATTACTTCTAGTTTTCATTCATAACTAACTGAAAATTCATGGTATTAAATATACAAACCGTTATCACAATTTTGGGTAATACGTAGCTTCTTACAGCTTGGTATTTCAAGACGACAACATTTAATGCTGTAACACTGAAGCAATGCAAATACTAAATACTTTCATCACTTTTATTAAAAGTGGACCAACAAAGTAGGTTATCAAGGCCAGGGTTTTCACTACCATAGAAAGGCACTGGATGTTTCTCTGTACCGTCAACTTGGGATGGCAGTTACAACCATCGACTCGGATAAGCAAGTTGCAAACCATCGATAAGGTAAGCCTCAACAAAGAATAAATGAAGTATAAACTTATTTTTGTTGGGGAGTAATTCCTACAATAGCAATAGCAGACAGAGAAAAGATGTAACTCATTTAGCCTATTTTACAACGAAAGAAATTAGTTGTTAGCTAATCTACATAGATATTCACGTACTGAACTAAGTTATGCTGTCAAGAAAAGCTAGTTAGTTGACGTTACATAAAGATATCACAAACGTGTTAGATGGTGAAATGATTACTTTTGACTAGAAGTACTATCAGTGTTGCCAGGTTTCTTTCACAAATATGGTAAGGATAATGCTCGAAAACTGTGTGTGGGGTATGTTTTTGATGGCCTTATGTAAGCTAGTATAGCATAATATACACACTAAATATTTCAGTTTTCCTGATCACAGTGTACCATACTGGTTAACAAGATAGAGAAGAGCAAGACAGGTACTAGCATGTTCAAGAAGTACCTGCTTAACAGGTGTTTTCACCCTACTTTTGCCCAGTAGGCACACTAAGAGCCAGTGAGATTTTTTTGCAGGGAGAACACTAATTTCAGCACCAGCTACCAAATCATGGTCTACCACACAGAGACCACAACCTGTTAAGATGCTTTAAGTAAAAAAGGAGCATGCAGCTACAGGAGGCAGGACTGATGACGATACCTTGATGAGGAGGATTGCATGACTGCGGCTGGAGCGCTGGTTTAGTTTGGTGGAGGCTGTGGTGCGGTTCAGACTGGCTGGCACAAAGTGGGTGTGAAAATCAGAGAAAGACGAGAGGGAAGTGTGAGTCAAGCCTGGAATGATGATGTTTTTATCTTTGTCTTCACGGATTGGCAGATCCTGAGAGTTAGGGGACAAAAGGTCCAAAACCTGCAAACACAGAACAGACTTCAAGAAACCACAAAAAATAAAAAATACAATACACAATAGCACGAGCACACATGATGTTTAAAACAATAATTCCTAGATATGACAGGATTATCTATATGTACACAATGTACTGGGAGCAGGGTAGTCAGTTGTCTCATGTCAGCCAAGTTAAGTGTAACAGGAGAATTAAATAGAATGCTTAGCTGTCAACCTTTACCAATTTAGTTAGGATGTTTCTGCCCTTGTTTTCTTTCCCCAGGACCAATGCACCAAGATTTCTGTCCACAACAGTCTAGGGTTTGCTAAGGGCTTCAGACTACTTCTGATGAAAATGGCCTGCCCTAAATGAGCCTAGGTACAAACTGTGGTATCAGGCCAAGTTCCCCACAGAAAGACGACACCACAGCCATTTTATATTGGCTCACACTTTCGAAGTTTGCAAATTAAAGTTAAGATAGATGTAGATACTCATGTAATTTCCCATTCAAGCGAGAAATTGCAACTGGGCATATTCACCTTTTCGATTTGACCAGTACTGGGGAGACAAAGTCTAAATTAATAAACCAATCAGACTACAGTTCGTCAGAAAGTGTTGCATATGGGTACAAACCAGAATACCTGCAGTCAATGAGTGAGAGTAATTGTGAGAGTAGAGTGAGAGTAGTTTTTGTGGCAGGTGTGATCATAATTTCAGGAAAGTGGAAGTAAAGATTTAGCCATAAATCAAGGAAACTGTAATACGTGGCAGTATTACCTTTTCATTGTAGATTTCTAGATATGACATGCCTACAGAAAACTCCCAATCATCCTGGTCTTTCACTTGAGTGCGCACCAGTTGGAAAACCTCACGAACAGCTCTGGGGATCACGCCCGGATGCTCCTGACTGCCCAGCATTGTGTGGGTTTTTCCTATAGAGAAAACGATCAAAAAAATAATCACTAATGAGCCGACACAGTGCGTAACTGCATAAAATCATATGAATGAATAATGTAAGGTTCAAGAGAAGTCAACAAAAACTAGTAACAAATCTGGGTAGATAATCAGAGAATGCAGATGTGCTCTGTCCTTTACATGCCAGAAAGAGTGGAAATAGATACAATAGTTTTGATGCTGTCAAACTTTTTAGTGGCTACACTGAAAACAACAAGGAACTAAATCCAACAAATTTCTTCGGATTGCTCTTGCATAACCACATTGGCTGCTGCAGTGCTGGTAGTATGGAGCAGGCAAGCAACAGCTTATAATAACTTAGATTATGCTTTTTACACAAGCAAATGTCCAGTCACACTTCTGTACATATGCAGATCTAAGCTAAGGTGCTCGCCTCTGCCAATGTTCCTTCATTCTGGTTTTCACCCCATGCTGTCTTTCTTGATTTCTTATATAAATAAACAATTTCATATATAAAATTAGGTCACATCCATACAAACATGGCTTATATCCTAAAGGAAAAGTAAGAACTGTCTGGCTGCCCACTGTATCCTTTCTGCTCAAATCAGATTTCAAAAATAAGATTTTTGAATATATATATATTTTTTTGCTTCCTTTGCTGAATAGTTTCTGCAACAGAGTGGATGTTTATAATGTACAATCTTTGAATAATCTTCATCAGCTAAGGCCTATTGTGTCTCTGACAGAGAATCTGATTAGAGCCATAAGAAAGATGACCATTATATTATCCACCATATTAAAGTCCAGTCTCTTTATTACACAGAAGTCAAGGCACTAATATATCTGATACCATTTAGGTATTGGCAGTTAGCGAATCTCTTCAGATCCTACTCATTGATCACTGGCACTAAAGAACTAACAAATCTCAATTTGTTTAGCATTATGATGCTGTAATGAATACTTTTAACATTGTGTCATACAACAGTTTTCTTTTACATATTAGCTTCTATGATTTTATGTCACCAGTTCAGTGGTTGGGACGTTGGAGGAAGAAAGGGAAGAAAAAACAGTACACTGGGATATAAAGAGCAGTGTAAAGCTTTTCAGTAATGAGTGTGTGTATCATACCGGCTCCAGTGGGTCCATAAGCGAAGACACTGGCATTCTGGCCGTTAAGAATGTGGGGAATGATGGGCTTCACCGAAGACAAGAACACTTCCTGTTGAGTGGTCTGCTCTCCATGGAACACGTCAAACCTACACAAAGCACAAGAGCGTAATGAAGTGAGAACACCGAATGCTGAGACTGAGATTGCTCAACATTCAGACAATCAGCAAAGACTGAATATAAACTGTTTTCTCCCCAACTGTCCCCAGCAGGCACAGTAAGAGCCAGTGGCTGAATTTACAGGGAGAAACCTTGATCTTAGCACCAGCTACCAAATCAGGGCCTACCACACACAGACCGAGACCTGTTAAGATGCTTCAAGTAATAATAATAATAATAATAATAATAATAATAAGGCGGACAAATCCTTAAATAGTTAAAGGACAAATATTTGTAGGGAGAGTAAAAACGAATATAATGCCCAACTAACTGATACTGCAGAGTCTCAGTGGCGTTTCTCCAGTTGACTATCTCCAGAGTTTGAGGTCCAAGTCCTCGGACACAGGGCCCTTCGCTTTTCTCGTCTTGCTTGTCCATGTAGGGCCGCAGCCGCACCGCTACTCGAACCCTGGCGGTCCGCTTAGACCCAGCGGCATCATTCACGGCAACACGCTGTGCCATTTCTAACAGAGAAAGAGAAACACAGCAGCGATTTATACCACCGATGTTTAGATAGTTAGCATCATCTATCATTAATTAGCATTCCGAAACAGCTAGTTAGTCTGCTACCACAACTAACCAACTGGCTGGGAAACTGCTCTCATCTTCAAAGTGTTAGTTGGTTAACTCATTGTAACGTTAAATACCATGTTACATGTAGGCAGTTTTTTGGATCCACTGTAAATAATTGAGTTTTAACCAAACGCTGTCTCGAGGTCCAAAGTTAAACGGGCTTCTGTTTGTTGTTAGCTACTAGAAGCCATCGAACAAGCAATATATCTACCAACTAATTTGAGATTTAACCCTATAATTTTACACCTAATGTGTCGCTAAGGCCATTAAGCAGCAGCTTTTACACTTCATACAGCACACGACATGCCCAATACTAAACCATTTTAACATTGTACCACAGCTCCACGTAAATTAACGTCTATCTGGAGTGTGATATTTTTAGCTAAGCTAGATAGCTAAGTTTTTTTTTTCTGGACGTTTCTAAGTACAACACCGAGACTTGAGGCGATTTAAGACAAACTTACCGCTTGTCCAGCCCAACTACGTTTCCCAACTATAAACGGTCTCAGGGGAAACCAGTTAAACCTATTATTTTTGTTATTTTATCAGATGACCGGATATTTATCCTCCATATGCTCAATAAAGGATTTCTATTGCGCGCGCGCGTGTGTGTCCCCGAACAACAGCTATTTTCAAATGTAGAGTCTCCGCCCACTTACTGAGCAACGGACCAATCCGCTACCGACTAACCCGCACGCTCATTTCCTTCAGCGGTACTATGGGGTTAATGGGAATCCATCTGAAGAGCCGGAGCGCCCTCTGCAGTTTTACATTATTATTACGACTAATATTATTATCATAATTATTATGTTTTGTCTTATTTTTATTCCACTATATAGAATGGAACAGCATCAGATACCTTAGGAGCTGTGGACTGAGTGCAATACTTATTTAACTGCTGACTGACTATTGCTTTTTTTTTTCTTTTCTCATGGATTATTTGTTCTATCTGTCGGCCTGTCCTTCTGTTTACTTCATAGTCTTCTCTCGTAAGTAAGACAAAATCAGTAGTGTTACAATTTATTTACAACATTTACCATTTACAAGGAGATATTCAGAACATTTCCTTAAATGGCTATACAATGATTAGAGCCGATAGAGAAAAAGTTGCATCTAATAAATCTGTGGGAGGAGGACTGTGTATTTTTGTGCATAACAGATGGGCATCACATTTTTGGATCCAAGGACCAAATGGATCCAATTTTAATTCTAGGAGATGTGAACGCCTGTGATTTATTAAGATATTTGCCTACACTTTATCAGTATGTGGACTGTCCGACTCGATCTGGGTGCATCTTGGACAAATGTTTCGGTAATATAACAGATGGCTATAAGGCTATATGCCACCCCTCTTTGGGGAAGTCAGATCATAATACTGTACATTTGTTACCCAAATATCGAAACATTTTGGTGTGAGCAAGCATATTTTAGAGATGGTTTATAAGAGTCTTGTGGAGGTTATTATGTCTTTCAATATGGTTATGGGGTATGGAAATGTGAGTGCTAAAGCAAAGCAAAAATTATTCAGGGTGGTTAATATAGCTAGTGTGATTGTAGGAAAGACTCAAAAACAATTAAATGACATTTATACAGCTAAAGTTAAACAAAAAGCTTTAGTTATTATAAAGGATTCACTACACCCTTTGCACTGTCAGTTTCAGTTGTTGCCATCTGGGCGACGTTTTAGACAACCTCGGGCAAGTAAAAATGTGTATCAGATGTCATTTGTGCCAACTGCAGTTAGAATTTTAAATGCTGAGACATGAATATTAATATGTATGCAGATATATGTACATGTGGGAATGTATATATGTGTATGCTAAAGTGAAATGTTGAGTCATTTGTATTGTATTGTATTGTATTGTATTCTATCTTACCTTTTAGAGTTGCTGTGTAAATGTCTTTTGTTGTTTTGGTCTTGTTATAATGTGTTGTGAAGCCAAAGACAAATTTCCATTTGTGGACAATAAAGGAAAGTAAGTAAATAAGTACAATGATAAAATAACAAGCTATACTAGTTGTGTAAAACTGGATTTGGTTAGTGACCGTTAAAAAATAGTTAAATAGGCATTAATGATTTGCATAAATTTTTCTAAAAACGTAAGGTTTAAAACAACAAAACCACAATAGACATTACACACATGAATAGTGGAACAGCATATTTGACTAGAAAATGATGTTTTTTTATTTTATTATTATTATTATTTTAAATCTCTTTTTTCCAAGAAATGCAACAAAAAAAAAAAAGATCAGTATGAAATGTCCCACATAAGCACAAATACATCTTCATGCATACAAAAACAAAAAATGCATAAAAATACTTAAAATGGTTTAGGAGAATACCCTATCTGGAATCAAAACACAGATTTATGTGATCTTTTATGCATCACTCTCCCTCTGACTCAGGACAGGCTTCTTCATAGTTCCAGCTGTGCACTGAACAGAAAAATAGTTTATGAGGGATAAAAGACATGCAATAACTGCATTAAATTCTTAAAACAGTATTTTAAAATAAATACATTGTCTTTGACTGAAAAAACTTGGATAACCATGAAAAAGCAAGCCCACCCAAGGCCAAGACCATTAACAACAGGTGAGGAAACCTGTAAAAAATGTTTAATTTTATTGTTCATTTATCCCTGCGTCTTTTAGCCTCTAGTTTTTACAGTTATCTTTTGTGTGTTGACACATCTTGTTACTTTTGAACCCTAAGCCTTTGTGTATTTGAGATGTACATTTTTTGGCCTGTGGTGTCACTTAAGAGTCTGTCACTGACTTAATGACAATAGAAAAGCTCTGTGTTTGTACCAATTTTTGCCTTTATATGTTTACATTGCACACAGTTTGTAAACATCAACTTTTATTTTGGTCCTAGCCTGACACAGATTGGTGGTTGATAAATGAAGGCTGCTAGGAATGGAGAAAATGGCTCTTCAGTTGAATAAAGTGAACAGAGTTACAGTGATTTTGTTAATTGTAGCGCTCCCTATGGGCAGAATTTGATGAAACATGGTGTCCGTCCTCAGAATGTCCTTTTGTCTATGTGTATCAAGCCTCATTAACTTTGGACATTGCATTGAGCAGATATAGGTCAATTCATAAAAATGGGAGTTGCCTGACCAATTAGTTTGCTAATATCTTTGCAACGCTTTGACAAATCAAAATTCTTTTGATAACTTTTTGTCATGTGGATCTGTGGATCATGCATATTTCATGCAAATCGGACAAACGGCCTAGGAGGAGTTCGAAAAAGTAGATTTTTCAAAAATTCAAAATGGCATAAAAATTTTCATGATGGAAATAAAATCAGTGATATTGGGCATGACTCACGGATTCAGAGGAAAAAAGAATTTTGATTCTGGTCCTTATGGATCCATAGTTATGAACCAAAATGCAAATGTGCTTATAATAGCACCACCGTCTGACGGATGTGTGTTGATGCGGCTGAGTAGAGGGTGGGATTTCTGACCATCCCACCAAGTTTGGTGTCTCTATGTTGTAAAATTAGAAATGTGGCAATAATGTGGCAGTAGGTCAGAGAGACCATGTAAGCTAAACCTGGTCGCCTTATAAATATCATAGAAGTTTGGGAAATAACAGTTACAGTATATGTTTCAATATATGTCTTTTATTCCACACACCTACACCCACATACATACCGGCGCCACCTGGCCTGCATGGGACCTTTTGCCTTTGTTCCCTCCGACTGATTCTCAGAAACTTAATTAACATACAGCTTCCAGGGTGAGATAGCCGGCTGGGGGTCCACCCTGCCATAAAGCACATTGTGTCTCTTCCATTTGGTACTCTTGTCATTATATATTTCAAAGAGGCTCAGAGGTATAAAAAGATAGGCTTTGTACCATTCATTAAGCTTTTACCATCACGCATCCTATGTCTGTGACACTGTCCTTCGACTTTGTAAGTTCTCCTTGATTCTATTTTCTAAATATTGTTCATTCGTGATTTTGTATAAGAAATTAATTTATTACTTTATCTCTAAATACTCAGTAATTCTTTTGTAAGAAAGTAAGATGCATAAAGAGTGCATGACTTGAATGATTTGTATGTTTATAAGAAATAGTGTCCTAGCTAAAGTTTCACTTTAGCTTCAAACGTTCAAAGTTTCAAACGTTAGACACGTTTGAAAGCAACCTCTGACAAGCTAAGATAAAAGGCTAATACTTGCAAGTTTAAAGTAAACCTCTGCCAAGTAAATAGGAAAGGCCTAGGCTTGCACATCGATAGAAACCTCTGAGCTAACAATAATTGTTTAATAAATAGGCTATGTAAAATCCTCTGACATAAGAACGTCACTTTATAATGAAAGCTTAGCATGGAGCTATCTTAGATTAAATACAATCGATACACGATGAGATATTACACTTCTAGCATTAACTAACAGATTATTCTTTGCAATCAGTTACATCTTAACAGATATTATAAATTGGAGTTAGATAATTAATTAAATGTATTGGAATCAGATACTTAAGTCATAAAGTTAAAACACGTATTTAACCTTCGGCTGCACCTATTTCCTCCTTGGTTATAGGAGAGCAGTGGACTAAGATAATAACCTTTTATATTTTAGCCCTACATCTACAACTTACAGTCTCTGATGCCCAGACACTTTTAGGGGAGAAAAAGGATAATAATAATAATAATAAGAAGAAAATCAGTACAACTACAATAGGCACTTCGTGCTTGGACCCCTAAATATTGCTACTGTCCATGAAAACAGGTTTGGCAGGTGAGAGGTGACCCAGAAGATATGTACAGCTGTTTGAAATGCATATGTCTGTCTGTTCTCTAAATGAATTAAACTGTTGACATGTAGAAAAGTGTACTATGTGCTTTTAATATTAAGTGGTATATAACAAACAATTGAACAAAATAAAAAAGACAAGTCAATGAAATTACCAATAAGAACAGTGAGTGGGAGGATATCACACATAAACACATCTACAAACACAAATCTACGTTAACTGATAGATTTTTTGCCGGCAATTAGATTACGTGTGTAAAATTTTGGAAGAAGTTTGTGTGTACACATGCCCATTCTCAGTCTTTTCAAAAAAGAAGTCCTGGGTCACAGTCAGTCTGTGACATTTCCCCCTCCATGTCCAGACGCCTCTTCAGGTGTCCTTGAAAGTCAGAAGTGCGATTTTGAGACCCAGTTCTATAAAGCACTTCAAAATCAAAAGGTTGGATGGCCAGAAACCACCTAGTAATTGGGTTACCGGCCTAACCAGGCCAGGGCCCAATGGTCAGACAGTAGCTGAAACTTATGTCCCAGTAAGTAATACCACAAGGAGTCCAATGCCCACTTAACAGCAAGGCACTCCTTCTCCATTGTTGAGTACTTCATTTCATGGGGAAGGAGCTTCCTGCTGATATAGGCCATGGGCCTATTTTGCCCTTTTTCACCTTGCAACTGTACAGGATCAATGCCCTGTTGTAAAGCATCAATCTGTACCATAGAAGGTTGCTCAAAGTCAGGACTCTGGAGTACTGGATCTTTGCATAATGAGTCCTTCAAGTCCTTGAAGGCTCTTTCACAGTCTGTTGTCCAATTTACTTTGTTGGGTTAGTACTTTTTAATCAAGTCTCTCAGGGCAACTGCCCGGGCTGAGATGTTTGGTATTAAATGCCAGTCCCAGCCTATTAAGAAAGTCCAGACTTGTTTCTTCATCATGGGTCTCTCTGCATTCTTAATGGCCTCAACCTTTCCGACTTGTGGCCTGACCACCCCATGTCCCAGCACAAACCCCAGGTATTGAGTTTACATCTTGACCAGGGCACACTTATCATGGCGGATTGTCAGACCAGCAGGCATAATCCTTTGTAACACCTCCTTATGGTGTCCCAGGTGTTCTTCCCAACTCTGGCTGAAGATAATAATATCATCTAGGTAGGCAGCAGCGAATGCCTCTGTCCCCCCGAGGATCTTGTTCACCCTTCTTTGAAACGTTGCTGAAGTCCCATGAAGTCCAAAGGGAAGCATCTGGAACTGATATTGTCCAAATGGAGTCCTGAAGGCCGTAAGCTCCTTGCATTCCGGTGGTGGATGGTTCTATCACTCGGTCAGGTGATCTACGCTCAGTTGGGGATGTATTGCTCTTCGACTTCCTCCTCCTCTCCTACTGCTTTCACAAACATGGTGTCGTCGGCCACTGGGTCTGTTACACTCTACACAGGCTCTGCTGATTGTACCTGGGCATGTCATTTTTTGAGCATGTTGATTATGGAAGGTTTGGAGTGGCTGGTTTTTGGAGGGAATCTCAATTTCATAGGTTACCGGTCCCACTTTTTTCTTGACTTGATAGGGGCCCTACCACTTCGCCAACAACTTGTTCTCTGATGTTAGTAACAGCAACAGGACCTCCTCACCAGGCTCAAAGCTGTGTGTTTGGGCTGCTTTGTCATACCATGCTTACTGCTGGGCTTGGGACCGTAGTAGGTTCTTTTGGGCAAGGGCAGTGGTCTTTTGGAGTTACTCTCTCCTTTTGAGGACATAGATAAGATGTTTTGCTTACTAGGTCTGACTGTGTCCTCCCAGTTCTCTTTCAGGACATCTCTTTCAGAATCCTGTTGAGGTCTGTGTTACCTCTCGGTAGGCGAACAAGAGGAATGGCAACCGTTTGTCCCAGTCATTTCCTGTTTTGGAGAATATTTTCTTGAGCATGGTCTTCAGATTTTGATTAAATCATTCAACTAAACCATCAGTCTGCAGGTGGTAATGGGTGGTTCACACTTTCTTAACCCCTAACAGCTGGTATACCTGGTGTAGTGTACAGCTCATAAAGTTGGGACCTTGGTCTGTGCATTTTTGGCCAGTAAAACCTCTTAGCAATCCCCAAGAATGTTTTCATAAACCGCAAATGGCCTGCCCAGGGGAGTGTCCCAGTGCTAACACCTTCCCCCTCTGTGTCTTGGGTACCACCAACTGTGTGCCTACCTTCTTATTTTCTCTGTATAGGAGTCCATGTCTCAGCACAGATGACCCGTTTAATAATGTAGCAATCCCTTCCTTCTCCTTAGCCTACCTAAAACAGTCCACCAAGGTAGGATCTTCTTGTTGGAACTGTGCTAGATTGTTTGGAATGACAATGTCTGTTTCACTCAAATCAGATTCCTCCGCCGGTGCTTCAGCTGGTTCTGAGGTCCCCATTAACTTTTCCACCCACTCTCTATGCTGCTGCATCCTGACTTCCTTAGTAGGTCTGTATTCTCCAAGCAATTCCTCTGAGCAAAAAGGCATCATCTGCAGAGCTTCAACAGTTTCTGATGGTGGTGTGATTGGTACTTTCTGCTTAACCTGGGTCCTCGTCACCAATCCACACCATGCACCAGCTTGGCCAACACTGGTAAATCTGTGCCTAACAGAACATGATATGGCAGATTTTGGGCCACTCTAACTATCATCAGATATGACTGGTTATGCACCTCAATATGCACACAGCAAACAGTCACAGTTTCTTCCTCACTCCAGCTGTCTCTGGGTACATATCTGGCTTGTATCAAAGTATGTGCACAGCCTGTGTCAACCAGAGCTAAAAGTGATTTGCCATTCAACAAAATTGTGATAACCGGCTCTGTGTCATGTTTAGGAGAAGATGACTACACTGGCCTTGGAACATAACAGAGAGTAGTTGTCTTGGGCTTTTTCAGTGGACAGCCTGGTCTAGTGTGTCCTGGCTCTCCACAGTTAAAACACACAACTTCTTTCTTAACTGCGATTTGTGATGCATGAACAGGTGCTGTGGGTATAGGGTGTGTGGGCTTCAGGATGTTAACATGGCTTTGAGAGTTTGAACTCATCCCAGTTTGAACTCACCTCCTCACTTCTGGGTACAACACCTGCGGCTATTGCTCGAGCATGATAATCTCCATAATATGGTCTTTACTATTTTGGCTGAACTGCACCCTCTTGCAGAGCAAGTCCTTAAGCCGTGTGTTCTCATAAGAAGTTCTCATAAAACTAATCTGTCGGGGTGCTCAAAGAATGAAACCCCAGCCAGTATGTCTCGATTCCGATCTCATACTGCCTCAGTATTGCTTGTTTAAACTGATCATAGTCCTGTGTTTGGGAAGGGTTCATGGCTGGACCAGGCTCCCCTTGGCCACTGGCAGACACCTGTCAGTCAAAAGCGGTCATGAAATGTCATCAGTGTCCCCAAGCCTAGCCAAACATGTCTCCTGGCCTAACCTCCTTGGCAGTTGACCACCTGAAGCTGTAGCTCTAATTTGGTTACGCTCCACATCCAGTTGTATTTGGGGCGACCTGGGGGCTGAGTACTTTGTAGTGCTGCTCTTGCCTTGTGGTCTCTCTTTTCTGATGTTCGTCCCGCTGTTGCTGGTACTACATGAAGGACTCGAACATCTGTGCGAGGGTTGCAATTGCAGCTTCCCCTCCATCAGCGGAAACCTCAACCGGTGGCACACTCTCTCCTAAGGTACCTCCTACTGCACCTTGGTCCTCCTCCTGAGAGCGTCTTTATTCCCAGAGTGCAAAAAGGGTGGTTCTCCAGTGGTGTGCAAAAATATATACAGTGGCAAGATTTGAAAGAAAAGTCAAAAAACAATACACAAAAATAAGTAAATGAATAAATCATAGTTAATTGACTGAGGTGAGACCCTTGAGCAAGGCACCGATCCCCCAACTGCTCCCCGGGCGCCGCAGCTAAAATGGCTGCCCACTGCTCCGGGTGTGTGTTCACAGGGTGTGTGTGTTCACTACTGTGTGTGTGTGCGCACTTGGATGGGTTAAATGCAGAGCACAAATTCTGAGTATGGGTCACCATACTTGGCCACAAGTCACTTCACTTCACTTCACTTCACTAATTACAAGATTAAATGTACTGTACAGACCCAAATATACAACTGTAATATATATATTTTTAAAAATCTCCACCCACGTCTCTCACCACAACTCACTCTATTTTCCCTCCCTGAAATTCTTCTTCTTCTTCTTTGGGTTTTATGGTGGTTGGCAAACAAACCTTTGGTGCATTTCCACCACCTACTGTGATGGAGTGTGGAGCATCGATGTTGAGGAAAAGAAAGGGGGGTAAACCCCCCTCCCTCTCAAAAAAAAAAAACATACAACCAAAAAATCCCCACTTATATACTAAATTCTTTTAGTCAGAACTATGGAGTGGATGCAGCAATGAGAGACAGAGCCTTAGAAACTACTGAAGTATTCCCTAGCAAGTTCTGTAGTGTTAAGCCACTTAAACCTAAGGACTTAACTAGTTTTGCAAAGCGGGGCTCTTTCACTATTATATCCGATTTGTACACTGTAAAAGCACATGCTCCACCATCTCCGGAAGTCTGTAGCCAGTAGCCAGATAGCCAGTATCATGTTTACCAATGATTTTTAGTGTCTGATTTAGTGTAGTGTGCCCTATTCGGAGACGTGAAATAACAGTATCATCCCTCCTATTGCCACAAACCGCTCTCTCATGCCCTACTACCCTTTGGATACTATATAGATGTCTTCCCTTACCCTCCTTATCCCAAATTTCTTACCCTTTACTGCTCCTTTAATTAACCCTTTAATTTCTGATTTGCTTAATGGTATACCTATATCTATTTCTGGATGCTTTAAAGCTTTCTTGGCCATATCATCTGCTTCTTCGTTACCTTCTACCCCTACATGAGCTGGTACCCATAGAAAATTATTATTATTCCTTGTTGACGTAACCTGTATAGTGTCTGAAGAATTTCTAATAGTATGTCTTGATATAGGTTTCCCATTCATTAAACTTATAAAACTAGAAAAAGAATCTGAACAGATCACCACATTTAATGGCTGAATCTCTTCTCTCAGTTGTTGATGATGGGCTGTATATGAAACTTCCATAATCAATTGTAGATCTGATTTGTGCACTGTGTACTCTCCTTAGTGATTGATGGCTTGCACCCCAGTCTGTCCCTGCCAAACACTGTAAAATATTTATTCCCTTCTTGCATTTGTCATTGCATTTTCTGCATGTGTGTGCCAAATGTCAATTTCAAGTCCATCCATACTCCCAAAAACCTTATCACTGATACCTGCACTAATAACTGATCATAGATTTTTAACTTAACTTTAGGACTTTTTTTCTTTCTTGAGAAGCATATTAAGTGAGATTTAGTTGCTGATAACTACTTTCCAACTTCATCTATCGCCTCCTGCATTCTTTCCTCCATATTTTTAACATTTCTTCCTCTCTTCCATAAAGCTTCCTATCTCAGGCCTACCTTTTGAAAAAACATCACTTATAATTATATTAAAAAAGAATGGGACTTGAATCACTCCCCTAAGGTGTTCCGTTATCAATTGAATACATATTTGAGTATGATGCTCACACCCTCACTTGTATTGTCCTTTCCATTAAAAAACTCATAATCCAGTTATATAATCTCCCCTTTGTTCCCATTTTAGCCAGTTTAATTAGTAACTCTTCCTTCCACATCACATCGGTAGGCTTTCTCTACATCAAAGAACACCCCCACTACTACTGCTTTGTTCACTTGCGCTTTTCTAATATCCGTCTCAAGACAGAGAACCAAATCCATTGTACTTCGACCCTTCCTAAAACCGTTTTGATGTGAATTTAAAAGCCCCTTACTTTCCAGAACATAAATCAGTCGAGACATTACCATCCTTTCCATTAATTTACAGAAATTAGATGTTAAATCTATGGGTCTGTAGTTCATACGATTTGAATGATCTTTCCCAGGCTTTGCTATAGGAATGACAACTCCATGTTTCCAGGAGGATGGAAGTTTCCCTTTGTTCCATACCTTATTAAAAAGGGCCAGATATTTTACCATCTCATAACAAACTTCACCCTTCCCTGGAGAAGTATGTCTCACATCCACAAGCACCTGTTTAAGTTCATACATTGAAAAGTGTACATCGGTAGTACCTCCAGTAGTGCCTTTTTGGTCTAAGCTTTCTGAGTTCTCTCTTATACTCTGTTCTCTACATCTCCTCATTTCATCTGATATCATTTCATTGCTATGAACGTTAATGAAAGATTCTGCTAGCAGTTCTGGTTTTTTGCTATCAGTGATAATTTGTTTATCTTCACTTATTAGGACAGGGATATTGTTGCACTTCTGAATCCCTCCCATCTTCCTAATCATTCCACATATTTCAGTGATATCTGTTTTCACACCTATACTGTGACAGAATTCTCTTCAGTGCCTTCTTTCGGCTGTTCTAACCACTTTCCAAACATTTGCCTGAGCTCTCTTGTACATGATGAAATCGCCAAATGACAGAGTCTTCCTTACTTTCCTTAATAATCTGTTTCTGACCCTGATTACTTACTACAATCATCTGCCCACAGTGGTACAACCTTCTTCTCTCTGGTCCCTTTGCTTTTACCAGTCACTTCTTCTGCTGTATTATACATATTTCCACTAATTTTGCTATTAAGCTCTTCTACTTCTTCTACTGACTCACTTATACCCTTAAATCTTTCTACACTTCTCTCTTTGAACTTATCCCAATCTGCAGATTTAAATTTCCACCTTGGTATTCTTTCCATACCCACTATTACTAACTCTACCCCAATTTTACACATTGTGGGGAAATGATCACTTCCCAAAGAAAGGTGATCCAAAACCTTCCACATACTTTCCTTAGCCAAACTTTGTGACATTGTCAAATCACTTGCTGAGTATTGCCCTTTAGCTGCATCCGTTCTTGTAAAGCCCCCATCATTAATGCATATTAATTTTCTTCAATCAAGAATTTCCTTCACTACTTTTCCTTTATTGTCAGCATTTAAGATACCCCATAATATGCTATGTGCATTAAAATCTCCACACCACACCACCCTATAATTTCTTCACCCCCAATCTTTCCTAATAACTCATAACTTAATCTCTTACATGGATTATAGAAATTACTCTTATACTCTGCTTCACAACCCATATCTCCACCACCACTGCAAGCTTTTCTATCCCTATTTACTGCTGTATATCCTTGCCCCACATAATTCAAGTGAGGCTTAAGCCATGACTCCTGAACACATATTTGTGGTTTATCATCCAAATCATCTATAAATATCTTGATTTCCAATACATTTGCAATTAAACTTCTTGCGTTCCACTGAATTATTATGAATACCATTATGAACCACCCCCTGTCGCCTGTCAATTTGAAGTCTGTACCTTTAGTATTTCATTTATTTGACCCACTGTTATTCCAAACATGCCCCTGCTGCATGCTGCTGAACTACTTTGTTGGTTATTATTATCATTATCGTAATTATTATTCAACGTTTCTTAGCTCAGCGATCAAAGGTAAGTCACTTTATATATATTTAAAACCGGACAGTTTTATACCTAACCCTGTAGATGATAAAATAATAATATTAGATCAACAATTACAATGTTTTACTCCCCTTGAAGAGACTGAACTAATTTCACTAATTTCATCATGCCCTCATGTCTGTGTTAGCTTCTGGCTCTCCCTTTTAGTTATGCTGTCATAGCTAGTCTTGCCGGAGTCCCTGCTTGCACTCTGCATGTAAAGTATATTGTGCTTAGCCATTAGAGGACAAAGCTTACCTAACATTCTCTCTCCATCTCTCTCTCTCCCTCACTCTCTGTCGAGCTACACATGCTACTTCTGAGATGCCAGTGATCCTGACCCCTTCTGCTCCTCCTCGCTGCTTGACCCATCCTGATGCCCTACTTCTGGTTGGAGTTCTCATCAGTTGGGTTCGCTCGCTGCTGCTGGGGGTGGCCCCACATGGACGGTCTGAAGAACCGTTTGGATTGCTGGGGATGGTGCCACCTGGGGGCTGTGGAGATGGCTTGGGGATCACATATGGGGAGCTGTACTGTAATGGCTTGGAACTGCAATTGCTGTAGTGGCTTTGGGGCTGCAGTTGCCACGAGCACCTTCATACTCAGGACTCCATCAGTGGACAGTAGATAGATTTTAAACAACCGGGCTTCTTGCGGAAACTGTGATGAATTTATTGGTTGCACAATTGCACTATTTGTCCTTATAGTATACAATAATAGAAGGGATTTATTTATAATCGCACTATCCGTTGCACGCAGATGAGGATGGGTTCCCTTTTGAGCCTGGTTCCTCTCAAGGTTTCTTCCTCATATCATCTCAGGGAGTTTTTCCTTGCCACCGTCGCCACTGGCTTGCTCATTATGGATAAATTCACAGGGATAAATTCACAGTGATAAATTCAAATATTTACAATATATTTTTTGGGAATCCATTTATTTCTGTAAAGCAACATCCATTGTTAAAAGCGCTATACAAATAAAATTTAATTTCCAGCTGAAGAAAGAGCTCACGAAAGATTGGCCGTGATTGGCCTAGGCTTAAGACCCCGTGGTCAACCATCACATCTGTAGTGTTTGTGGAAGGAGCGCTTCTTAGACCGCTCGGCCACACTACCCGCAGGTGAGGTTTACGCTAGGCCTGCCAGGTAGTGAAAGAGCGCTGCTCTTGCAGGCGGCCATAATGTCTCCACTATGCACGATTCCTTTACCAAACGCGCTTAAGCGAGGTCTTTCCTAGAAAAACGGGATCCGAACCCAGTGGAGAAGAAGCAGGTTAAGATACAGGTTCTTTGCAAGTGTCGTCTGGACTGCGGACTGTTTTGACAGACCTCCAGCGACTTGAGAGCCTTACCGCAGCTGTGGCCAACCAGCATGGACAGTTGCAAAACACGCAGCCACAGGGCTAGCTTTTCACGTTTCTCAATCCACTCTAGTAGTGTCTCAAGGACCTGTACGAGCCATTCCACTTGGAGGCCCTGGAGGTGTGAAAGAGACTGCAAGAAAGCCAGATGATCTTGTAAAGAGGATTCTAAATGACACGCATGCGACGAGGGTGGGATCCGAACCCACGTTTAACAGTCCATCGCCTTAACCTCTTGTCGACCTAGGTCACCCGTATAACCTTACATCCCCGTTACCTCCCAGAACACACTGGATTTGCAGTGCATAGCCTTAACCTCTCGGCCACCTCCAGCATTCAACACTGACTATGCAGGGAAGTTTATTTTTTCTTTTCCTGAGCAAACTGGATGGCTGCTTCTCTTGTTCATTGTATGTAGGTCTTGAGGCATGCAGTGTCCTGTCATAGAAATTGAAGGGAGCAGATGCGGAGAGATGGCCCAAAGAAGAACGGAGAACGGGACAGAGAACGGAACACAGTTCACAGAGAACGGGACAATTCCTCGGCCATGCTACCCCGAGGGCTTGTCAGGGCTTACCTGTTCGTGGTAAGAAGGTGTCTGAGTCATTCCGCCGGGCAACAAGGAAGCCTGGCATGGGCACGACAAAAGGGGCTGTTGAGAGACTAACGTGCCTTCAGCTCAACCAGCTCTACAGGAGACACCTAACCATTTCCAGCTGAAGAAAGAGCTCACGAAAGATTGGCCTAGGCTTAAGACCCTGTGGTCAACCGTCACATCTGTAGTGTTTGTGGAAGGAGCGCTTCTGCTTTTGACCTAAAAGGAAAAGCCTCCTGGCAGCAGTGGAATTCAAACCCACACCCCCAAAAGAGACAGGAGCCTTAAGCTGGCACCTCAGACCACACTACCCACAGGTGTGGTTCATGCTAGGTGTTATGACAATTTATCCATAGTCCTAGTCGTCCCTTTTGTTTGCCACGTTGGCGTTGACTGGGGATTTTTGACGCTTGTGTCTAGTTCCGAATAAATTGATCCAAGAGGGGTTTGCCAAAAAAAGGAAGTGTTTTTATTAAAGTAAAAATTGTATATTACAGCTACTTGTTGAAATAAACAGAAAATAGCTTAAAGCAGAGACAAGGTAGAACAGCCAAACAAGCCCAAACCACAAGCAAGGTCCCAAGGTCAAAAAGCTGTGCGCTCCCAGTCAGCCACACCTCCACCAGGTCACCTTCCTATTTATTGGTGTTCTCACCTGTAGAGGGCGCATACTTTCAAGGAGGAAAATAAAAGGCAGATTATTAGAGGAAGAATTAAACAAAAATAAAGAAATGGCTCCTACATAACCGGCCCCTAATTGTATTTGGTTAACAAAACAATTATTACATTACAAAATAGGAGCCTCAAATTCATCATTTGCCGTGTAATTAAAAAATGTTACTAATAAACATATTTTGGGTAAACATTATACATAGCTTTGTCATTATGTTCTTTGTCCTATGGCTCATCTTCATCACCATTCAACATCAGACACAGTTTTGTTATTGGTCTCTCAATTATGCTGGTTTGCGTCTTAAATTTTACTGTTCGTACCAGTCCTTTTTTGTCAGGGTAGACTTCAATTATTCTTCCTAGAATCCAGGAACCTCTTGGTGAAGTTGGATCCACCACCAAAACGATGTCACCACACTGGAAGTTTCTTTTTTTAACATTCCACTTTTGGCGTTCTTGGAGCAGTGGCAAATATTCTAAAGTCCAGCGTCTCCAAAAGAGGTTGGCCAGATATTGTATCTGCCTCCAGCGGCGTTTGGGGTACAAGTCACTTTTGTTGAATACACCTGGAGGGAGAAGTGGCCTAGCTTTGAGGAGCAGAAGGTCATTTGGGGTTAGTGGTTGCAAATCTTGTGGGTCATTTGTGATTGTAGTTAGAGGACGACTGTTCAAAATAGCTTCCACCTCACAAAAAACTGTTTGTAACCCCTCCTCATCTAAAGTCTGCTGCTTGAGCACAGAATACAGCACCTGTCTTACAGACCTCATCAGCCTTTCCCATATGCCATTGGTCCCATTGTCAGAACGAAGATACTTCACTTGCCCCCTTCTACAAATGAAACGTCTCAAAGCATTGATGCATGAACTAGTGTCTAAGGAGCTGGCTACTTCAATGTGAATGGCTCTGCTTGTCATGCAGGTGAACAACACACCATAACTTTTCACCTTCCTCTCTTAATTTCGAAGGGACCAAAGTAGTCGACTTCAGTATTGGTAAATGGAGGCAAGTCAGGCTGAAGTCTCTCCTGAGGCAAGTCAGACATCTTCTGTTGTCCAACTCGGGCCCTGTATCGTCTGCACACAACACACTTAGACAGAATTTTCCTGGTTGATGAATGTGCATTAACAATCCAATATATTCTGCAAAGTTCAGACAGCATATGGCTTCTTCCACCGTGCCCTGTTGTTTTATGTACATGCCGCAAAATAAGAGTGGATATGTGCAAGTTTTTAGGGATTATGGCTGGAAACTTACTTTCTTCCCCTATGGTCATCTTATGTAGCCTCCCCCCTACTCTTATTATGCTGTCTGTCAGAGTTGGATCAAGTCTGTTCAGTGTGGTTTCCCTTTTTACTTCAGCTGTCTTTGTTGCAAGCATTTTAAATTCATCAGGGATAAACTGTGATTGGAACAATGGCAATACCAGCAAACAATAGCAAGTTCGGCTGCCTTTAAATCTTTCACATTCACTTGCTGACCACCTAGTTTGTGATCAGGTCTGTTTGTCATGCTCCTTTTAGTGACTTTATTCTGTTTTCTCATTTGGACCAATTTTTGCAAAGTTTCTTTCAGTTTTAAGAACCAAGAAACAGCAACTCTTAGTTTTGTCCTGTCAGAAAAGTATGTTATTAGTCTATGTGTTGCATTGTCTTCCTTAGTGCAGATTATTGTATTCACTGTGTTTGTTCTTTTTACCTCAGGGTCATCAGGTGCAAGCGAAGAGATTGGCTTGCTGTTGACTGGCCATTTCTGTTTATTCTCCCATAGGATTTCTGGTTCATGTAGCAATCTTTTGTTGTTTAGGCATTTCTCTGCCATTTGCCCCCTAATGGTGTCATCAGCAGGATTGGACTTGGAGTCAATGTAGTTCCACTGGGAGAGTTCACTTGCGTCTCTGATTGCTGCAACTCTGTTGGCAACAAATGTTTTGTATCTGGAGTGTTCATTTGATATGTATTTGATTACAGACTGGCTGTCCGTCCAGAACACAGAACGGTCAAGATGTAGCTGTAAGCTAGACATGAGCATTTTATTCACCTTTGTAGCCAGCGTAGCAGCTGCAAGTTCCATTCTTGGAATGGTCATTCTTTTAAGTGGAGCAGCACGTCCTTTTCCCATCACCAGGGTGACATGGATGTTGTTCTCGCCATTTACAAGTCTCAAATAGGAAGCTGTTCCATAACCTTGGTCACTGGTGTCTGCAAAATGATGTAACTGTGCATGCGTCACTGACCCAAATCCTGATGACTTAAAGCAGCGTTGTACTTTGAAGTTTGACATCTGCGGGAAGCCAGCTGACCATTTTGACCATTGCTCACGGATGCCAGGGGGTACCTCCTTGTCCCAGCCAAGGTTCATCTTAGTGTAAATGGTGTTAAGAAACCAAGGGGGTCATAAATTGAACAGACCATTGATAACATTCCTCTTCTTGTGAGTGGCTGAGGTTTTGGCTGCACTTTGAAAGTAAAGTTGTCACTTTCGATGCACCGTTGAAGACCTAAGGCTCTTTCAGTTGGAAGTTCATCTTTGTCAAGATTGAGCTCCATCATTTCTTTGACTCTGTCCTCCACTGGAATAGAAGCAAGCACCTCTCTGCTGTTTGTGGCCCATTTTGAAAGATGGAAGCCTCCTCTGTGGCAGAGTGAAGTGATGTCTGTAATGAGCTGCGTTGCCGCTTCTGCAGTAGATACAGATTTCAACAGATCATCGACATAGAAATTATGCAGAACAGTATTTATTACCTCAGGACTGAAATGTTCTCTGTTGTCCCCGGCTGTTCTCCTGAGTGCATAGCTTGCAGAGCTGGGGGATGATGTTGCCCCGAAGAGATGAACAGTCATTCTGTGCTCCACAGGCGGTTGTGACTCCTCTCCCCCTGTCCACCATAGAAACCTCAGGAAGTCAGCATCACTGCCATGGACTTTTACTTGGTGGAACATGGCAGTAATATCTGCCATCAGTCCTACTTTCTCCTGCCGGAATCTGTTGAGCACATCTCTAAGGCTGTTAGTTAAATCAGGCCCTTTAAGTAATTCTGCATTCAAAGCCTTTCCACTGAAGGATGCTCCACAATCAAAGACTACTCTTAACTTTTTCTTCTTTGGGTGATAGACCCCATGGTGGGGCAGGTACCACAACTGTCCGTCCGTTCTTATTACCTGCTCCTCTGGTACTGTTTCGGCATACCCTTTAGTAAGCATGTCATTCATCAAAGTGACGTATTCCTCTTTGAATGTCTCTTTGGCGGCTAGGTTCTGAATAGGCCTATGGCGTTCCCTATTCAGGCTAGCGAGGTAAATTTCCTTAGAAAATCTAACTTGTTTTCTTAACTGGATATGCACAAAGCCTGTGGAAAAGGGCAACGTGAATAGAGATGTTTGGGAGGCAGCATGCTACATGTTGGATCACTGTCATATACGAGCTACTGATGCCATAGGAGGCGCATGAACAGCATGGTACAGCATGAAAGCCACAACCCATGTCAAGCCTTTGGAGACAAGACCTCACGCACCTTAAGCAAGCCATGCTGCCTTCAAAAGGCTCCTTTGGCAGCGGTGGGATTTGAACCCACGCCTCCGAAGAGACTGGAGCCTAAATCCAGCGCCTTAGACCACTCGGCCACGCTACCCACAGGCAGTGTTTAAGGTAGGCTTGACAGGTCATGAAAGAGAGCTGCTCTCGCAGGTGGCCCTAATGTCCACACCATGCGCGCTTCCTTTACCAAACACGCTTAACCCACGCGGGCTGTGCACAGTAGATTGGCAGTCCATCGCCTAAAACTCTTGTTGACATAGCTCCCACATGTGAACTTACATCCCAGTCTGTGGAGAAGGAGCAGGCTAAGATGCAGGCTAAGATGCAGGTTCTTTGCCACTGTCGTCTGGACTGCGGACTGTTTTGACAGACCTGCAGTGACTTAAGAGCCTTACAGCAGATGTGGCCAACCAGCATGGAAATGCAGCCCACAGTTGCGAAACACGCAGCCACAGTGCGAAGTAAGAATGATTAATTTGTGGCTTTGTTACCAGGCAAGAGTGATGACCATAGTACATGTCTGTAGCTGTAATTATAGAATCTTTATTCTTTTGTGTTTTTATTTCAGTCACAATTAGGCACTTCCTAGATGCCCTCCTCCACAACCTCCTGGCTACGATCATGATGTCTGCCAGTGGAAGTGTTCCCATCAGCAGAGGATCAGGATGAAGACAGAGCTGGAATCGATGAGTCTACGGCTAGGGTCGCGTCCTGTGAGATATATCTTTTGCTTATATCTTTCATTTCTGGTGAATATTTAACTAATGTAGATATATTTATTTTACTTTATTTTGCAGTGTAATTAAGTTTATATTAATATGTATATATGAGCAGACTTGTGTGTGTATGTGTTTCTTCACTATTATTGCCTTTGGTTTTCACTGCTCTATTGATGTGTTTAAATGCAAATAAAAAAAAAAGTAAACACTAATTGCTTTGCATAGTGTGTCTCTGTTTGCAGGATTCATTATTTACTCTATTATATTGCCAACATTTAATTGGTATGTTAATTTAAGAGTCCCCTCGCTCATATGCATTCAACCATGGAATTCATTATATTAGCGTAAAACCTTATTTAAATTTCTCATTTATATTGCAGATACAACATAATAGTTTTATACTTTTTTATATTTCTACTTTTTTTCTACTCTTTTATTTTTACTAATGTTTTATTTCACTTATTGACATTTTGTAAAAATTAAGAAGAAATGACAGTGTAAAACTGTTGTGATATTTGTAATAGGTCAATGTTGACATAGTGGTCAGAGATTTATTCTGTGTTGCACATTTGATGAATAAACATTTGAACTCTATATATGCATGTCAACATTAATCAATTAATAACAATACATTGGCCATCAAACACAGAAAACATTTGAAACCACACTGCAATACTAATGCATTGTTATTATTTCAGAATTGTGTTTTACAGATCGGTCTTTGTGATTATAATGCACAAATTTGGGTGAAACAATGTTTGAGTCGCACTGAGTGGGATTCGAACCCCGGTCCAGACAAATATTAAATTATAATGTGAAAAAATCTGATGGGCTGTGACATCATTTCAGCACCTGGTACAGCAGCAGAAAAGCTTCAGCTTGATTGGCTGGCAGGCACTACATGCCAGCTATACACGACTGGCCACTGAGGGAGGTGTGAAAGAGATCTTGCAAAGAGGATGCTAAATGACGCACATGCAACAAGGGTGGGATTCAAACCCACGTGGGCAGAGCACACTGGATTAGCAGTCCATCGCCTTAACCTCTCAGCCACCTTGTCTAGAGCTGCCCCCTCCCAACACAAAATATGAAAAGATTATGAAACAGTCATCGAACTAGATGTCTGCTTCTCTAATTAATTGTATGCGTGTCTTGAGGCATGCACCGTGCTGTCATATAAATTGAAGGGTGCAGGTGCGGCGAGGCGGGCCAAAGTTCACAGAGAACGGGACAATTCCATAGTCGAGCAGACCCAATCCAATCCTTGGGCTATTGGATTCCGCTACCTACTGAGTGCCCAGATTAGCGAGGTAACTTTCTTTGCAAAAGGCATCTTTTTGACCGTGCATGCTTCCGTTACCAAATGCGTTTAAGCAAGATCTTTCCAAGAACAACGGATCCAAACCCACGTGGGCTGTACACTGTGGATTAACAGTCCATCGCCTTAACCTCTTGTCAACCTAGGTCACCCGTATAACCTTACATCCCCGTTACCTCCCAGAACACACTGGATTTGCAGTGCATCGCCTTAACCTCTCGGCCACCTCCAGCATTCAACATTGATTATGCAGGGAAGTTTATTTTTTCTTTTCCTGAGCAAACTGGATGGCTGCTTCTCTTGTTCATTGTATGCAGGTCTTGAGGCATGCAGTGTCCTGTCATAGAAATTGAAGGGAGCAGATGCGGAGAGATGGCCCAAAGTTCACATTGAATGGGACAGAGAAAGGCACACAGTTCACTGAGAACGGGACAATTCCTCGGCCACGCTACCCCGAGGGCTCGTGAGGGCTTACATGTTCGTGGTAAGAAGGTGTCTGAGTCATTCCGCCGGGCAACAAGGAAGCCTGGCATGGGCACGACAAAAGGGGCTGTTGAGAGACTAACGTGCCTTCCGCTCAACCAGCTCTACAGGAGACACCTAACCATTTCCAGCTGAAGAAAGAGCTCACGAAAGATTGGCCGTGATTGGCCTAGGCTTGAGACCCCGTGGTCAACCGTCACATCTGTAGTGTTTGTGGAAGGAGCTCTTCTGCTTTTGACCAAAAAAGAAAAGCCTTCAAGCAGCAGCAGGATTCAAACCCACACCCCCAAAGAGACTAGAGCCTTAATCCAGCACCTTAGACCGCTCAGCCACACTACAGTGACTTAAGCGCCTTACGGCAGATGTGGCCAACAAGCATGGAAATGCAGCCCACAGTTGCGAAACACGCAGCCACAGTGCGAGCTTTTCACGTTTCTCAATCCACTCTAGTACCGCGGCTAACCGATTATCAGTGGTAGTGCTAAACCATTACGGATGCGATATATTTTTGGCCACTGACGCCCCGTGGCGCTGTTCCGAGGTTTTGCGCCGCCGGGAAATTAGAAATCGCCATTTTACTTACGTCCGAGTAGGAGAGAGGGTGTATGCTGCTGAACTACTTTGTTGGTTATTATCATTATTGTAATTATATTCAACGCTTCTTAGCTCAGCGATCAAAGGTAAGTCACTTTATATCACATCAGCATGTGTTTTATCTCCATTAATGCTGAAATCAGATTAGTTTCTTTGCCAACACGCCAGCATGAGAGACTTTTACTGAACTTTACCCTACCAGCTTTTCTCTCTAAGGCATGTTTGGGTGATTTAAACGCTAAACTATGAATGAACATGACTGTAATTTTAGTTTTGTGTAATGCTTTTTGTGTTAAATATAGATGAGCGTTTTTCCGTTATCATGCACGCAATGCTCCTCCTGTGAGAGAGTGTTTGTTTGCTCTCTAACATGTCGCTGGTTATTTACAAGCTGAACTGTGAATGAACATGACCATTATTTTAATTTATTTGTAATGTTTATCAGTATACATTATTACACTATTCTAAAATTACATTAGTTTCAGCCCTGTTGGAGTGTTTGTTCTGTAACACACAGTTGGATGATTTAAAAGCTAAACTATGAATGACCATGACTTTTGTTTGTTTGTTTACTGACTGTTTTTATGTGTAATGCCTTTTGAATGTCAGAAAACAGTGTAGAAAATAGACATATTAACATCGATTAAATACTGCTTTTTCTGTCTTACAGGTCATCATGCACAAAAAAAAGTTGTGTTTTTCCCAGGAACAGTTAAGGTTGTGTTCCACTGGGAGATCTCCTTCAGGAGCCAACTGAGGAAGCCAGGCTTATCAAAAATAACCCGTCTCTGCAGGACAAGTCGGCACCAGTGAAGGAGGAGCTTGTCGGCCAAAATGCTCTGATTGTGGTCCGTCAGAGAGGAGGCGACATCTCAGACAGGAGCGAAGTTCTACATCCTGCAGTTTGGCAAATACAAAGGGACGTTCTTCCCCTTGTCCCAGGGACACGGATATACAAACTGCAGCAGTACCTGCGGAATCGGCCGTCCGCCCGTGCTTGCCTCAAGTGCCACATCTGAGCCCATGGGTCAGTTGTTTATTTTTTGCATTTGCTTTTTTGAAGGAAATGTTTGCCATTGTGTCAGTTTAAAAAAAAATAAAAATTTTGAAATTACATTTAATATTTATAAAATCCCTCACCTCTTATACAGATAACTGCTAATAGAGGAATGGTACTCTGTTCAGGAGACAGCAGCATCATAGATAGCTCTCCAGCATGTAGGACACTTTTGAGGAATGTGGCAAAGATGGTAAGGGTGTATTGCACTTGACTGGAATAATGAGAGCATTATGTTGTGTTGAACCTGTTCTAGTTCATCTTCAGAGACCACTTCCCATACTGTCCCACGCACAGCTGAGGCATCACATGGTAAGATTGTAGTTGTGCACTTATCTGTATCATGAATGTAGTTGTTTTTCTGTGTTTAATGTATTTTCTTATTAAGACTTTAAAGCGGGTTATTATTTGTCTGTGTATTTCCAGAGCCATTCTCCCCTTGATTCTTCTGTGTGCAGCCCACCGCCTCTGCAACAGACAGGTCAAAGTAAGAATGATTCATTTGTGGCTTTGTTACCAGGCAAGAGTGATGACCATAGTACATGTCTGTAGCTGTAATTATAAAATCTTTATTCTTTTGTGTTTTAATTTCAGTCACAAGTAGGCACTTCCTAGATGCCCTCCTCCACAACCTCCTGGCTACGATCATGATGTCTGCCAGTGGAAGTGTTCCCATCAGCAGAGGATCTGGATGAAGACAGAGCTGGAATCGATGAGTCTACGGCTAGGGTCGTGTCCTGTGAGATATATCTTTTGCTTATATCTTTCATTTCTGGTGAATATTTAACTAATGTAGATATATATTTTTTACTTTATTTTGCAGTGTAATTAAGTTTATATTAATATGTACATATGAGCAGACATGTGTGTGTGTGTGTGTGTGTGTGTGTGTGTGTTTCTTCACTATTATTGCTTTTGGTTTTCACTGCTCTATTGATGTGTTTAAATGCAAATAAAAAATAAAGGGTAAACACTAATTGCTTGACATAGTGTGTCTCTGTTTGCAGGATTCATTATTTACTCTATTATATTGCCAACATTTAACTGGTATGTTAATTTAAGAGTCCCATCTCTCAATAAACCATATGCATTCAACCGTGGAATTCATTATATTAGCATAAAACTTTATTTAAATTTCTCATTTATATTGCAGATACAACATAATAGTTTTATACTTTTTTTTTTTAATATTTCTACTTTTTTTCTACTCTTTTATTTTTACTAATGTTTTATTTCACTTATTGACATTTTGTAAAAATTAAGAAGTAATGACAGTAAATCTGTGATATTTGTAATAGGTCAATGTTGACACAGTGGTCAGAGATTTATTCTGTGTTGCACATTTGATGAATAAATATTTGAACTCTATATATTCATGTCAACATTAATCAATTAATAACAATACATTGGCCATCAAACACAGAAAACATTTGAAACCACACTGCAATACTAATGCATTATTATTATTTCA
Source organism: Pangasius djambal (assembly GCA_022985145.1). Taxonomy (NCBI): domain Eukaryota; kingdom Metazoa; phylum Chordata; class Actinopteri; order Siluriformes; family Pangasiidae; genus Pangasius; species Pangasius djambal. The sequence continues at coordinate 5,747,422 of CM040986.1, read as the reverse complement.
GACTTGTGTGGTACAGATCTGTCTTTGTGATTATAATGCACAAATCTGGGTGAAACAATGTTTGAGTCGCACTGAGTGGGATTTGAACCCCGGTCCAGACAAATATTAAAATATAATGTGAAAAAATCTGATGGGCTGTGACATCATATCAGCACCTGGTACAGCAGCAGAAAAGCTTCAGTTTGATTGGCTGGCACTACGTGCCAGCTATACACGACTGGCCACTGTGGGAGGTGTGAAAGAGACTGCAACAAACCCAGATGCTCTTGCAAAGAGGAGGCTAAACGACACACACAAGAGAGAGAGCTCGTGAAAGATTGGCCTAAGATTGGCCTAGGCTTAAGACCCCGTGGTCATCTGTCACATCTGTAGTGTTTGCGGAAGGAGCTCTTCTGCTTTTGACCAAAAAAGAAAAGCCTTCTGGCAGTGGTGGGATTTGAACCCATGCCCCCGAAGAGACTGGAGCCTTAATCCATGCACGCTTCCTTTAGATTAGATTAGATCAGATTAGATTCAACTTTATTGTCATTGTTCAAAGTACATGTATTAAGCCAATGAAATGCAGTAAGCATCTAACCAGAAGTGCATAAGTGGCATATTTACAATAAATTACAAATAAGGATATACAGCTATGATGGTGATATGTACAAGGAAATGGATGACTTATGTACAGAAGGTGCAGTGGGTATTATAAATAAAGATAAATATGATCTATATATGTGTGTACAGTGGTGAAGACATGTTGAGAATATGATAGAATGGGAACAGGAATATAAAAATGAGTAAATACAATGAATATATATATATATACACACACATATGCATGTATGTAGGTACAGTGGTGCAAAAGATTGCATTATAATTTATGTAGTGTCAGATGCAAGATGAATGAACAGTGAAGTAAGTAACTGAAAACAGATATTACAGTGTGATCAGCTGTTCAGTGTGGAAACAGCCACTGGGAAGAAGCTATTTCTCAGTCTGTTTGTGCGGGCGCTAAGGCACCGGTAGCGCCTTCCATATGGGAGGAGGGTAAATAGTCCGTGATTCGGGTGAGAGGCGTCTTTGATGATGCCGTTCGCCCTCTGCAGGCAGCGTTTATTGTAAATGCTCTCTATGGTGGGTAGCTGAGAGTCAGTGATGCTTTGGGCGGTTTTCACCACCCGTTGAAGGGCTTTTCGGTCCGTTGCGGTGCAGTTGCCATACCAGACTGAGATGCAATTGGTGATGATGCTCTCAATGGTACAGCGGTAAAAGTTCACAAGTATCTTGGAGCAGAGGTGGGCCTTTTTCAGTCTCCTCAGAAAATAAAGGCGTTGTTGTGCCTTTTTAACCAGAAACGAGGAGTTCAGGGACCAGGTGAGGTCCTCGGAGATGTGGACCCCAAGGAACTTAAAGCTGGGTACACGCTCAACAGTAGCTCTGTTAATGTGAATGGGAGTGTGAGTGTGTTTCCCAGCACGTCTGAAGTCCACGATGACCTCCTTTGTTTTTTTGGTGTTGAGTACCAGGTTGTTGTCCCCTCACCAAGCCACAAGGTGCTGGATCTCCTCCCTGTAAGCCGTCTCATCGTTACCTCTGATCAGGCCTATCACCGTGGTGTCATCTGCAAACTTGATAATGCTGCTAGAGGCATGTACAGGTATGCAGTCATGGGTGAAAAGGGAGTATAGAAGAGGGGACAATACGCCTCCCTGGGGAACTCCAGTGCTGAGGATGAGACTGGAGGAGGTGAGGTTGTCCAGTCTGACAGACTGTGGTCTGTCTGAGAGAAAATCCAGAGTCCAGTTGCAGAGAGAAGTACTAATTCCAAGCTGTTTAAGCTTTAGAATTAGTTTGGACGGGCTGACTGTGTTAAATGCTGAACTAAAGTCTATGAACAGCATCCTGGTGTAAGTGTTGGGTTTGTCCAGGTGAGTAAGAGCAGAATGGAGCGCTATGGAAATGGCATCCTCTGTTGACCTGTTGCGGCGATAAGCAAACTGGTATGGATCCAGGGTGGGAGATAGACAGGCTTGGAGGTGGGTGAGGACCAGCCTTTCGAAGCACTTTGCTATGACAGGGGTGAGTGCGACGGGACGAAAGTCACTGGGTGTCGTTGCAGCGGAGTGCTTGGGCACAGGCACGATGGTAGCTGACTTAAAGCAGGTGGGGACAACTGCCTGAGCTAAGGACAGGTTAAAGATGTCTGTGAAGACTCCAGTCAGTTGCTCTGCACAGGCTCTAAATACCCGGCCAGGGATGCCATCGGGACCAGCTGCTTTACGTGCATTAACCCTGTTCAGAGTAGCACACATTTCAGAGGTGGAGAGTGTGTGTGGCTGCTCACCTGGTAGTAGCTCAGCCTTGAGCATGGGCTCCATCCTCCCTTTTTCAAAACGAGCATAGAAGTGGTTGAGCTCGTTAGGGAGTAAGGCAGAGTTTGTTGGAGGTGACGTGCTGGGTGGTTTGAGGTCAGTAATGGCCTGAATCCCTTGCCACATGCGCCTGGGGTCAGCAGAGTTGAAGTGTGCCTCAATCCGCTGTTTGTGTTCATGCTTGGCTTTGCAGATTCCCCTCCTCAGATTGGCCCTGGCGATGCTGTAGGCCTCCCTGTCACCAGACCTGAAGGCTGTGTTGCGTGCTTTGAGCAGCAGGCTCACGGTTCATCCAGGGCTTCTGGTTGGGAAACATTATAATTGTTTTCTGTGTGGTCACCTGGTCCACACATCTGTTGATGTGCTCCAGAACCGAGTTGGTGTAGGTGTTTATGTACGGTGGCCTGGTCAGCAAATTCACTCCAGTCAGTGTGTGAGAACTGCTGCTGGAGAGCGGCATCAGCCCCATCCAGCCAGACTTTAACAGTCCTGATTGTGGGTTTCACACGTTTGATGACTGGAGAGTACTTGGGCAGCAGAAACAATGAAAGATGGTCAGATTGTCCAAGGTGGGGGAGGAGTGTGACTTTGTAAGCATCAGCCACATTAGTGTATACAGAGTTTCACATCCTCTAGTGAAGCAGGCGACATTCTGTTGAAACTTTGGCAGAACAGATCTTAAGTTGCAGTGATTAAAATCCCCAGCGATGATAAAGGCTCCGTCAGGATGCACTGTCTGCAGATTGTTAATAGCAGCACTAAGTTCTTTCATGGCCATACTAGCCTTTGCATCCGTGGGGATATACACTGCTATCACAACAACGCATGTAAACTCGCATGGTAAATAAAAGGGTCTGCACTTAATAATCAGGTATTCAAGATCAGCAGAGCAACAGGAACCAACAGTGATAGAGACAGTGCACCATGTTTTGTTTACATAGATACATAAGCCCCACCTCTGTTTTTACCTGTGGCTGCTGCCTCTCAATCGGACCTGAAAATAGTGCACCCCTCCAGCTCCAGCACGCTGTTCGGGATGCCGTTGTTAAGCCAAGTTTCCGAGAAAACCATTATATTACAGTCCTTAATCTGTCTCTGTGTAAGTGTCCGGATTCTGAGCTCGTCCAGTTTGTTCGTCAGGGACCGAACATTGGCGAGAAAAACACTCGGAAGCGCTGGCCGGTGTGGATTTAGCCTTAGCTTAGCCTCCGGCCCTCCTCGGTTCCCCCGTCTTTGTTTACGGTCTCTGCGCCAGCGCCGGACTCTTCTGATCGGAACAAGCTCACAAGCTCCGGTGGTAACTGGTCAAAGTCGAAAATGTAGTTCGAAACAGAGTTAGTGTACGCATAACTGATGTTAAGTTAAAATCGCACGACTAAATCGAATGAACATATAGGCGATTAGTAGGTAAATAACCACTAATGCGGTAAATCTGGAGAGACGCTGAGCCTCGCGATGTGTACGCGCCGCCATCTTGGTCTTGGTCATCAAACCAAGCACTTAAGTGAGGTCTTTCCTAGAACAACAGGATCCGAACCCACACGGGCTGTGCACAGTGGATTGGCTGTCCATCGCCTAAACCTCTTGTTGACATAACTCACGCATATGAACTTACATTCCAGTCTGTGGAGAAGAAGCAGGTTAAGATGCAGGTTCTTCGCAAGTGTCGCCTGGACTGCGGACTGTTTTGACAGACCTCCAGTGACTTAAGAGCCTTACCGCAGCTGTGGCCAACCAGCACGGACAGTTGCAAAACACGCAGCCACAGGGCTAGCTTTTCACATTTCTCAATCCACTCTAGTACTGTCTCAAGGACCTGTACAAGCCATTCCACTCGCAGGCCCTGGAGGTGTGAAAGAGACTGCAACAAAGCCAGGTGATCTTGCAAAGAAGATGCTAAATGACACACATGCAACAGGGGTGGGATTCGAACCCACGTGTGCAGAGCACAATAGATTAGCAGTCCATCACCTTAACCTCTCAGCCACCTCGTCCAGAGCCCGCCCCTCTCAACATAGAATATGAAAAGATTATGAAACAGTCATCAAACTAGATGTCTGCTTCTCTAATTAATTGTATGCGTGTCTTGAGGCATGCGCCGTGCTGTCATATAAATTGAAGGGTGCAGGTGCGGCGAGACGGGCCAAAGTTCACAGAGAATGGGACAATTCCATAGTCGAGCAGACCCAATCCAATCCTTGGGCTGTTGGATTCCGCTACCTACTGAGTGCCCAGATTAGCGAGGTAACTTTCTTTGCCAAAGGATCTTTTTGACCATGCATGCTTCCGTTGCCAAATGCGTTTAAGCAAGGTCTTTCCAAGAACAACGGATCCAAACCCACGTGGGCTGAACACTGTGGATTAACAGTCCATCACCTTAACCTCTTGTTGACCTACAGTCAGGTCCATAAATATTGGGACATCGACACAATTCTAACATTTTTGGCTCTATACACCTCCACAATGGATTTCAAATGAAACGAACAAGATGTGCTTTAACTGCAGACTGTCAGCTTTAATTTGAGGGTATTTACATCCAAATCAGGTGAACGGTGTAGGAATTACAACAGTTTGCATATGTGCCTCCCACTTCTTAAGGGACCAAAAGTAATGGGACAGAATAATAATCATAAATCAAACTTTCACTTTTTTAATAC
>CM040986.1:5715203-5741152 GCA_022985145.1 Pangasius djambal | reverse complement strand
AATATGAAAAGATTATGAAACAGTCATCGAACTAGATGTCTGCTTCTCTAATTAATTGTATGCGTTAAATAAAATAAATTAAATAAAGTAAATGCGTTTAAGCAAGGTCTTTCCAAGAACAACAGATCCAAACCCACGTGGGCTGTACACTGTGGATTAACAGTCCATCGCCTTAACTTCTTTTCGACCTAGGTCACCCGTATAACCTTACATCCCTGTTACCTCCCAGAACACACTGGATTTGCAGTGCATCGCCTTAACCTCTCGGCCATCTCGTACAGCGCTTCCAGCATTCAACACCATACTTCCAGTATTCATCAATATATGCATGCAAGTACGAAGAATATCAGTCTTTCCGACACTTGTATCTCATGGAAATTTTTAGTTATGTCTGGCTTGCGCAGACATTCACACACAGTTTTTCTAAAGTGCGGAAACTGTGCTGAATTTATTGGTTGCACAGTTGCACTACTTGTCCTTATAGCGCACAATAATAGAAGGGATTTATTTATTTAATCGCACTATCTGTTGCACCCAGATGAGGATGGGTTCCCTTTTGAGCCTGGTTCCTCTCAAGGTTTCTTCCTCATATCATCTCAGGGAGTCCTTCCTTGCCAGCATCGCCACTGGCTTGCTCATTAGGGATAAATTCACATTGATAAATTCAAATATTTATAATATATTTTTTGTTAATCCATTTATTTCTGTAAAGCTGCTTTGTGACAATGTCCATTGTTAAAAGCGCTATACAAATAAAACTGAATTGAATTGAATTGAATTAAAAGATTGGTAAATAAAGCTATTAGAGCACACTGCATGCCTCAAGACATGCTTACAATTAACAGGAAAAGCAGTCTATAGCAGTCTATTTTACTTCCTTTCATATTCTTATAATAAAGGGCACATTTAAGAAAGAAAATTGGGAATATAGTAGGTGTTGTGTCTACAGTGTTGTGTGCCATAATTTGCTTGTCCAGTATTTTTTCATCAATATCACCTGTAAACTAAAGTTCTACACAGAATACTATACTATACTTAAAATACCATATATAAAAAAATTAGGAATTATAAAAGCTTCCATTCAACGATTGTACCACTCATTTGTGACACACATTTGTTAACATGAAATATTAAAAATAATAAAAATATTATTTTTCCATGGTATAGTAAAAAAAATGCCAGTATCCTTTTAATGTACCATTTAAAGACATATTTGCATACTATATTATTAATTGTGGTTACAGTCATATTTAAATTCATGTGCACAGCAGCTACAGACAATTGGTTTTAATTAAGCTTCAATACACTTGTATTTATGACACACATTTGATGAATACCAATTATAAACCTTATGCATAAGAATCAATTTATATCTTTTATATTTATATCTCATATGCAAAATGGGGGCCTGGATGGACATGGAGCAAGCTATTCTGCACTAGCTAACACCCCACAACTTTGGGAATCACTACTGTGTGATTTCCTGACATAAAGAACTGTCTGCAGTACTGTGCAGGAAAGGGGCCTCTAATGATCAGAACAGTTAGTGTAATTTAACACACTCTGATTCTGAATTACTGCCAATAAATATCAACAATGTAGCATGAATGTAAAACAGTTACTTTATTAAAAATTCTTTATAAGCAACGTGTAGCATAAATATGCCTTTTCTATGTACACCATCAAAACACATAAATGTATGCCTTATTTCTACCAAATATTAATGCTTTACAAATCTTTACAACTATGTTCTTTAGTTCATTCCAGATTAAACTTTGTCTATGTGCAAATACATTTTACAGAGTGAAGTTTAACTTTTGTACTAATAAATATAGAATTTATAACTCTAACAACTGTACAAGTAATCTACTGTCCCCATTTATGGTAATATATCTTAGGTGAGTATAGATGGGAGTATTAAAGGACAAAAGACAGCATAAATAACAGAAATGATCCTCAGCTAAAATGCTAACAATGACTATCTGTACTCAAGTCTCTAAAGACTGCTATTAATTGTAATATGATATCTTAAACCACTTGGATTATAGTTGGTAATTAACCAGTTTGAAACATCCAGCTCAGGAAAATTTAGTTTTCCACATTAAGGCTAAATATAACACTCAAGCAGTGTTATATTCACAACACAATTTACTTATGAGGAAAATATTTCCATGTGCTGAGGTAAGTGGTCATTACCAGAGTTACATTTAACTATGCTTATGCAGTACTCACAAGATTGATTATGTCTGAGAACAGCTGCCTGAATATCAGTAATAAATAATTATAATTGCGTGTTAAAATTAATTTTCTATTACCCTTTTATGGTTTGCACATTTTCTAATAATTCACATCATGTTGTGAGACCTATATTTACGTAAACCAAGTTACATTTTTTTCCACCAACATCTCAGGGCCAATGTACAGTATATCATTCAAGTCATTTTGAATATATGGGCATTTCCGGCTAATATGATCAAGAGTATAAAATAGGTTAAAGAAATACTATGCCCAAAATACTAACATGGCTCACAGTAAGAAATTTCATAATGACAGCTGACCCTTATTGACTTTTTCCTTTGTTCAAATATTTCTTATTCTCTCAAAGAATTTGACTTGATCTTTGATTCTTTGAACTACCACTGGTGTGGCCTTTTTTTTTTTCAGGTGTTCACATATGAAAGATTGCTTCAAATTCACTGAGGATGAACTCGATGATCTGGTTCTGGAAGACCATGTATGCAGTTATGTTTGCTGACTCCATTTCAGGCTTGAGCAACGTTGGGCCGAAGACAATGGCCACATTCTGCAAAGTCATCCTGTTCTCATCTCCATGCTCAATAACTCTGAAAAAAGAGAGATACAGGAAGTGATTCAGGAAGATTTCCTTCTAGAAACTGGCCACAAAGTATAAAATCAACAATGATCATCTAGGCTACTTTTACTATTTCCTTAACATGCAACAAACAAAAAGATAAATGCTTGCCCCTGGGCACTAACTATAACTGGAAAAAAAGAAGAAAAAACATACTTCCTTAAATGGCTAAAAAGTGCCTCCATTGTGTCACGATTGTGTGGTGGTAAAGATTTCACCAGATCACGTATATAAGACACTCTGCTGTTGTAGTCTGGAATTTCTACAGCAAATCAAAAAACACAAAACATATTAAGCCCTCAATGAAAGTTAAAAACAACCACACCAGTCTAATTTCTGCCATAATTATAAGAAGATATGTACTCACTGATGCCCTGGACAAAGCTGTTGAAGTGACTGTAAGGGAACAGTGGCTCTTGCAGTTCCCTAAAAAAGAGCTTCAAGGCTCCTGTAATGACATGGATGTCCCAGTGGCCCTCCTCCAGATCTAGATCCTCTGTTTAAAATTAATATGATTAGGATAAACCTCTATATTATTTTAAGCAAAGGGATAGAACACTGACAAACATCACAGGAGAACAATGCACTTTAAGTAAAAGATATTACCATGATCAGCCTTGAAACGTAGCTTTTGAATAACAGCTAAGTTCCCACTAACTCTGTAGATTCCATCAACCCCCAAACCTGGGAAAAGAAAGTACACTGGGTCACTCTCACCATTAAAATGTAAAATTGCATCTAAATTTTATCTAGTATTGTACAACACACTGTACCTCTTTTCTCTACAGTCCTGATGCACTTCATCACAAAGCTAGGCACTGTAGTCTTCTCCTGGGCACAGAGATTTTGCAGATGACAGCCAAACACGTTTTCTATGTCAGACAATGAAACATCTTAGTTATATACCCCTTGTACATGAAAACCACACAGATATCCTAAGTAAGCAAGTAATATCCTAAGCAGTCATTTCACCTCTAATATAGCCTTTTTCCTTGACTGACTGCAAAGTAGGCCTCTTGAGGAGAAATTTGCGGAGCTTGTTGCGGACCTTCTTCGGGTCTGCCTCAGACGCTGAACTAGAGGAAAGCTGCCTACCTGCTAATGGACAAACAAAGAAACAGTATATTTTGGCATCTTCCTATCCTACTACGTCATGATGTAAAGTAATGGTTCATTCATCTTTCAAATTAATACCAAACTACAGCATATACATATCCCCCCTAAATTTGTGTGCTCCGACAAAAAATAACTCATACAATACTTTCTTGCACAATAAAGTATTGTATTGTGCTTTATGCTATTAAGATACCAAATTTTAATTTAAAACATTTCATTTTAATGATAGGATCACTACAATGAACCCTAGTAGACTATGTGTACAATATTTCCCATAATTTCTGCAAAATTTAAGACCGTACATTAGTTTATGCTACATGAGCTGTTTGGAATTAGATTCATACCCTTATATGTTTACGTATTTAATGAAGGATTCTTTAATAGTATTTAACAAATTATGTATCATTTCACATTCACTGAACACAGGTTAATTTACAGTATGTTAGTGTAATATCCAGGTAGAAGTTTCTTCTTTTTAGGCATTCCTGTCTGCTGTACTTTTAGTTGTGCTCTTGGTTGTACAATGCTGTTGGGTCAGCCAGGGGACTACCAATCAACAGTGTTTTTCCTTTTAACTTCTGGTACATCTGCTCTGTACTAGAATATTAGCATAGATACAGCTGAGGTCAAAAGTTTACATCCCCCTTTCAGAATATGCAAAATGTTAATTATTTTACCAAAATAAGAGGGATCATACAAAATGCATGTTATTGTTTATTTAGTGCTGATTTGAATAAAATTTTTCACATAAAAGATGTTTACATATAGTCCACAAGAGAAAATAATCAGATTGTTCCAGAATTCACTGTGGATTTGAAAGGAGCATCAATTGGAGGGGTTGCAAAGGAGAAGTCCAGCAAAAAAAATGTGCTGGAGGTATAAAAATTCTTTGGTTTTCCAGCATTTTTGTGTATTTGAATCCTCCATCTTTTCACACTAAGGACAACTGAGGGACTCATATGCAACTATTACAGAAGGTTCAAATGCTCACTGATGCTCCAGAAGGAAAAAACATGCATTAAGAGCCAGGGGGTGAAAACTTTTTGAATTTGAAGATGAGGGTAAATTTAACTTATTTTGTCTTCTGGGAAACACGTAACTATCTTCTGTAGCCTCTGAAGGGCAGTACTAAATGAAAAAATATGATATTTAGGCAAAATTAGAAAAGATCTACACATCTCCATTCTGCTCAAAAGTTTTCACCCCCTGGCTCTTAATGCATGGTTTTTCCTTCTGGAGCATCAGTGAGCGTTTGAACCTCAGTGAGCGTTTGAATAGTTGCATATGAGTCCCTCAGTTGTCCTCAGTGTGAAAAGATGGATCTCAAAATCATACAGTCATTGTAGGAAAGGGTTCAAATACACAAAAATGCTGGAAAACCAAAGAAGTTGTGGGACCTGAAGGATTTTTCTGAAGAACAGCAGGCAGTTTAACTGTTCAGGATAAACAAGGGACTCGTTAACAACTATCACTAAACAAAAAAATACAGCTGTGGATCATTCAGGTAACAGCACAGTGTTAAGAATCAAGTGGATGTAAACTTTTGAACGGGGTCATTTTTATAAATTCAACTATTATTTTCTCTTGTGGACTATATGTAAACGTCTTTTATGTGAAATATCTTATTCAGGTCAGCACTAAATAAACAATAACATGAATTTTGTATGATCCCTCTTATTTTGGTACAATAATTAACATTTTGCAGATTCTGAAAGGGGGATGTAAACTTTTGACCTCAACTGTATCTCCTTATCACCTCCTGTGTCTGTCCCTCAACTTAGTTAGTCCTCCAATTCTTGTCCTTTCTTGTCAACCTGGTAACACCGCCTCAACCCTCTAGTACAACAATGGCTTTCTTCTCTTTGTTGGCAGACTTGGACCAGGGGTTTTCCCAAAATAAGTCTTGATGATAATTTCTTGGAGTGGCAGCCTGCTGATGGCCTTGTGTGCCTCAGTCATTGTCAGTGTCTTTGTCCTGTTTGGAGTGGGATATTAACCCACACAAGTTAGTGGACTGCCTCAACTCTAGGACAAGTCTAATTTTCTCTTGTTTTTCCCCAAGGATGGTGGATTCATGTGGAAGCTGCAGATGCCTTAAGCTACATGCTTAATTTATCAGGTATGCATGGATATTTTTAAGATAAATATAAAATTTACACTGCTTCAAGTCTGCTCCTTAAAGATACTTGAGTGGGATGAAAAGTATCAAAATAGCCAATGATACTTCACAAACAACTTTGTTTACAAGCTTTATAACTTTCAAAACATGATTTTATTTGATGTAGTTAGTATTAATATTTGTATGAGTTATAAAAATAAGTTATTAAAATAAATAAGTGACAACAAAGCTAATACAAAAATGGTAATTTCTGTATAATTCCCAACACTTGCTAAAAGGTTATGAGCCAGATATAAGAACTCTTTCTGGATTTAGAATTCACTTACAGTCAGTTAAAGTGCAATCTCTACCCTATATTACCATTGCTCATCCTTCGTTTGTCTACACTTGATTTGTCTTCCTTTTCTGTGCTAGAGGACTTTTCACTGGCTTCCTCGTCATCATCTGAGTGGTGCTGGTCCATGTCCTGAGACAGACAGAAATAAATACACTTTAGAGGATTTTTAAGCTTTTAATATTAAAATATTGCTAAAACCTCTATTACAGACATGCAAATTCTCTATAAACAGAATCAGAATGTTTGGAATGTCTGACTTACAAGTTGCCGTATGGTGTCTGTTATTACTTTATGCCAGTCGGTGATGATGCTGTCGGTGTCATACTGAATCAAGAATTCTGTTCCAGCCCGACTTTTTAGCTAATTAATTAATAAAATAAAATTAAAATATATACATATGTATATATTTATTTATATATAATATATATATACACTACAAGTATAACTGGTTTCCTTATTTTTATACCTCCAGCACATTTTTTTTACTGGACTTCTCCTTTGCAGCCCATCCAATTATTGCTCCTTTCAAATCCACAGTGAATTCTGGAACAATCTGATTGGTCTTGCTCTGTGGAAACAGAAATTCTTTGGTTTAAAAAGTAGGCTCTTTGTAAAAAATTGCAATCAGTGGCATTGATTCACAACAGCTATTTATGTACAGTGCTGCAGCACTTACTGATGTTCCTCCTGGGGTGGACTTTGGGTCCTTGTGGAATGTCAGAACCCCTCCATGAAGAACAGTCCATGACTGAGCCCAGTTCTTTCTGTGGAAACAGTATTCCCAAGCTAGTTTTGTTAAACAAAATAATGAAACCCCAAATTAACTTTATTTATTACCCTTATAAAGCACATTTATGCAAAACAAGCTTTTGTCCTTACCGTACTTTTTTCCCATTCTCAGATATCTTAGTCTTGTTGAGGATTCCAGCTTTCTCCAAATTTGACACCTAAAAATGAGAATAAGATATATAAAGAATTCAGAGTATATGATGCATTTTCAGGAGGTAGCATGGGTACCCGCAAATTTGCCAACAATATATGGTTACTCTATTTTGAAATGTTTGTGTACAGTTGCTTGCTTCTGTATTTCTTATCTTAGCATAAATAGGGATTTACTGTCCACCTATTAGTAGGCAGTGCGGCTTACCCAGTAGTTTTACACTGCTTAGATAGACATCAAACAGTGTGCCGGTAGAATTATAGTATTTAAAGTTCTTTATATGTGCATGGGTTAAGAGCCTCTGTCAAAATACTCCTTCACCAGCCTTACTTAATATTGCTACAAATGTTGTAATAGTGCACAGTAATCGTCATTTCCTCTGCAAATTATGAAAAGAAGTCACAATATGAACCATCATAAAATAATTCTGAATATATAAAGCTGCATTAACAGATAACTCAGATCATGACCATTGTACAGTACATTAATTGCAATTACCTACACTACTGATGAGATGTAACTGATACATTTTTGTCACTTGTCAGTGTCATGCAATAGCAATACATAGTCATTATGTCTGTCTATATTGTGTATACCTAGTGGTAACTAATAAGTAAGCTAATATAACAAAAAATTTAATGTTCTGTATTATTCTTATCAAACACTGGAGTCCCAGCACAGAGTAAAATGAAATATTCCTGAAAAGAGTACAATGGCTCTTCTGTTCACTGGAACTCTGCACCAGCAGTCCAGCAATTCATTAAGTAGATACAAACTCAAACACACTTTCTATAGCTGAGATTCTGTGCTCTGATTTGGTACCAGATATAAATACCTGGAATATGGAGTTAATTTTGTGCTAAATGTTTCAAATAAAATAATAAAATCCACTAGGCATTGACCTTCAATCTCTGTTGGTCAACTGATTTTGGAGTAGAAGGTACTCTGAAACTTAGCCACACTCATTCCATTAACTGTGGTGCGTCCTCTGACATGGTGGAACGAATGGGGCCAAGTGCTCAGCAGCAAATAAACTGTATTGTAGTTGCATTAAAAAATATAATGACAAATATAATGAGTAGCTACTGAATTGTTTGCGGATGCATTCACACGTATTTCTTGATCATGTAAGTGTCTTTATTCCATCCCGCAAAGTAGCAGTTTAAACAGCTACATTAACTATGTGATGAGACTGAAATTGGCTTCTTATTTGTCAGTCTCTAATTTGGATTTTCTGTTCCACCTTAAAAGGTCCAGGTCTTATGATCTGGTGCCTGTAGATGGCGCCATGAAGCACACTAATATCACATACAGGTTCCTACATCAAATGTCCTTGGTCTCAAAAAATCTGAAAACTCCATATGAAACTAAGTGTAATATACTATCAAAATGCTCAATATGAAGAAATTTACTGTAGAATTTTTAATAATGGCCCTGTGAACTTTGCCTTTGAGATTATTGGATGCAGGCAAATTGCACTTTCTGCCTATAACATTATCTCCTTATTATAATAATACTTCACACTTATTTTCATATGAAGATTCATTTTCATTTTTGAGTTTTACGAATGATGAGTCATAATCTCAATCGTGCTGTTGTAGTGAATATAAGCATGCCTGTGGTTACCTCTGGCACTCATGGCCCAAATACCTGCCATGCTGATATACACTACAACAGCACTCTTGCTTGTGTAATATTGCTTAAATATCTATTAATTATTTTTTGTTAATTTTCATGATGAGTGCCAGTAATTCTGGTAGGCACTGTATTTAAGCGTTTCCTTTACTACATCTCTTGGACATACCACTAACCAGATGCAGATAAATTTGTACTCTCTTTGCCTATCATGGAACATTAATCAAGTATATGTATAAGTGGATGTCAAGTGGATGAGTCAGGTCAGTCACTTACATTATGCAGCATTTCTGGAGAGGTAGACATATCGCTGTCTGAAGCATTTCTCCGATGACTAAAGGGAAGTTTCTGTCAGGGAGAAAAAGCCATTTACATCCCCACACAGTTCTGTTTGTTGATTTCCTTCCAGTCAGTGTTACTCAAAGTATGAAGTGCAGTGGTAATCAAAGTATGAATATATCTAATATATATAATTCAAGTATATCTTGGATAATGGAAAACAAGTATGAAACAAATGCTGCTTTAGGAAAACTAGATTGAAATACGTCTTATCTCGAGAATAGTTAACTACTGTTAGGTATGATAAACAAGTTCAAATCAAACCAAATTTTAGCTTAAAATACCTCACTGTTCATGACAATTTTGGTGTATTATGATTATTATATGATCAATTACATTACAATATATATTGAATGATTATTACATTATTTTGCATCATCTATTTTGCAACATAAAATAATGGTATATAATATGACTGAATCATTTTGTGTCATCAGTGAATCTGTGTGCCTAGTGTTTCCAGGATAGGCTACGTGACCCTGACCAGGATAAAGAGGCTGCTAAAGATGAATGAATGAATGTATGCATTATGGAATACAGCTCAGAGGAAGCCTATATTGTATCAAAATAAGGAAAAATGGGTCTGGATTTTTTCTGAAAGCACCAACAAAGCAGGGGTCCAACAATGCCCCTGACGCCCTGCAGATATTTTGTTGTAATTTCAGTGCTGGATGGCTTTGTACTCACACAAATAAGACTAATGTAAGTCCAAGATAAAGTGGTTATGAAGATGAATGAGTAAATGAATGAATGAATTAATGAATTTTATTTATATTATTATACATCAGCTCCAAGGGATAACATACATCAATTCATGGGCTGCAAGAACCCTTGAGTGTGCATGTGCGTGTGTGTGTGTATGCGTGCACCTCATCTTGAGATCCTGTGCTATGCCTCCAGGTTCTCATCATTCCAAGTCCATCCTGATCCACTGTCCCACCATTTCCCAATTGGCACTGTCTCAAACCTGCAGAAAGCTGAAGGGAGAGAAAGCCTTTCATTAACCTCCCTATCATTTGAAGACAAATGACAGAAAAAAAATTAAATGAAAGTTACAGTGCATAGATTTTTTTTCTATTAACATGATTATTGAGTCAAGTGAAAAAAATAGTCTACTTCTGTATATTATGAGCTGTCCTCACAATCCTTTAATAGTAATTCACAGTCAGTTCTGTGTCAGGGGTGTTCGGTCAGAATTGGTTTGACGTTTGTACACATATATCAGACAGCATCTCAGATCTATCAAGCGTCATCACACCACAGTGTTAGGTATGAAAGAAGACAGTGGTAGGTGAGAGCCAGCAGCCAATCAGTCTAATATAATCATCTTTTGTAACTACTTTACTCTGGTCAGTGTCACGCTGGAGTCTATCCTGGAATCACTGGACTCGAGGCAGGCATACACCCTGGATGAGATGCCAGTCCATTGCAGTGCACCATGCACACACATTCATGTAAGCATTCACAACTAGGGGCAATCTAAAGTAGCCAGTCCACCTATTGTCATGTTTTTGGGAAGCAGGAAGAAAGCAGAGAACCTGGTAGACAACCATGTGGACATTGGGGGAACATGCTAAATTCTGCACAGACCGTAAGGTGCTAAAGCTGTTAGGTGACAATGCTACCTGATGCACCACCATGCTGTCCCAATAAGATCAATAAGTGGAAAATGGATTCAACAGTGATGGGAGTTATAGCTTTTTTGCTTAACAGGCATTTATTTATTCGCTTATTTGGTGGGAATCCAGTGAATGATTGTCAGCTGATATTTTTTTCCTTGTGGAATGTGTATTACTCAGTTTGCAACGCTGAATAAAGAGTTATAAAATAGTTACACAGAGAGTTATTTCTGTGTAACTAATCGATCACTATTTGCATCTGGTGTATTTCTGTGTATTTTTTGTAATTCATACCCAGTTAATTTCCTATCTGTATTTGTATTTAATACACTTATCTACATGTTTTGTTCACCAGATTTTATTTTAGCTACACTTTTTCATTGTCCTAAAGACAATTTTGGTAAAGGCTTATGGATGAAATTGGTTTCTGCCAAATTCTGACAAATTTACATAGTAAAGTTAATGGCAATGTATAAATTTATTTCTGCAACAAATTTTAGTAGGTAGTTTTTAAATAAAACAAGTCATTTTTACTTTTAATTAAATTGCCTCCCCAAGCAAGCAGTTTTAACTTAGAACTGAGGAGAAGCAGTGAGGAGCTCAGCCTTTTTTTGGGAGCTTTAGGAAAAGCTTCCTGAATGAAGCTCCCAGAGAATCCAAGAGTGTGGGAAAACGTCATCGGGAATACTATTAAAATTTATAAAGATAGTTTTATTTAATGTCTCTCTCAGGCACTACATAATTCCATATGTATTATTCCATAATGTTAAAGTGGTACTGTATGTCTGTCTTTGTGCCCAGGTGTGATCCCAGAAACCACTCATTCATCCAGGTGAAAACGTACTTCTACATAGGCTATAAGCAAGCATCTTTTAAGATTTTTCCAAAACCACTGATTTATTTTTTAAATTAAATCTGTTAATTTAATTGTAAATTAAGCAGATTAAAATAATACATAAATTAAACAAAATAAACAGTGATAAGAGAAATAAAGGGATGTATCTGTTGCCGTTCATTTTAAGATAAAAGATTTCACTTACCTCAGGTAAGTTCCACTCAGATTTGGAGCCATCTTTCAGGTAATAGTACGTCTGTCCCCGATCATCCAGTGACTTGATCCACTGTCCACACAAACATTTATGCCGTTTATGACATTCCAAATATAAAAACAGAGAAAAGAGAAAAATGTAATGCTTTACTCAGGCATGGGTATGTACTGTTTGTAATAAAAGCCTAAGCATGCACTACCTGCTCCTGTGTATGGTCGTTGGTGAAGACCCAGACTCCATCAGGGTCAATGTTCAGCGTCCAGCCTGCAGGAGCACTGCGGTTTAGACACGCTCTGGGAATGACCACTTTTTTCACATGGGCCAATGAGTATTCTGAAGAACCGGCAAAGGACAATGCATCCTCCTGCCCCAGAGCTGCTGGAATATCTTCTTCAGCAGGGTAGTCTTCCTCAGGGAGGGGAGGCTAATGATGGACCACAGGCAGACAGGTGATATAAAGTATAATCAGTAGTCATAGACTGTGATATTAGACTGTGCTTCCAATTAAGTGTTATTTTGAGTTTTATTATAAACACACTTTTTCCCCAGATTGAGATCAAATCACAGCAATATTATTGTGCAGCTATAGGACAGTCTTTTTTGCTGTATGGTTATATACAGACCTCACTTTGTGCATTCTAAAATACTGTTTTTATAATTTAGCAGTAACTAACTGCTAAAAAGTTCAGGAACACTAGATAATGCAATAAATCTACACTTCATTTATTTTAGTAGTTGTGTAGTTTTGAATCATGTTTTGATATCTATTTGCTGAAGTGCTAAAAACTAGCCTGACAGTGCGTAACCGGGGTTTCAAGCCCTTATCTTATATTCCAGTAGCTTATGTATGATCTGAAAAGAGGCTGCAAGTACAGTGGTAGTTTCTGTGCGTGTTTCTTACCGGCACCCCGTCTTGTAGACTGTTGCTTAACAGAGGAGGAGTCAGCAGGTCATCCGGTGGGTCCCAGGAACTCTGTCCAGAGATGGGGTTAAAAAAGTAGTGTCTGCCACTCTTCTCATCCAGCACCCTCTCCCAGTCTGAGGTCCATCTTGCTCCATCTGTGGGCGAACAGGCTGGAGACAGGGATGGAGTGGGGGAGACAAGAAGCTCCTTAGCCCCCACCTCAGACTCCATTGAGGAGCTAAGCGGGTAATCCCAGGTGCTACGCCCTGTACTGGGGTGATAATAGTACTCTCTTCCACTCTCCTCGTCAGTGTGGATCTCCCATCCCTTGGAGCCTAGAAGGAGAGTGTCATGGAATTCAGGAGGATCTGAAATGCCCCAAGCAGAAGCGGAGGACAAGCTGCCGATGCTCTGACGTGCCCTGGGCAGGTTTACGTACACTGCTGACAGGTCATCATCCTCAACCTGGTAGAGATGAATCAATGAATAAAAAGTTACCGTGAGTCAGGACATGACAATATGACAATAACATAATTCTTTTTGCATATACCTCTCTGTTTAGTACAGACAAAGTGCTTTAATATTGCTCATGCAATTTAATTCTACACACAGTCAACACAACACAGAGACAAGCAAATTGCCATTTTGTAAGATAATAACACAGGCACCCACGCTACTATTTTCCTCCCCGCCTTTTGAGGTAACAATGTTTGTGTAGTCAGATACAGTGTGCTAAAAAAATCTCTTCCTGTAGACAGAGGAAATAAAACAAGTTGAGCATATAACCACCACAACCTAATCGCTTGTCCTATTCAGAGACAGTCACACATTCCACAGATAGAGCAAATAAAGAAACCAGACCAGAGAGTACAAGCACGCATGCAGGGCCAGTACAAGTTATGATATAACGAAAAGTTTATGACACCTGTTACATAGCAATAACTTAGGACGATTGTGAAAGGTTATGCTTACGGCTTGAGGAATTTGCCAGTGAACTTATAGTCAATGTACCTCTTTTTTTGTCTTTGTGTCAAAGTGCAACTGCAAGAGAAGACTGAAAACACACACTTATTCCTTTCTGATACAGAGTTTTGGTAATAGTGTGGATACTGGCCTGAAACACTGTATCAGTATCGCATTGAATTTCGCATATTTTCTGATTCTAGCCTCTGACATAATTTTTATGCTGTAAAAAAACACATTGACTGCCACAACCCATATCTTTTAAACACAAGTACTCAAGTACCTGCAAATGACAGCAATTATTTTGATTATGACAAACACAACAGATGCTGAAATTAACGTTTATTTATTCTGCATCATCAAATATATTTTAGATTGATTAGTCTAGCAGGAATAAACAAAAGCACAATGAATACTTCCAGAAACTGAACCATAATTGTTGTGGTTCTTTATTTGGAGTTTCATTTCTGTGCCATGTGTCCATAAAAACAACAATACAAAAATCTGTACTGATTAGTACAAACATGGATTACCAGTTTAAATAAAGTTTTTACCCCCCAACAAAACACATACTAAGACTGCAGTGATGTAACTTTCCAGCTTTTGCACTTCTGGTAAAGGCTTATACTGATTAACACAGGGACGTATTGCATGCAGAGCTGTATTAACTACTAGTGTATCACATACTTGCCTCTTATCTAAACAGATGTCAAGCAAAAATAAAGACTCCAGCCAGACAATGTATCTACCATTAGTAGTGCTATTAAGCTTTGTTCAGGGAGAAAACTCAACAGCCTATATAAAAAGTTGCTACTCCCAACCCCACCCCTATTTCTGTCAAATACTGACAAAATGACCAAAATGCATATTTGTAGTGCTTATAGTGCATCTCACAGCTTGTCTTAATAGCATGGTGCCATAATGCTCGTTTCTCATAACTCAGTATCAAATCAGTGTCAGGCATTGGCCGATAACCAAAGCTCTGAAATTGGTATTTTGAGACAGTCTGAGAGCAGCATTAGTTGAAAAATTAACATCTTTGAAATATACACCTTATTGAATTTCACAAAGTGTAAGTGTGAGCCAAACAAGAAACTGAGGATTACACATCAGCCATGGCTTAAACCCAATGTTTAGTTGCATAGACTGATAAAGTCCTCAGCTCACCTGTATCCCTAAGAGCGAATTCTGGGAGGCCACACCTCTTTTGAGGAGGTATTTCTGAGAGACAGAGAGAGAGATAGAGACAGAGAGAAGGACAGACAGACACAGATAGACAAAAATTCAAAGAAAGAAAGAAAGAAAGAAAGAACGAAAATAACACTTTCAGCTATGCAGTTTAGATTGTTGTGAGCCCTGTGGAATTCTGCGGATTTCTGAAAAAATGCCTCCAAACTGTAACACACAGCATTTTATATTGCCAGTTCATTACTGAACAAATCGCATAACCAGTTAAGCGCACTGATAGAAAAAGCATGTAGACCCTTATATTTATAAGATTTATGATAAGATATAAGGTATTCATGGGGAAATTTTTTTATTAATGGCATTTACCTTATCAAACACGTTCACAAACAATTATTGCTAGTTAGTAGGTATTTTGTTTTATATCTCTTTACACTACCGTAAATTCATGTATAAAATGTTTAGCTTGAAAGGCCTGTCTATCAGGATTGAGATCTAAAGATTTGTTTTGATAAAACAGACTGTGTACATTTACAGAGAAATTCAACTATCTGTTCCATCTCTGCATAAAACATTGTCCTAAAATATGAAGCTGGTCTTTAATATTTAGAGAGAATTTTTACAGTAGTGGTTTCCACCAGGATAAACTCCACATAGCCCTAACCCGTCTTTCTTTCTTATGACAGGCTCAAAACATAAACAAAAAACATATTACATATAACAGATACCTGTTATTTCACAGTGTTTGCAGACTGACAGAGGATTGTAACTTTTGTTACCCTTTAACAAGATTAAGGTCCATGAAAGTCTTATTTGATCAAGCCGTAAAACAGTTATTGGGGAACGGGGAATCCTGAGTTCTCCTTTATCAAGAGGCCATTACCTTAGAGGTTCACGTACATGTCCATCAATGACATTGGCCATTTAAATAATTCATAAAATAATGACACAACAATGCACAATATGTGTGTTGTTTGTCAAATATTTTCTGGAGACATTCCAAATAGTTCACAAACATGTTTTCGCAACTTGAGCTAAGGCGTTCCTCATGCTGTTAGGATGGTCAAGTGCTCCATCTCTCCTTATCATCCTACTCGATGTATCTTTCCTGGATCTTTTACCTGGAACTTGAATTATGGTAACCAAAACATTATAACTGGTATCTGAGAGCAAAACATGCGCAAGAGATGGTTGTGAAAAAGAGAGATGGGACAAAAAAAGAGAGCAAGAGAAAACAAGTTCTTAAGGGAGATATGCAATTCCCAGAATGCATGCCACCTTTTTGAGGATAAAATTAGATCAGCTGAAAGTGTTGAGCCAACAGAGACATGGATATACCCTGCATATGTCACTTTATAAGTAGGCTAACAGAATGAGAGATAGAGAACGAATAAGTGAGTTAGAGAGAAAGACATAGAGATAGGGAGAGAGCAAGAGAGGGATGAAGAATGGGAGACAGAATAAGACTGACAGGACACAAAGATCTACTCTATATTTTTGTGTCAAGCAACCAGTATAAATGAGGACATTAATTATTTGAAGCCACTCATCTAACACACACACACACACACACACACACACACACATTACTGATCAGTTTACACTTTGAATGAAGTAGACCAAACAGTATAATAGCAGTGGCCCTTGACTACTACTCTCTTCATGCACTGATGGCTGGAAAGTGTTTTGATAATGTCTGATAACGACACATCTTACTTCTTCTAGGAAGAACATGTTACATCTCAAGAACGTCTTACTTCTTCATACCAGAAAGTGAACACAAACTTTGGCGTGTTACACCTAGGTGTTTTCTGCAACCAAGTTTCTAACAGGAAGAGTGCAGACTAGCCACTAACAGCAAAAAGAAACCCCCCAAAAACCCCACTAATTTCATTAGTTTACTTAATGCGACACACTTCCCAGTGCAATATTAGAGTAGAGACACAGCAGTGTGATGCTAAAATCACTATAATGGAACTAACTCAGCTTGAAATGTGTGTACACAGGCAGTTTTCTCAAAACTTCCTTCTTTCAAAAACCTTAGTTCAACAGAAGGAGCACCTCTGCTAAGCTTACCTCTTACCACAGCAACTTGTGTTTAAAGTTTTACTGATACTAGAGCCGGTCAGATAAGTAGAAAGCTTATATGTTTACATAAAACTAACAAGCAGGTTGTCATCCGGAAATTCAAGCCTACCTGGGGATGCAGAGAGATGGCCAAAGCAGTTTTGGGACGGCAGTTGAGCCGAACCTTGGAGTAATAATCCACCATGGTTCTGTTCTGGAAGCTCCAAACTGTCAAGAGTCAAAGCTCATGATGGCAGTTAACCTACAGCTAAGGCGTGGTGAACTGGAGCAACCATAAAATCAACACACAGATGAAAACTCCAGCATCTTCAGAAAGCTGCGTGTTCAGTGTTTTGTGAACAGAAGAAAAGAGAAGTGCCTGCTCTGTGTTAGTGGGGGAGGGGGAAATTTTGAGCAAGTGAGACAGAAAGAGACAGAGCAGATAGTGAGAGTAGGGACAGTAACAGAGAGGTGGGTGCACTGTGGCAAACTAAGTTGAATGGATGAAACAATTATAACTATAAAGGAAAATCTGGGGATGACAAAAGCCATTAGACAGCCTCTTCCTCTCAGTGCTAAAGAAAGTGTCCTGTGTCGGAAGAGAATGTGAAGAGAGCTTGCCTACACAGATGCAAATTCAGTTTACTGTTGCCTTCTCTCACAGACACAAGCCTGTGCATAAGTCATTGGGTCCGTTTTTTGTAACACTACTGAAAAATTTTTAGATTCACTCAACCAGAGCCTTTCACACTTCTCTTTCCTCACCTATGTGATTTGAACATCTAAGTGACGTTTAAGTAAAATGTACTGATAACATTAGTCTGGTGCACTTGACTGTCAAAAATGTCTGTGACATGCTACAAATTTAGTTGTGCATTGTGTGTTTATAGTTAGACATTTGAAATTTAGAACTGTATCCTTTAGGGAAGAATCACACAAACTTGGAAATCACTGATTCTACGAGCATATAATGAATATAAAGAGACTAAGATTTTAAAGATACAATACTGGTTTATGAACAAATAGTTATAAATAGTTTAATAGTTTAACATGTAATGTTTTACAACATTTTTTTGTCAGCAAGTCCACTTGAAAATTAGCCTGGAAACTATGATGGGACAGAACATAGCTAATATAATGTGTGTAAAAGGCTTTACAGAAAGATTACATGCCAATATGTGTATGGTTTTGTGCATGCTTGCAAATGGTCAAGAAGGAACAATACACAGGATAAAGTGTGCAGGTTGCTAAACAGTTTCCTTCCATTAGCTGTGAGGGTGAAAATGCCTGTGTGGGTGTGGCACTACATATTATTTTCAAGGACAGCACGTGTGAGTGTGTGTACTTCTTTAAACCCTCA
Organism: Pangasius djambal; assembly: GCA_022985145.1. Lineage (NCBI taxonomy): Eukaryota > Metazoa > Chordata > Actinopteri > Siluriformes > Pangasiidae > Pangasius > Pangasius djambal. The sequence goes on along the minus strand of CM040986.1, from coordinate 5,722,647 downwards.
GCCCAAACACACACACACACACACACACACACACACACACACACACACACACACACACTTCCTTTGAAATGCAGTAGATTTCCGCCCGAAAGATGATGCTAAAGCATAGTCAAGTACCGCAGCGTGGCACCGAAATCTTGGTTGCCGATTTTACTACTGAACATGATCTATTCCTAGACCCGTTCTTAGTTAGCTATAACAGTTTGCCTCTGTTGTGGCTTTTGCATTCTTTCTTGCAGCTAGCTCAAAGAGGACAATGTGCATACTGGTGTTCTTTTATTACCACCCTCCTATTTTGTTCATGTGTATGCTTTGAGTAAATTTACACTGTTCAACATGGAGACAATTTTAGACCTTCTGTCTACATTTTCCTCTGGTTAGGTGAGAACGTTGATGTCCCGACTGCATATTGTTATTCCCACTCTGTGATGAAAACAGCTATGAGTCAGATGCTTCTGAATGATCCTTTGCTTTGAAATTATGTATTTCCCCTCTGACACAGTGGCTGAGGCAGCGTGAAGTAGCCAGATGGGGGTAGAAATCAGGCTTCCTTGTGTATGTGTAGTTTGTTATTCAAATCTTCACCTTGACAGTCTAAACCTACATGAGCTCACTTCCACAGAGTCCAGTGCTTCTGATATCAGACAACTGAACACTCTCCCTTGCATATTCATATAAACAAATGTGCTTCCTATGGCAACACAAGGATTTGGCCTATTCACGATTTTTTAAAAATGGTCAGTGTGTAGATTACTGATGACTTTAAATCAGTAGTTAGTTAGTTTGCTTAAACAAATCATATTCAATCACATGCGAATATATATAATGAGTACAATTTTAAAACAGTCATACTAATCTCAGGAGATCTGCTTAATGAAGTCAGAGCTCTCAAGTGGCATCTTGTCTTAAAATGGCAGTGGCACAAGATGTACTATTATTAAAAGTACATAATCTAGAGAACATGGACAATATTAATCACACAAACATACACAATCATTGTATATGCACACACACACACACACACAAAACTTATTGATGTGAGAGGTCAAAGGAGAATGGTCAGACTGGATTGAGCTGATCTCGGAATGCCCAACATGCGGCTACAGTGGGCACAGGCTCACCCAAACTGGACAGTTGAAGACTAGAAAACATCTGGTCCTTTCCTAATCTTTTTAGCCTTCCTCTCAGCTCAAACAAGTCTGGCATTTCTCGTCTGACCTCTCTCATCAATAAGACGTTCCAGCCACAGAACCGGTTTCTCATCCTAGATGTTTTTTTTTTTTTTTTTTTTGGAAAACCGTTCTATGTAAAAACCATTCTACGTATGTATAGGAGATCAGCAGTTTCTGAAAACTGGTTTGGTTCTCAAACCAGCCTATCTGGAACCAACAACCATGCCACGGTCAATGTCACTAAGATAACATTTTCCCCCATATTAATGTTTGATATGAACATTAACTGAAGCTCTTGACCCATATAGATGTGATTTTATGCATTGCTGCCACATGATTGAATGATTGGATATTTGAGCAGATAGAATAAGCAGGTATAGAAGTGTTCCTAATAAAGTGAACAGTGAGTGAATATTCAGGTGAACATATGGTTTTAAGAGGAACAGAAAATTTATTTGATTTACTATTTATCGATTCATGTAGAACGCAAATGTCAGGAAATGCAAATATTGGATCTAAGTTAAAAGAAAGTAGAAATAAACTGATATACCCATAGTAATATAGCTTATGACAAAGACTTTTCATGCTGTTCTACCATCATAGTGACATATGATGCATATTTATAGCTAGTATAAATGAACAAGAGACAGACTGTGGAGCACAGATCAAGAAAGCATACAATTGCTTACTTAATCAAATTACTTGTTTCAATGGAACAGAGCTTGACAAGGCAGACAAGGACCCAATCACAGCACACACACACACACACACACACACACACACACACAGTCTCTCTTTCTTGCACAGAAGCACTATTGAGGCCAAACCTCCCTTTCCCCCCTAATGTTATATCATCAAGCATGGCCTGGAATCTGGATTAACTCACAGAATGCTGAAGGTCTGATCTAGTGCACTGCAACATGTGGCATCATAGCGTCAGTTATACAGTGATGGTTGGTAGTGCCGTGGGTAAAGAGAGTCTGATTATCAATCACACTGTGCTCTGTCCATCTGAGATACAAGGTTGCTTCTGGCAAAATACTTCAATGTCATGATCTGAAATACCAAAGGAGAACAGAAACCAATATCTAGCTGGTTAATATCCATCCTAAATGAACATTTCCTGAAATACAAATCAGGATGGAATTGCAGTAGAGTCCACGTGAAAAAGAGCATGTAAAATATTTGTATTCTGGCTGACATCACAAACTGTTTTGAATGGCATGACTATGCAGGACAGGCAGGGTTGCTCACAGCAAACCCACCAAGGGCCATTTGAAACAAGGAAGTGAGCACACAGGAACCAAAAACGGATGTTACATAAAGCACATTTGACATCCAGTGCTATACAACCGAATTTTGAGCTTAATTTGAAACTATATCCAACTGAACATATTTTCCTAAGTTTAAGACTAAGAATCTGAATGTTAAAAGACAGACACTTTTACAGGATAAACCAGTAAACCCTACACCAAAACACACAGTTTAATCACTGCTACCTACTAGTGTTGCTGGCTCAGAGAAATCCCCTACAGCAGAAAACAGGAGTCACCCAAAAATGCTGGCAATCCACCTAGGGGATGCAATCAGTCAGCTGATACACTGTGAATAAATATAGCTCTTCTAAGATTTTTTTATTCCTTTCTTGGGCTCAACTAATTGAATTATATTGAAAAAAGATGAATAAGACCTACAGTAATTAAATGTCACACTGTATGTTTATATGATCATTGATCATAGTGGGGTCTTGACAGCTCCTTACACTACCCATCAACACACAACTCACAAAGGGTGTTGGTTATGGCTAGATGATGTTGATGCCACGTGAGCACATTATTTATGTACTTATCTTATTCAGTGTGATGATTATTACAATCTTCAGTGGTGTGATGACCAGGGCTGAAACATACACCATAAGCATAACTATTATAACTTGAAGTTCACATAATCTTACAACTTTGACTAAATGTATCTATATCATTGTTACTTTTGTATTGTAATAAAGCACAGGTGAAATGAAACCACCATATTTTTCAACTGCACGCATTTTTGGACTGGAACTAAACACAGGCTGGGACAGACATTCTGGGAATAGAAAAATCAGGAGAAAATCAGACAACCATAGCCATATGATTCATCAGAGTACCCAAACCTTTAGATTTGTTATTCTGTCCCTGCTGCTGTGTTGTAGTCACACTCTCTGTATTCAAGGCTCCATGTGAAATTTACATAAAAAACAAATTTTTGCCTGTTGCTTTGATGTTTGCTCCGTAGAAGGCTGAGGAGCTGAACTGCAGGGAGATGCAAAATTGCAGGCTACAAACAGATAAACAATGTTAGGCACTATTTCACATCAGATTTTCCACGGACCCTATTAAATGAGCTAATTATTTTAGATATAAATACACTGTCAAAACTACAAACTGCACTAATGTTAATAACAGCAGTGTTGTTGTTGAGTAAATTTGTGGCTAACATTTAAACATGGAATTAACAGTGAAAGTGCTTTGCACAGAATTCTAAACACTTATTGTTTAAGTAAATTACCTAATGTGCAAGCAGAAGCTAAACCTCCCCTGTGTATACATATTCTTCATCCAGACTGACACACACACACACACACACACACACACACACACACACACACTACCGGTCAGAGCAGTTCTGCTGCATTTCCAACACTCCACAATGCAGAAGATACAGATGTGCTTACTCTGAGATAGGTCTGTGCAGCAGATTCAGCCTTTCACATATGAACACTGGTACACCATGCTTCATGACCTGCTTAAGGTTCTCAAGTAGATTCAATATAATAGGTGATACTGGAAGCCCTGGAAGACCACAACATTAATGACTGTAGTCTGAATTTACATGTGCATTAGCTCAAGCCCTATACAAGTATTTATTAAGAGAACATTCTCAGGAATTCACAAGAATGTGCGGCTATCTTATAGGAAATGTTATATACAGTTAAGCTTAGGGCCAGACACAGTTTCTTTGGGTTGTAGCTTTCCTTGGAACTAGAGTATTAAACAGAATTAAATCTGTTTCATTATTTACAATGCCTACGAATATCTTCATTAAAACATTTCAATAAAAAAATTCATAGGCCACTAGTAGCATGTCTCTAATAAAAATGGATTTGTTATAACACTTTAGATTTAGAACCTTAGCAGTTAATGATCAACTGAATCTTGTTCCCTTATGTTACTATTGCAGTCATGTTACAAAACAAACTTGACTCAGAAAAGCTGAAGTGCTGAAGCTACGAAAATACTCCTGACTGTTTTGCAATCATGTCAACAGTGTTACTGCCAACTCCCTTCATCAAACGATTCCACTGTATAAAACATACTGTCAGATGTACTGCATTTACACATAGACCTCTGACCCATAAGGTCACTTAAGGGTTCTGCTAATAACGGAAACCTTCCCTCATCTTCCCTTTTCCACATGGCTATGTGTGATTTGTAAGTAGAAGTTAAGTAAAAGGTGAAGTTCCCCAAACAACTTAAGGGTCAAATTAACTTAAGTAACTTAAGGGTCAAATGTGTCTCATTGCTTTAGTATGTCATTGTATGTGAATAGATTCAGAAACACTGTTGAATTCACTTCATTCTAACTTATCATGTAAATTGTAAAGTGTAGAAGTGCTAATGGTGTCATTTAAAATGTATCAGACATACAGTATTCATGTCTATTATGCAGAATTTGCACTGTACAGTATATAAATTAGCTGCATTATTACAAAGGTACACAGAAATGACAATGCCAAAATGTCTACTTCTCTAGCCAACTTGACACACAATGTATTCTGAAGTACAACCCTCAGATATATCTATATGTTAGTAGACTAAACAATAGAACAAATGCTTTTAGGAGGTCTTTTTTTTTTTTAAATCGCAAGTGGCTTTGTATCTTTCCATGAACTGCCTCTCTGTGTCTCTCCTGTACTTTTCACACATATCACATGTATCCCTTCCCAGGGAAGACAAAGAAGTCACTGATGTTTTGCTTACATTATGTCATGCAGAAATGTCAATAGAATTCAGATGAGTCCCAACCAATGCCCTCTAACACACAAAACACAAAAGACAACCACAACCATAAGTCAAGCACAAGGTCCGGTTATGCAGTAAGCAGTAAGAGCCTACATTAGCATATCCCTGGCCTATAGCCTGCTGCACCTCGGCTGTGCCATACTTGGACCTCCAATTGCCATGGAGACCAGAACTTCACTGGCAGACTTCCAAAGGGGCCTTTTAGTTCTTTCAAAGAGCTACAGTTCAGTGTGGAGTGAGATTTCACACTGTCACTTTTTCACTTCTCTTTATTCATATACATGGAATTATGAGAATTCAGTTGTTTGAACATGCTGAAAAAGCCAAAAATGAAATTGCCAAATTCTGTCTACTCATCAGTAGTAGATGTCACCAATGTGAGCTGATACTAAAACATTCATCCATTCTCTGTACCGCTTATCCTACACAGGGGACTCAGGACACAAGGTGGGGAACACCCTGGACAGGGTACTGGGGTACCGCAGGGCACAATCGCACACTACAGACAATTTTAAAGGCCCAGCAGCCATGTCTTTAGACTGGGGGAAGAAACCACAATAAAGAGTAGACTAAGGAATTGAATCCAAACCCTGGAAGTGCGAGGCAAACGTGCTAACCACTAAACCACCAATATATTGAACCGTGAGTGTTTTATTACGTCATAAAACACGTAACCACGTTCGAGCACTGCATACTACCGTATTAACTAGTATATTAAATCTGCACCACTGACGGTCGCCTTCTTACACGGTCTCCATGGCTACCTGCTACTTCCACGTACTTTTAGTGCGCTAGAATGGGATTTTATTTTTTTAAACATAGACTTTGTGTAGCCGCGAACCATAATATTCAACTCAAAAGTCACTTAAACGCAAAGGAGAAGTTATTTTGCTGACACGAAACCTCTGGTGTTTCAGGACCCGAAAAAAGAGAACCAAATTAAAACTAAAGGCGTTTCCTGATTCACCTGGATCTGCTACATCCTCTACAGAGAAAGTGCCACAGCCTACCGTGCAGCAGGTGTTTTTCCCTCTAGAAAGAGTTAAAATGATTTTCTTCTTATTAAATCTCTCGTGAAACGACGGATGATCCTAGGGCAAGTTGATGCTGTGTGTGGAAAACAGGTAGTCGGGTTGGGAAGCTGGTCCGTAGGGAGTGTTTTGCGCACTAGGAGCGCATGAACTTAACTCTTTCAGCGCCTTGGCACAAAAACAGCTGCGCTGAACTGTGTGGCCTTTTCAATTCCATCACCTTAACCTTATGATTTACTGTTGATTGACATCATAAAGCATGTGAAAAGAGATTAACGGTTAAAGATTCAACAATAAAGTAACAATAAATCTGATGCAAACACTGTGGTCAGATTTGGTCAGTTGTCTTGATACTCTTAGACCTATGTCAAATGGGCTGGAGGAAAAAAAAAAAATCAGTTTCATAGACCAGCAACTCCTCTGAGATGTGTTTATTTATCAGAATTTATCAGGAAAGTTACACTGACATATTGACCATACACATCACCTACAAAACAGATAAACAGACTGCAATTCATTACCAAGAAAACAAACTTTCCAAATTATGGTTACCCTACACTGCCTTGCCTAAATATTCACCCCCTGGAACTTTTCTCCACATTTTTCTAGTATAGTGGACTTAATTAGAAAACAGACTTAATTAGGATAATATATAATATTTTTACATTGTTAATGAAAAATTACTTATCATTTCACATTTTGTCAATGGCTGAGTTTATAGCCCTGTGTTTATTATTCTATTTTGCCCCCTAGTGGAATAACTGAGAAGGCTGATCCCAGCCCAGGGGCACATGTTTGACAGGCAGATTATATGAATGCTGTGATTTATCAAAACCCCCTCAGATGACTGCTGGTCATTTCACAAAAGCCAGTGCCATAATATATGTTAAGTTAATATCTTATATGTAATAGATTAGATTTTCTTGTAGTTGGAAGACAATCTAGCCAGTACATATAGAGTACTAAATTAACATATATAACGTATATATATACACTGCCCTCCAAAAGTTTGGAAACGCCTGAACAAAATAGGGTTTTTGGGCAATATCAGCATAAATCCTCTTTAGTTAGTGACCATTTTGCATTGATAATAAGGGACAACACTAGGCATCCGAGCAGTCAGTTTATTCAAACATTGACTTGATATATTACTCCAAGCCTCCTGGAGGATTGCCCAAAG
>CM040986.1:5694318-5715103 GCA_022985145.1 Pangasius djambal | reverse complement strand
TGAGTATTTTTCTATGTTATGTTCATGTTTATGTTCATAAACTTTTTATTTAATAAAATATGTTTTCATAGTTTGTGTTGTCCCTTATTATCAATGCAAAATGGTCACTAACTAAAGAGGATTTATGCTGATATTGCCCAAAAACCCTATTTTGTTCAGGCGTTTCCAAACTTTTGGAGGGCAGTGTATATATATAATAAAATAATGAAATTAAATGTTTCCACATTTAAAAAATATACCATAAACAGCAGTAAACAGTAATAAATGAAACAAAGTGAATATTTGGTCTGACGATAGTTCGCTTTAAAAAAAAAGAAGTCTCAGGTACAATTTGTGCAGTTGTATAAGGAAATGAGCTGTAAGTGTTACTGAGCATCTTGCAGAAGCAGACACAGTTCATATGGAGACTTTGATTGTCGACTCGCTTCTTATTTTTGCAGGGAAACCCAGCAGCCTTCATTCTGTTTTTAGTCTGAAAAGTGTCTAAAAAAGTGTCTGGAAATCTAAAAAGTTTTTGTACTGAATCAATAATGTAGTCATCAAATAAAAATCTATAACAAAGTTTGTACTAAAAAAAACAGGATGCCTAAGACTTTTGCACAGTACTGCATATATATATATATATATATATATATATATATATATATATATATATATATATAAAAGTACTGAATTTGCTTCAGGCCTGTTTCTTTGGGTGCCCCATTGCAATAGAGCAACCAAGCCAGCACAGAAGACATGCATCTCATTCACATGCAGATTGCTTGGCAAAGTAACAACATAGCGATTAAGGCTTTTTCGACTGAGCGTTTGATCACTGGTAGTAAATGAGTGAACTATAATGTTTGCAGAAATGGGCTATTGCTTGCTACTGAATGTTATGAATGAATGCAAGAATGTAACTGATGTGAATGATCTTATTTAGTTTTGGAACTGTTGTAATTTTTTTTTTAATAAGAATTTGACTTAGCACACAGTCACGAAGCAGTATTATGATCAACATTAGATATTAGGACTGATTATTATGACAGACAGTATTATGATTAGGGTTATCATTACCACAAACATGAATAAAGATCATCTTACTGAATCAGTGAGCCTTATACAACACCTTAGAACCTTTTGAGGAAATTCAAGAGTCCAGTACTATAAACCAAGACTACAGACATTTACCCGGGGGTACAAGGTTTCCACACAAGTCAGACAAATATCAAACATTTTATGGATTACTCTTAATTAGTTTGCCTTCCAAGAAGGTTACCTTTAGTTAATTGGCAGGGGTACTCTGCTAACACAAACATACAACACATCTTTTTTTATAATACAGTTGGAGGTCACTTTAGGAATTGCTAAACTGCTCTTGGCAGATTAAAATAATCACAACTGCATGTACATAAGTCTAAGTCCAATGCTCAATTCCCTCTTTCAGCAGGCATTACCTGAGGATGTGAAGTTAACCTGTGATTTTCTGACACCACTTGTTTGCACTCAAAATTTTGTTGCGTACAGCACCTCACAGTGGGGCTATGTGTATGACTAACACTCAGGTTTTGTTCACTACTCAGCAGTGAATGTACTGATTGATTCACCCAGGCCATCCCTTCTAAATTTGTGGCAATGCAACTGTCATTTTGAAAATATCCCATCTCTTCATCAAAATGATTAGCAGTACAAACTATGTGACTCAGGTCAAATTACTTTAACATAATATCTGTAAAATAAATCTGATACATAAAAATGTTTTAATGGTTAGAAAGCTGAGTCAAACAATTGGTATAATAAGTTTTATTACAGTTGCAGTTTAGGATTGTTGCAGTTAAAAATTTAAAGGGATCACTCTGACCTGAACAGAACATAATGGATAGACTGTTTTCCTTTTCATTTAAGTGTAATCTTCACAGGGATGAATAAATAAAGATGGACTGTACCTTCTCAGTGAATGCGCATGGCATGTCAGTGGGAGAACCAGGACTCTGCTGTAGAGAAAATGGAGGAGATGTAGATGAAGGAGAAACTGGAGAGACCAGTGCCACTTCTACCTCCACATTTCTCTCATTGTCTTTAGTGTCCTGAACCACTGAATCCTTTATAGAATCTACAGACTCGTATATACGGTTTTCCTTGAGGTCCCATATCTTTGGGTCCCAGCCAGCCCGTATGAGCATTCGAATATCATCGTTGAGGTCATTATAAGAATTTTCATTTGATTGAAACTCACTGGGTTCTGTTACTGTTCTTCGCGAGTTAGTAGTAGGGATATGTGGTTGAGAGACAGCATATGCACTTTCCCCTTTAACCAGAGAAAAATAATTTGTTAAACCAACTTGGCTAATATCCATCTGGATTGCATCCTTGTACAAGTTGCAGGGATCAAGCCCTGGCTCAGCTTTAGCCTCACATGGCACATTCTCAGAGGATTTGTTTTTGTACTGATCACTTGGAATGACAACCTTGGAGATCCTGTGTTCGTCCTTTTCATTAGCTGTCTTGATGGATTTTTGGTCTTTAATGGTCGCCTCCAAAGACACAGGGGGCACTGTGTCAGGATATGGCATTGGAGTATCCTGCACATCCTGCTCACTTGAAAGTTGAATAGTCTCATTTTCAGAGGGCAACACTGTGACATATTGGGCTGGGATAAAGAAAGGCTTGGTTGTCTCATCTTTGCGTACATGCCACCAGTGGTCATTGGTCTTGGCCACCAGTACATAGCGTTCGTTTGGCTTGATGGACACATTCCTTCCGTCACGTGCCGTGTATTCGTACTGAAAGTTCACCAGCACCACCTGCGGGAGCGACATTTCCCAGCTCTCAGTGTTCACAGGGTCAGGGCTCACAGTGGATAATCATTGGAACTGGAAGTCAAGAAGACAAATGGTGATGTTCAAGTGAGACAAAAAGATATTTTATTAATTCACCATTGCACACTCTGATGATTGACATGAATTAGTCCAAATCATGAACTTCACCTAAATCCACTATGTGTATGTTTACTTTTTCACTGAACCTTGGTTGAGTACACTGTGGACTGAAAGACAGTCATACAGTTAGATCATGTACAAGCAATCTAACTTTGTTTAATGTTGTCTTTTTAAGAATCATGTGTCAAATCAATCATGTGTTGCCTTTGAGAACAAATTATTTAACAAACATTTTAGTCCTTATAAATTCTAGACTATGTTTAACAATGTTTCCAGAACCCCACATCCTTTTAGAAAAGAGGAATGTGGACAGACAAGAGGAACAAAAACCCTACTTCTGTTGGTTCTATTTCAAGTGCAGTGAGCAAAGGGTGAGGCCAGCTATGTGATGCACGAAGGCTTAACAATAGAAATGAATCACCTGCAAACACGAAGAGCTGGTTTTCCTGCAACTGAGTCTAGTTGGGAAATATACATTTTCATTCTGCAATCCTTCAGAGCCCCTGGACTAGGCATAATTTATGTCTGGGAACAAACAGCACCTCAAGTTTGTGTATACATATTTTCATTTCAGAATTAAGGAACTGCATCTACCACAGTAGAAACTTATGACTCATGTATCTACTGTACACAAGTGTAACAGAGCTCAAAGGAAATAGATACAAAAAGGAATAGACTTAAGAATACAAATGCATATTATGTGCATTAATATGCATATAATATGCATCTGTGTTCTTAATTCTATTCCGTTTTGTAATTAGTTGGATGAGATGCGTTGCTACTTGCACTTCATATATTAGTACAAAATACTAAGTGAAATATTCAGGTGTGTGACACAGTACAGACTGCAGGAAGCAAAGCAGAGACACTTGAAGAAGGGAAATGAAGTCACAACCCACAAACAGGAAATCATTCAGCAACAGCGAATCATCATGTTGTTACATGCAGACCTCAGGCTCCCATAAAAGGACTGTTCTAAACAGATTGTATAATAAGCTCCTACATTATTGCTCCAACACCATTTGTTGTACCAGCAAAACAAAAATGCCTTCAAAGTGAATTTATTTCCATGGCAATACATAGTTCCTAAGCATGGTAATATAGGTGTCTTAAAATGCTATTTGGACAACTCAGGCATCTGCTTGGAAGCTGAATCTTAAAAACATGTTGAAAAACGTTGAAATAATTAATAACTGCTAAAATAAAAATAAAAAAATAATAATAATACGAGTAGTCAGTAAAGTATGTTCCTTTTTTATACTTTGATTATAAGATTAATAAGCCAGTAAAATATTATGCTACACAGAAGTAGAAGAAATCAAACAAAAAAGTTAGACCCAAAGCAGTTGCTTGAGAGCATTATACAACTAAGTACAGTGAGGTAAGTTGTCATTAGACATGTAATCAGTTTACGCTTCCTCAGTAATTTACCCAACAATGTCTGTCTAGATGATGATGTCACAAAAAAGGTGTTTCCAGGTGTGGTATTTCACATATGCCAAAAATGTGAAAACAGAGTAGGCAAAAAGAGGAAAAAGTCTTATATTTTCATTAGCATTAAAAATGATTGTAATTTAATGCTAACATCTGTGATCCCTGCAGTATTATCTGATATGACAAGCTTAATTACAATACAAGAGTATTAGGGTTTTATGGTAAGGTAAACACTAACAGCTCTTCCAGCAGCCAACTCTATATGTTTATTCATTGCAGGAAGATAAAAAGAATGCAGAGCGAGCACACACACACACACACACACAGAGCACAGTATTACTCTGCATGAAGAGGCTGAGGTCCGAGTGTGTAAATTAAATGTTAGATGATAAAGGCTTACCTATAGTGAGCAGACAGCAAGCTTCTTTACACAAACAAAACACACTAACAGGTGGCATGTCTTCACTTCGTATCCAGACGGGGTGTGTGCGTGTGCGTACGTGTGTGTGTGTGTGTGTGTGTGTCTGGAGGGCGTGCTGAGTGTGACTGCAGAGATGCTTGCAAGGCGCCTCGTGCGCACACATTTAGTACTAGTGTGCATTTTAATCTACATCCACGAAGTCAGAAATGCATTAGGAGAAAAAGTGAACATAAACACTTTGAACAAAAATGAGCAGATGAGTAGAGAAGGAGCAGTGGTGTGACTTGTTCCTCAAAACCTACCACCAGGCAACACGGAGACAAACACAGGAATAAAAACAGGCTCTAGGTTTAAGTAAATACCACCAGTTTCTCCTGACTGACTCTCTTAATCCTGGCTGGAAAACATTAAAAATCTGTAAATGTGTCATTCACAAAATAGAGTTTAACTTTCATGTCAAAAGTTTGCTTCAAGAGCTTGTGCTTGTTTAAAGCACATACGCATATTTCTAAATTTAATAAGCAAATATGCGGTTCCGAACCAGTATTACCAGCTCTTTTCAGGGAGAAGTAGATAATAAAAGTAGATAACACAAACGCCCTAGGGATCGCCAAATGACATCATAAATATCAAAACGTGGACACAACACAGACAAAATGAAGCAGCTGTAGTGAGTAGTTGGGAAATAGACATGACAGAAGCGGTTTTGGAATGAACTCACTTTTATTTTGTCAGCAGCCAAGGATGCAGAAAGTAGAGGTTCTAAGGGTGCTGCAGAACTGCCAACTTTCAGGATTTAAAAAAAAAAAAAAAAACTGGCATCCTACCTAATTTAGAAGTAGATGCCTTGTCTTCCATCCTGTGTGGTCTGGGCAGTTTATAAAATGCCTAATATCCATGTTATTGTACACTATTATTATACATAGCTATACCAGTTGGAGCTCATCTAAGGCAGTTATATGACAAATTTGCTGAATGAACTGTCATTAATATAAAAACGAGACAGATAAAAAGTCCTAATGGGGTGTGTTTAAAAATTTATAGTGTACTATAGCTAGGTAGCTAGTTAAAACTGAAATAAAAAAATGAAGATTCTAATGATTACTAAATATAATTGTGACAAATTAACTACATACACAAATAACAATTATTTTTAAAAAAAGTAACCGTTGTATTTCTTGATATCTTAAAATTGAAGAATGTTCACAATAGTTAGCCCAGGCTGTGGATTTTGCTATGGGATTTTGCTGTTGAATGTTCACCAGCTCAGCTTAGTGGTTAGCACTAAGGGTTGCACCTCCAGGGTTGGGGGTTTGACTCCTCCCTCTCCCCTGTGTGTGTGGAGTTTGCATGTTCTCCCTTTGCTTTGGGGGTTTCCTCCTCCAGTCTAAAGACATGTGTTGTAGGCATTTCCTGTCTGTGTGATTGTGCCCTGTGATGGTTGGCACCCCATCTAGGGTGTCCCCTGCCGTATACTCCGAGTCCCCTGAGCCTCCAGGTGAGTAGGATAAGTGGTACAGAGAATGGATGGATGTTCACCAGCTCTTCTGTAAGCTACAGGGCCTCAAGATGTGTGGGAGATGTAGTAAGATCAAAGTATTAGGTGAGACAGACACCTAATCCAGACAAAATAACCATCTTTTTATTGTTTATTAACACATTTACTTTAGCTGTATTTTTTTTTTTTCAGAAAATATCCATATGTTTTTGATTTATTGATTATTGATAGAAACATAGGCTATTAGTGCCACTGCTGCTAGGGTGGCAGGGCTCATCTGGCCCTTAACTCCGCCCATGTGATTTGCCAATGATTATATTTTTTTGACATATTATTGAATGACACATCACACAATTTACCTGTTCATAATTACATTTAACATTATGGAACATCCATAAAACTCAAGTCGTTTGTGCTTTCCAGTTTCTCTATAACATGACAAGCTGCATTTTTGTCTCATTAACGTCAAGAGAGACCAAAAATGATGCTGGTTAAGCGATAAGAGGAACTAAGTCCTGTGTCAGGAAACTTACTGACTTTTACAAAGTGCTGACACACCATATCAATGATTATGTGTTTCTTTGTTATATAACATGTTTTTAATCTGCTTATTATTAGGCTAGGATCATGTGGTGTGCCTGCCACACAAGGCCCTGTGAATCTATAGCTGTTGCTATAGAAATGACAACATATTAAACATAGGTTTAATATAAACCTGTGATTTATGATACCATCATAAATATTTGTAAGACCTAAGGGGGAGGGAGAGAGAGAGACAAAGACACACAGAGAGAGAGAGAGAGAGAGAGAGAGAGAGAGAGAGAGAGAGAGAGAGAGAGAGAGAGCAAAATGTGTATATATGATGAAAAATAGAAATACGAATCCAGCAAATGTTTAAACAAAAAAAAAAAAAAAAAAAAAAAAAAAAAAAAAAAAAAAAGACTCCTGACTGCATGCATACTGAATGCATACTGGCAATATAGGGTACCTGTACTGATATTTTACTTACTGTTTTATTCCAGTGAAGCACTTTGAACTGCACTTTATTTATGAAAGGTGTTATAAAGATAAAGATGATAATTATTATTATAATTGATACTGCTGGTACTGATATAAGTTGTAACCCTTTTGTTAAAAAAAAAAACCCCACTGTGTAATTGTAAGTTCCTAAATCTTAAGTTGTGCTTAGACTATCTACTTTTAGTTTCTCCTCCAAAGGCATTTAGAGTTTTAATTCACAACTGTATTTGTGATTCACTGTATGCACCTGCACTGCTGATTATGTGTCACAGATGTGTCAGTGACATGGGCTGAAAAATAGCAGCCCTAATGGGGACCAAATCTAGGAAGCATGTCACTCGGTGTAATCACCTGACATGAGTGTCATTGACAAGCTGCATGAATCTACAGTATAAGTAAGAAAGAAATCAGCCTCAGCCTATCTTCTTCATTCCATTCTGTGTATTTTCCTTTGATCCATTTTCTGAAGCCACACACCCGATCATGTTTTATTCCTTTAATTATCTTTAGTACCTATACAGTTTCATAAAATATCAGAATGCATAAAAAATAAAATAAAAATAATAATACACAAAATAAATTAAAACTAAATAGGGTGTTCCACAAGCCCAGCATCACAGGAGAAGAATTAAAAATGGTAAAACAAAAACTTTTATTTATAGAATTTGCACAATCCGTCTCAGTACACAAATTTAGACATAATAATAAAAAACACATGGTTATTGATGTCAGGAGTAATGGTGTAACAAGCATGAATAATGTGCTGTCACAAATGTTCAACAGTCCTAATTTTCTCTGTGTATTCTTGGCACTTTAAAATGGCCCCAGAGATAAAAATCATCATCAGTTTATCTCCCTGAAGGTCCACTGCATGGTTTATCTTGTATGGACCCTGTTTCCTCAAACTTTGCAATGAGTCTACTAACTAACACAGTGCTCGTGGTCTGTATGCAGTCTGTTAAATTCAACAGCGGCTTCTCTTGGTCTTTGATCTCCTATGTGTAAAATTATTTCTTTTTTATTCTTCCTGGTCTGAAATACTAAAAATATGAAAATATACATTAACCCTATGATGCTGGACTTACGGGACACCCTGTAGTATTATCAAAATCCCTTCTAACATCCATTTCTGTCTCAAAAAATTGTAAATCTTAAAGCCACACCTCCTACATGAGTGATATTAAACTAGGTGCGGAGGAAGAAAGATTACAGGTTCAAAATGGCTGCTACTAATGTTTTTAGTTTTGCGATATACCTTTTGTCCATTTTTATAGATAACAATGTCATGCAATGTCAGAAACCAAATAAACAAATCACAAAACCTTTTATCCAAAGCAAATAAGGCAGAATCCAAGCCAAGCATTTAAGGTTAAACAGAAGGAAAAAATAAAAACAGTAGTAACAAAATTCACTCTGTTCACTATTATATACATTATTTAATCGTGATGACATAAGGCAATGGTTATGAAAAAGCACCAGTAGAAGAGTTGAGAAATCAGAATTTGTAAAGCATATCACAAGCCAAAAGAAAAGTGCTATAAGTGTAAAGTATGTAAAGAACTGTTCAATTCTGCTACAGGCTGTGCAAGATGCATTGCCTCGGATATTGCACCCTGAACTCGGAGATGGCAGCACCCCTCAATTACCCGGCATAGTTATGTTGAAAAACGATTAAAAAAATTTATTTAAAATAAGTTATTTTAAATCTAGAAGTATACAGAGTTAGACTCTCCTGTGAAGTTAAGACATTTCTGTGAGCTAAAGAACAATGGTAATTACACTACTAAACAAGACAGTCACACATTCAAGACAAAAAAGTTTCCAACATTATCTAACTCAATGAGCCCATGCATGAGTGTGATGCAACGGCAAAAACGTGACCATAAACCAACAAGAAAACACAACATCAACTTCAAACAGGAAACTGATCATAAGCTTGTGCAAATGACATTCATATAAACAGTAATTAATTTGGCAACTTAACCAGGAAGTGTGCAGTACAAGCAAAAACAGACTAAATCTCATAGTTCCATACTTCCTGTGCAGTGGGCTACATGGAACTAATGGCTTTTACACCCTCTGTAGTGCACTAAACATGGATTAGACCTATTCAAGATTCACGATCAGCTAATTCTACATGAGGGGTGAAACATTACATACTGCTAGAACTGAGTAATTACCTTTTAATTATTTGGCAATAGCAATACAAACGTAATTGTGAAATGAATGATTAAGTTATGTGACAGTGTTCAAAGTATTAACATTCGTATAGTAGTTAAAGAATCATACAATCAGTATGAATGGACTATTCTTTTAATAAAAGAATTATTTAATTCTTTTAATAATTCTTTTAATGGATTATTCTATTAAGCAGTAAGAACAAATGAATAAACACTAAAAGATGAGTTTTAGGACCTTTCTTAGTGTAAATTAATGTAGATAAGAGTAGAAAGCTACAATGTTGCTTCCATATTAGAATAGACCTTCATTTCCATTCTTCATCATTAAGATATGGTCCTATTATAAAAACCTTTCATACACATAAATGTAGAAGTGTAGCCATATAAAAACAGGGGTCATATGATCCTTGGCAAAACACTGCTTCCTGTGTCTCTTACCTTAGAAAAATGTTAAAAAACAAAACAAAACAAAAAAAAAAACGCATAAGCGCTAAAACCCTTGAAGTGCATTTTTGCAAGATATATATATGATTCTCAAAGAAGTGTGTATGTCTCTAGGTTACTGAGATGAAGACAAAAGAAAAAATAAAAGTATCTATCCATTATAGGTCATCTCATTCTGACGGATCTAATGGCCATGAAGACCATAGGCAGAGACGTTACTTGTTTCTCATTTAGTGCAAGTTTAGAGTCTGGTCCTCAAACTCTCATATTGTTTGCTTGGCAAGACACACATATGGTGTGTATGCTAATTATCTACGTACATATGTATAAATAAGTGCACTTAAGGCAGTGTAAATAAATATATTAACATTAGACTCCAGGAACTGGTTGAGCTCTGCAGCGATCATGTCACAGCTAGTGGTGGTCTTGAGGAACATACTGTGCCACTGTGTCAATTACACTGGAGCTGGGGGTATGGGAAATGTAGAAGGTAACATGATTTATTCAAGAAAGTCTCTCTCCTTATATCTCTGCAGACGTTCACAGCGAGGACAGGTAACACTCTGGGCTTTACAGGAGGAGTGGAAAACAGTTTTGCATGCCTTACACCTGAGAGAAAGCAAGAAAGAATGAAAGAAAGAATGCAAGCACAAAATTCTATGATCATGACTGTACAGACTTTTTCAAGGTGGTGCATGGCTGAAGACTAAAACAAAGAATCAATCTCAGTGGGCAGCTATGTTCAGCTCTTTTTCAGCCATGCCCTACAATCCATCCAATATTGTTCTGTTGTCCCGTCTAGTTAGCATGCACTGTCCACTGTATTTATTTCAATAGCATCCTATTTATTTGCTATTCTGCACTCGTACTTTATTAAGTCCTGTGCTACTGTATTGTGCATTGTACCATGGTCCTGAAGAAACATTCTGTTCCTATGTATGCACGTTATATGAGTAAAAATAAAAAATCACTTGACTTGACAAAGCCTTTAAAATCCTGTGACCAGTTACACAGTGTGGTTCAAAGTGAAACTTTCACATTTCACAGGTTTCACAACTGAAAGGGGAAGGTGAGGCTTCTCCCTGAGCAACCATGTTAGGGTAACATATTGAAGATTGTGCTGTATTCTGTACATACCTAGAGGTGGTGTCAAACTGAAAAGGAAAAATGATGTCGTCCACATTGCAGATCTGGCAGATGAAGCCGCGCTGAGTGCAAAGGTCGCAATGATGCACATGATTGCATGAGAACTGGATGATAGACTGCAGGAAGGACTCATACTGGCTGTCCGCTATCTGTGTGGAAGGAGTGGGAGAGAGATTGAAAAGCAGCAATACAGAAGGGACTTGAGGAGTAATAATAATAAATATTAATTTTAGCTGAGGTTCTATCAGGGAATCGATTGGTTTGGCCTTTGTCTGATTTATAATGCTGGGTAATATAAATGAGACACATGTTGAAAATATGTAAATACCATCCTATTTCAGTTTAAATACCACTCCATCGCAGTTGAGCAAAACTCCAAATACATTTATGGACCACATTCCCACTGCTTTAAAACTAATTTATACTAAATTATGTTATGGGCAATGAGTGCTGTGAGCATAACTAGCTAGATAGTTATCTTAACAACCATTAGCTATTTTTGCACTGCCACTAGACTTGTTTATTTTCTGATCCTGTTCACTTCCTTGCCCTACGGTGTCATCATGATTGTACACTGTTCATAAGGCTATTATCAACAGAAGTGATGTTTATTTTGTTAATTCTGAATGGGTGTAAAGACTCTTTGTTTACCAAGTGATTTGGCTTTGAGGTCTGGCTCTTTCTAAATGACTGACAACTTTATAAAAACAACCTTACCTGCCTGAAGTCCAGCACGCTGTATAGATGACTTGATTCCAATAGGTAGGTTCTCTGCTGCAACCTGCAATGAAAAGAGCTATCTTAGATTTATCATAATTACACACCTCAAGAATGTAACACGGTTAATAGCACATTAGTGTAGTGTTTCCTGTATGTGTTCACATTTCTTTTCTCCCCAGTTCCCAGTGCACCTAAACTAAGCAATCAAGAACACAGCACTGATAGGAAGCAAAAACAGTTTAGGAAAGTGGACAGTTTAGGAAACGGTGCATTAGTCAGTAATGCGTTTACGCGCACACGCAGGCAGGGAGCGCACACGCAGGCAGGGAGCGCACACGCAGGCAGGGAGCGCACACGCAGGCACGAACCTGGCCTCGACTTTCTTCCGGATTCCACTCCGACAAATGAGCAGGTAATCTCCAAGGAGGCGGAGTATCTGCCTGAAGCGTTGCACTGTTGCCATGGTTTCAGAGTGATCAAACAGGTCGGGGTTTAAGTGGTCAAGGTTTAGCAATGGCTCCTGCTCAATGTCAGCAAGCAGCTTCAAGGCCTGCCTGGAGACCTACATGCAGACATTTGTGTGCACAAACACACATACACACAGGTGACGGACAAAAACACACACATACACAGGGAAATAGTGAAACAGGGAAGTATATGCATATGTACTTTTGTGTTGAAGCATATTGACAGTGCTCACCTCACGTGCAGTGAGATCCCAGTTGTGTACCACGCGAGAGGGGATGATGGTGGTGTCACCGTGGTGACAGGCATCACAGTAGTATTGGCCTGAGAACTCACACAACCTGGCTCGTCCCAAAGATACACCAATCTGCCTGGGACAGCCTACTCATGCGAGCACGCACACACACGCATGTACACGCGCGCACACACACACACAGATCAACACGTTAGTCAGTTAACTCTCTGTTGATGCTAACATGTCAGTGTAAATCATGTTCATCTGTGGTCTTCAATCATGCAATCAAGTAGCTTGGTATTAGCCATCTTCACACATTCAAATTCAATATGGGGTGGTGATGATCCTCCAAACAGCATTCGCATTTAACACTATTGGGTGGACTAAAGAACTATTTCCCATTTGGGGTATTCAGCTGAAACACTGAAACAAAAAGTGAAAGTATTTTTACCAGGCTAATTAACATGTATCACAGAATAAAAGGTTCATTCTCTTGTATGTGATTTACACCACCATGCTGCCTATAATGGTATGAATGCAGCCAACATGTAGCCCTATGCAAATTATCTCATGCTAAACGGTGGGTACTAGCTTGTATTCTTAGTCACATTTAGATGTGCTAGAGCTATTTTAAAACCACAAGGCATACCTGCACATTTGAAGTTCTGTGCATTTAGCCCTTTTTCTTTAGGGACAACTGTCAGATAGGGCAGCAGCACTGCAACCCCCTTCAGCCTGTGTTGAACAAGTCTGTGGACGTTGCCTCCACTCATTGATAACATCTCAACTCCTGTCTCATTCCCCTCTTCCAGATATGAATTCAGCGCCCCTCGGATAAGGCTCCTCCAGGCATGTGCCTCCTCGCCACTCTCGGCCCGCAGCGTTAGTGTCTCCTTTGCTGTCAGCACCTTGAAAAACAGCCCAAAACTAGCTATATGAGAAAGATATCATGCGACTTCAAACTTAACCTTATTAGCATGCTCTAAATGCAAATAGTACCTTGAAGAATTCAGGGCCACCCAGCGCCACGACAGGCACCACATCCCTCACAGAGTCAATGCCATGAGAGAAAATGCGTGTTTTACACCCATTCTGCATTGAAAAACCTTGAAGTGCCTCCAGTGAGAGAGAAAGCACCATCAAACGCCATCTTTGTTCCTGGTCCAGGAGCACCACCGTCTCCTTTATGGCCTCTGGTTCTGACTCACAGGGCCTGCTCCAGTCTGTCTCAGGCAGATTAAATGGCTCAGGGGGTATGGAGACAGGGATGGTAGAGGGCGAGAGGTCATCCCATTCGTCACTCGGCTGGTGCCGCACATTGCTCACAGCCTCTAAAATGCGCTCCACCCAGTCCTCAGCCTCAACCTTGCTTGGTGCCCGCAAGTGGAGCCTCTTTCCAGGGAAATCGAGATGGAAGCGGCCATCGGAGCCCAGGTGCACATCCTCACAACGCAGCAGTGAGCGATTTTCACAGATGTTACGCTCCTCATCATCAGCATACAGGCGCAACTCAAATGGTGACAACTCGCAGTGGCAGGTACGCCACAGTCCCACAGGACTGCGCCGCTCCAGCTGGCCCAGCTTTAGAAGGCCTCGAAATGGGTTCGTCAAGCCTTAAAGAGAAAAAAAAAAAAACATGCAGAAATGTATTTTACAAAGCAGAGGAAAATGAACAAAGGGTAAAGTTGCCATTCAATACACAATACATGCGTATAGTATTATTCAAACCTCTAGAGCAACTTGGCTTAAAGCTATAGTCACTACTTTTGCAAGTTAGTATCTTTGTACAAGTTTGTATCTCAAACTCCAAACATATCCAGTGCCTCATGTCAGTATTCCTTCCAAATCTACACCCTTAAAACACATGCACACATGCTAGAACACCTGAAGAGGGTGAGCTTTCCGAATTGAGAGATAACATGATTGACAGGCAATTAGTAATTCCCCCTTATCATGATAATTTGGATGCTGCTGGTCCATGTAATTTTTTTTTCTCCCTTCCACAGGCCCTGCTGCAGACACAGAGCTTTTTCTTTCTGCATGTATTTTATTGAAATCTGGAATGTAAGGACAACTTAACAAAATATTATATAAATATTATTTTTTCAAAATCCAATAATAATGTCCAGACCTTTTTAAGAGGAAGGGCTTGTCAACAGGAAACATGTATACAGTACATAATCATATAATGCAAATCGCTGGTCTGAGAAAGGTACTTGTGTTTTTCAGTTCCCCAAATTATGCCTATTATGAGGTTTTTCTCATACAAGCACAGAAAAAGGACACTCTCCAGCTCACACATTACTAAGGCTGCTAAAATCAGTGGAGGTAACTTTAAAAGTGTGTGAGTCTGAGCCTGAGCCACTTCCCTACTCAGACACATGATCAAAATCACACAGCAGAAGTCACATAGCATCTGCATTCTCATTAGTGGAAGCAGTTTCTACTCTTGTAGCTCAATGTGACATTTTGTTCCACAATGTCAGCCATCCTTGGAGCATTGCTTCATTATTTATATAATTTTCTTTTTTTATAGTCAGCTCCAGAATTATTGGCACTTCTGGTAAAAATGGTACAAAAATGTCTGTAAAATGTGGTTAATTAGCTTGATTTCACACACAAAAAAGAGAGATTTGAGAGAATCTAACTTTGAATTGAAGTACATTTATTTTAAGATAAAAATGCATATTTTTTTTTATTTTTATTGAAATAAAAATGCTTATCAAAAATATATTTTAACAAACCCACAAGTCACAATTACTGCCACCCCTAAGTAATCCTTAGAAATAAAATGTAAATAAAGCGTGTTCCCATTACACTTTAGTTAATACTGTATATTTAACTGTTTTAAGTTCACCTGAGAGTTTAGGAACTCTTTAGTGGTCATCCACTTCCTGTTTCTATGGGGTATAAATCTGAGGTGGCACAGAGGCCAAATTCTCTTCATATGGAAAATTACACAAATGAAATAAAAGAATAGTAAAATCGTTACTGGGGAGACTCAGCTTCATAACATTTGTATAATAGATGGACATCTTAAATGTAATATGTAATGCCATCATCTCCATACCAATCTGTCTGCGACGAACCACACTAGGTGGAGATTGGTGGGATTCAGTTTCAGCAACAGGAGATACCGTCCCATTAATCTGAGCGGATTCTACAATATCAGGATCTTCAGAATCACCACTTGCATAAGTATCTGGCTTATAAATATCCTCCTCTGAGATCCAGGACCTGGACTTCTGAAAAACACGAGTGAGATGGTCTCATTAACATGCATTCAGTTGCATTCAATTACAAAAATGTGCACAACCACGATTATTTTTAGTAATTGATGGTGTATAGAACCAGAAACGTACATGGTGAGAACAGACAGAGCCTGCAGATGTTTTCCTGCTCAGAGCATTAGAAGTGTGATGGAAAGAAGCATGCTCCGAGTTTTTTACCAGCTCGACGTCACTAGAAATCAATGGAGCAAGAGTGTTGGGAGCCAATGAATCGGAAGTCACCTGAGAGGTTAACATAGGGGTGGAGGAATCAAAGGAACTGGCAGTAGAGTCTTCATCCTGCTTCTGATCTTCTACTACGCAAGACTCAACATCTATTGGTCTTATATTTACACAGGCAGTCGGAGGCTCTGCTAATTCCTCTCCTAATGGCTCTGCCTCCAAAACAACTGAGTGTGCGCTGGGGACAGATGAATCCATGGAAGGTTCAAGCATTTGGTGTATATCCTGTTTGTTAGATGAGTCTTCATCACTACTGCTGTGAGCGGAGGACTCAATCAAGCTGTCTGCAGCAGGGCTAAGCACATCAAGGTCTTTTATTATATCCTGGCTAGAGGAGCTACTCGTTCTGAAACAACAGACAGGGACATTTTAGACAACTGACAAAAGATATTTTGTCAGATATTTGTAACGCTAATCTCATGTAATAAATGAATGAATGAATGAATGAATGAATGAATGAATGAATAAATAAATAAATAAATAAATAAATAAAACACTAGCCATAAATACTACATTCAATGCTGTCATAAAACATAACACTGCAATATAACTCATCTTTCAAACCTCACAAGAAACCCACACCTTTCATCTCCCCACCCAGATTTTAGTTGAACATGTCTCCAAGTTATTTCTATTATCCCCACCCATATGTATGCATTTTGCTTACTCACTCTCCAAGTGCGCTCTTGTTCTCTGTTTGACAGCTCCAGCTCTCTCTCTCCGAGCCAAAGCTGGAAGAGAGATGGCAAGAGCCAGCTGTGTCCAGGCTGAGATCTGAGGGCGTCCTGCCTTCCTGACCTCTCCCTGAGCCCCCAGATCCGGATGACTGTGATGCAGTATCCCAGGATTCACGGCGTGAAGAGGGAGGCCACAAATCATCAGTAGACAGTGGTGGACATAGACCGGCAAGTGCCAACGGCGTGGTGGTCCACTCATTGAGCACTGCAGATTTGTAGGAGAGCTGGAAAGCAAGCGAGGCCAGGCCCTGCAGAAGGCTGAGCAGCACCTCACGCTCTTCAGGGTCAAGGAGCAGTGCACCTGGCTGGTAGTGGGCCTCCAGCTTGGTGCTCTCACGCAGAAGTGAAGTCAGGTAGCACTCCAATAGTCCATCATTCAGTGCCAAACGCACCCATGCCCTGCACCGGCCTACGTCTGTGTTGATGAAGCTCAGGCCCTCTAGCTCCTGAATCACGTCTCTGAAGGACAAAACGAATGTTTTAAGCCTATCTCATCCAAACCAGTTTAAACGTCTGGAAATAAACCAAGTCAGCATGAATATGGTTTCTTGTTCCATGAGTGCACTGCTCAATTAAAGGTAGAAAATGCAGTAACGTTACAAAATGTATCAGCGATGGCACCCAGGTTCATAATAAGTATGAGACAGTTGTAAAAATATTTGAGACAAATTACACTAGAACACCTGTAAAAATACTATAATGACAATGACACAAGAAATCTTAACCTGGGCTTGAGAATAACAGCTGGAAATAGTAGTGTATATTCAGCCATCTTACATCATTGTTAAATAAAATGTTGAAAGGCATTACTAAAGGAAACTAGGCCTATATAAAGGCCACACAGCATTTATTTTGATGAAGGAGCTTGTTACTAGCTTGTTGCTATTTGTGTTTAGAAAGCCAAAATGTAAAGGTACAAAATAGGAACACTGTTTATTAATGTATTTAACCCACTTTGAAAAAGGAAGTTATGGTTATAGGCTGGATGAAATCTCATATCCTCTCTATTGTATAATAAGATGCAATGCTGCAATCATTTCACTGGTTTATACAAAAAGGCGAAACACAGCATGAAGTAGTCTACTTCAAGGATGCAAAATACTCTGTACCGTAACCTTGGACTATGAGCTGAATATTGGACTATGAGCTGAATATTGGACTATGAGCTGAATATTGGACTATGAGCTGAATATTGGACTCGTGGTGAAACTAGGTGTGATATTGTGAAACTGGGTGTGACGTGCCGCACATTAAATTGAGGCAGTGAATGAACTGACATGCAATGCACATTTTACTTTGGTTTTTACTTTCAAATCTTTCAGTTAAGACATACATTTCATTGTGCCATTGTTCTAAAGTGACTGACAGGCTTGCTCCTTGGTCCAGCATGCTTCATTAAACTGCCTCACTGTATGCAACTAACTGTGCATAAAACTGTGCATTAACCTTAAACCTCAGAGGGAAACAGAGAAGATTATGTTACTTTGGTAGCAGTATTCATGTGGTCACTGTTTATTCATATTATGACTGGTATCATTTACCTGACTGTCATTCAGTTAAATAAGATTTTACAGGTGTTTTTGTCTTGTTCCTGTCTATAAGAAAATTAGCGCAGTTCTCTTTAATGCCCAGCAGCATATAGGCATCCTTTTAAAAGAGTACTAATATAAATGGCAGTAAATCCAAACTACTCACTTAACAGTTTCTCATCCCTTTCCTTCTTTTAATTGCTCCTGAATTTTACTTTCTGTCCAGATGTTAATTGAAGAAAGTGTCTCAATTTTTACCACACACAGAAAGAAAAATGGTGAATACCTACATCAAGCCATCCCACCCACACGGTCCTGTCATACTGAATATAGTTAGCTAAAGACACCAAAAAAGTTTGAAACTGTTCTAGGCTTAACCATGCTCATGTGAAAATTCCACTGGAATGGTTGCTCTGCTTGCTCAGAACTGTTTGGCTCCACAGCGGAAAAGAGGCTCAGTAGTTCATCACCAATTCATTCAAAAAATGAGTAGCAAAGCATTCAAGAAATTGTTTTGTCACCCTGATATTCTAGACACAAGGAGGGTTTAATATAGGTCTCAAAGTGTAAACACAACACTCCAATGATTTATATATACTTTAACTATTCTCCAAGGTGAAACTCTTGGTTTTCCTTTTCATATATCTTTACTTGAAAGGGGTCTGTGCACAAGCTTAGCTATTATACAAGACCTCTGGAGCTGTTAAGGGTTAAGGGCTTTCCTCAAATGAGCCAAAAGTGACAGTCTGGGAAAAACTCACAGTTTTACATGCGTTAGTTCAGCATGCACTAAATACAAGTGTATTGCTTCATGTGACAAGCTTTGACTAAACCAAACCAAATAGCAATTAATAATCAAAGTAAGATAAACCCTGAAGATGAACTTTATCACTGTTTGACTAAAGAGGAGCATTTCACTTCACAACAATAACAAGAACTGATTGACAAGAACAGTCAATCAGTACCTGAGTGAGATAACAGAACAAGAAGGTGTCTATGGACCAAAACTGTCCCACAGGTCTAAATGCGCAAAGCAGAATCACTTGACCAGTGCCGGAGACACCTCTGGATACAATTACCAAATCGCATGACTCAACTAATCCTACAGCTTGTCACAAACCTTGTCACAAACTTACCCCATGGTCTTGTGATATTAGAAACACTTCCTCATTAACCATTCTGGACAGAAAAGCCTCTCAGCATCAAAAGAATTATATTGATTTGCCAACTAAGCTGAAAGGCAGTTCAACAGCAATGACTAGGTCAACTGGAGCCAGGTAACCTATGACCTGCCTGTGAGTGATGGTTTTAAGCAGGTTCCAGAAGACAGGCTGAGGAAGTGAGCCTCCTTTGCGGTTGCGTGCTCCTGCTCCATCTGTGCGGATGTGTTTACTCCGGAGGCCATGAATGAAGACGGCTTCCAGAGCACAGCAGAGCTGGTTGGCCTCAGAGTCCTCGCTGGTCACCGGGGCATCTGTGGTCACATAGCGCTTCTGCAGCGTCTTCAGTGTCTGTGCTATCTTCTCCTTGATCCACTGCAGAGGGGATAGGCCAGGATTATTGGACAAATAAAGATGAAAGATTGCCATTTCACTACGGTTTAGGCTAATCTGCTGTTTGTATCAGGGAGGAGTTAAAGCTCAAGAAAGTGAGATAGCAAAAGGAAAAGGAATGTAACCACAAGTTGGAAAGGTATGGGATAATCATTGATTTATTGGACTGTAACAATACAACAGCTACATCTTGTCTGAGCTGATATCATTATAAGCACCCCAACAATTTACATAGTAGTGCACAGCAAGGAATCTAAAGTTAGAATTTGAAGATATATTGGCTTTTTATCATGAAAAAAATAGATAATTTTTCCAGTTATACAATTTTCAGTTGTCTTTCTAATGTTTAAATGTAACTACCTACATCAGGAATTATTCAAATATGAAATATGACATGCATTAGAATGATATCTATGATAAAGCAGCGAATAAGAAAATAAAACTGATTCAGAAAAGTTTTTAAATTTCCCTACTTTTCCAGGTCTGTAAATGCATGCCTGAAAATTGTAGACTTTTCTCAGACTTTTCATACCTCTGTAATGAAGCCGAAACATTGTAACCCAGTTAACTTGAGAAAATGAAGAAATATGCTCACAGCAGCTTTATTATTTTTGCTGGCATTGCTATCTGAACATGTGGTAGGAAGAGCTGTTTTACCGGTCCTCAGACAGATTACATGTCCATCCTGCCTTTAACCTGTTTTGTTCAGCAAGTAGTAGAGGGGAAGTGATGATCAGTCAAGGCCGTGCCACATGAATGTGAGCCACAGTGAGGGGCTGGCATGTCACCAGATATCATCTGACTGACTATACATAGGAACATGACCTAAGAGCTGAGTGTGAGAACCACTAGGCAAGTTTGCTCAGAATTGTGAGCAGGTGGATGTTTTCAGTGCTTAATTTGCACCAGGGAAGGAAAAGTTGCAGCGAACTATGGGGAAAAGAAATTCAATTCAATTCAATTCAATTCA
>CM040986.1:5606352-5644029 GCA_022985145.1 Pangasius djambal | reverse complement strand
ATTATCTACTATAACAGTGTACTGTATTTGCAGAGAATATAGCTAACATTGGGTTGCTCTGTGTTTTTGTTCCTACAGGGAGAGGAAATCAGCGTCAACGCCTCCATCCCGGATAACTGGCATCACTGGTTCTTTAACCAAAGCCATTCTCAGGTTAATATGTTAATGATCGTGATCACATACAGAAATTGTTGTTCTGCTTCTGTAATCTTGTGTGTACTCTTCCTTCATCTTCATCTCCTTCTTCCTCAGCCAGAGAAACAGATCTGGTTCATTGTTCAGACTCTGGATGAGGTCTCTCGTTTATTGGAAGATTCAGACTCTGTCTCCTGGAACAAGGACAAGCTGGATACTTTATTGCATATGCTGGATCAGCAGTCCAGCGGACTACGCTCATGTGTGAGTGCTGCTTTTCTCAATGCTTTCTCTAAAGGTATCAATCAGGTGTGGAATGAATATCGTACAGTGAAGTAGAGCTGTGGTTTGTAGCCTAATGTTTGTGAAAATTAAAAAGAGTGATCCAAGCGTATAATTCAATTCAGTTCAATTCAATTTTATTTGTATAGCGCTTTTAACAATGAACATTGTCTCAAAGCAGCTTTACAGAACATAAGAAACAGAAAAACATGCAAACAAACAAAAACATGCAAACAGTCCTAGATGTTAGACAAAATTATCCCTAGTGAGCAAGCCTGAGGCGCCTGAGGCGACTGTGGCAAGGAAAAACTCCAGTGTACTCTTTCTATAACTCTGGATTTGTTTCTTTTAAACACAGCTTGAGCACAAAATGAAAAAGAACAAAAGATTGCCATTATACTTCAAATGACTAAGAGATCTCACCAAGAACAGCAAGGTCAGGAATTATATCAACTTCCCTTATTCACACACACTGTGACAGAGGCAGCAAGATGTTTAATGTAAAGGTGAATTGATGTAGCTGTCATGCTAAAATATTGGGATTTAACTTTACAGCAGGAGAAGAACGAGGCATGGGAGTGGATCAGAAAAGAGCTGTTTCAACTCTTCAGGCTGCTGGACTTTTTCCCTGCTGTCTCTGTGAATCGTGATGCAAACGACAACTAATAATCAGTTTAGTTCTGAGGCTGTGCACTGGTTACCAGTGTGAGTTCAAATCCCAGAACTGCTAGAGAGACTTTTTTTTTATTTGCATTCTTCTTCAGTTGTAGATCACTTTGGATAAAAATGCAGTCAAGGGATTAAATATGTATTCATCATCCAGAGTAGCTCTTTTTAAAATTATAGTCCATTAAATTTACTATAATTTACTATAATTATAGTAAATTATAGTTTCTGTTTCATGCCACATTTTTCTGCTTTTATATGAAGTTTACTTTTTCTATTTGTTGAATTAAATATATTCAATTTAATTTATATTTATTAACAAATATGTGTCCTTTCTAAAAGATCCATTATGTATTTTTCATTCATTATGCACCTGGACTGTATAATTTGTGAAGATTTTTTTATTAGTTTCATTTGTCTTTTATGTAATATAATGATTGTATTATATATCTGGCTTATTTTAAATTTGACTTTAAGGCATATTCTTTAAATTTATAAAACTGGGTTGCTGCAATTGTACTGTTATTCTAAGAGCTATGAATATTTGTTTTCTCTTTCTTTTAAAAAGCCTTACTCTTTTTGTATTCTTACATCATTCAGATAGGTCTGTGCAGTATTTATCGGTTTAAGGCTACATGGTAGTATTGTGTTACATGAAATGTTTGCATCTTAATAAAAAGTGGCCCATATGCTTTGATTGCTTTGCTTTTCTTGTAACCAGGTGAGTTTTGCTTCCTAATAAATTGTATTACTGCACTTTATTCTCATTTGGCTTTATGAACAGTTCTGAAATGTAGAGTATGTAAATTAGTATGAATAGGGACAAAAGTGAAACACTTGTTGTTTACCAGGCTCGACCACAGGATGGCACTCCTTTTACTGTAATTATTTTAGTGCATTGAAAAGGCATCACTGCAGGGCAGAATAGTGGAACTGATTATTCATTTAGAGTGGCTCCCTTAACATATCTTGTTTCAAAAAGTTTGCATATTTAAGACACAGGAAAGAGGTTTACAGGCACTTCCTTTGTGCAAGCCAGGAAATGTGTTGTACATCACTGCTAAACAGTAAAATATGATGTCACTATAGCAGTTACAATAGTTAAGGTATATACTTTTTTTCTGTTTAGACATTTTAGAATCATTTTTAATGCAATTTTATGCCATCATATTACCTCAGACCTATATCTGACCTATTTTTAGCATCTTTTGCTATACAATTTTAAGAAATAGGGAAATGGAATAAAATTCCATATGGGGTGTTTTTAAATGATCATCGAAAGGATGGTGTGATGAGGCCCAATGTTGTCTCTTGCCTTCTCCCTCTTCTACATTCCTTCTCCTTGACATTCAACAGCTGCCCTCCCACACACAAGGGAGGAGACGCCCTGGACTTGGTCTTCAGCCGCCTCTCTCCAGCTATAGACATCAATGCTACCCCACTTCACATCTCCGATCATCACTTGGTATCCTTCACCATCACCCTCCCTATCCTGTCTAAAACCAACTATCAATACTCCACTCTTCGAAACTTCCACTCTATCTCGTCTTCCTCCATAGCTTCCTACACCCTATCATCTCTTACAGACCCTGACTCCTTTTCCTCCCTACCACTGGAGTCAGCCACAGACACTTTCCTTTCCTCACTTTCCTCGTCCATGAACCTCTTCTGCCCTCTATCTTCTAAACCCAGAAAGATTTCCTGACTGTTTCTTGGCTATTGGATGTGTTACGCAGCAATTGGAGAGAACTAAGAACAGCAGAGAGAAAGTGGAAGAAATCGCAACTCGGCACAGATCTTGTCTCTTACCATGCTCTCCTGTCCAAATTCTGAAGTGACTTCTGCTAAGACTTCCTTCTATAAGGAAAAGCTGGAAACTTCTGCACAAAATCCTCACAAGCTCCACAACATTTTTTCTTCACTACTCAACCCACTGGCTTTGCCACCTTTTATGATGAGAAGATTGAAAAAAATCTGAAAAAAAAAATTTTCATTGAAAATTGAAAAAAAAAGTGAAGCCAGACCTTCACTTCTACCCCAACTCCTACACTACACACTAAGATTCCCCTTCTCCTTCACTGGCACATTTTTCTAAACTAGCAACAGAAAAGATGCTGCAAGTCATCTTGTCCTGCAATCCTACCACCTGCCCATTGGATGCAATCCCTTCCAGAATGCTCCAGACCATCTCTCAAGACCTTCTCCCCTTCATCACCACTATCATCAATGGCTCCATAACATCTGGTCATGTATCAAATGCATTCAAGAGAGCAGGGGTTATAACCCCCTCCTGAAGAAACCGACTCTGGATCCCTCTGACATCAGCAACTACCGCCCGGTATCACTTCTCTCTTTCTTTCTAAAATCCTCAAACAAACTGTCTACAATCAACTGTCTCTTTACTGGCTTCAAACTGGCATATTCCACAGAGACTGCCCTTTTGGCCATCACTGAGAAGCTACATGCTGCTAGATCAGCCAAACTGTCATCAGTCCTCATCGTCCTTGACCTTTCAGCAGTGTTTGACACAGTGATCCACAGGAATCTCTTGTCCACCCTCATGAGTCTAGGAATTCGTGGTGCGGCATGGCAATGGTTTGCTCCCTACCTGGAAGGTCACTTATATCAGGTGACACGGAGAGGATCTACATCTGCTCCCTGAAGACTCTCCACTGCTGTTCCACAAGGCTCAGTACTTGGTCCTCTCCTGTTCTCCCTCTATACTCACTATACTCGATCTCTTGGTGCGGTCATATCGTCACATGGGTTTTCATACCACTGCTATGTGAATGACACTCAACTCCTCTCCTTCCCTCCCTCAGACACTGATGTTTCTGCTCAGATCTCAGCATGTTTGACAGACATCTCATCATGGATGAAGGTTCATCACCTGCAACTTAATCCCAGCAAAACTGAACTGCTGTTCATCCCAGGTGATTCATCTTCATGTCAGGATCTTGTGATCTCCCTGGACAACTTTCTGATCTCACCTTCGGTTACGGCATGCAACCTTGAACAATAAACTGTCCTTTTCCTCTCATATTGCTAATCTGACACGCTAATGACGATTTCTCCTTTATAACATAAGAAGGATTCGTCAATTTCTATCCACACAGGCCACTCAGGTGCTTGTTCAGTCCCTTGTCATTTTGAGACCGGACTACTGCAACTCGCTCATGGCAGGTCTACCTCTGAGCGCCATTTGACCTCTGTAACTGATCCAGAATGCAGCTGCATGACTGGTTTTCAGCCTTCCTAAGTTCTCCCACACCACCCCATTGTGCTGTTCCCTCCACTGATGATTGCCTACAAAGCCAAAAATGGACCAGCACCCACTTATCTCAAAGCACTTATCACAACCTGCACAGCACAATGCTCCCTCCGATCCTCTAGCACTGCTCGACTGGTCCCACCATCTCTCAGGGTACAAGGAAGGCATGCATTGAGACTCTTCTCTGTTCTGGCACCAAGGCGGTGGAATGAACTTCCCTTAGATGTCCGAACAGCTGAGTCACTGGCGGTCTTCAAGCGACGTCTAAAGACTTACTGCTTCCTAAAGTACTTAAATTAGCACTTAAAAAAAACTTTATATTGTCTGAGTGCTTGTTACTATATTACCTCAATAACAGAGTTTTTGGACTGATGGTATTCTTAGTCTGTGACCTAGTGAACCAGCATCAGAATTGTTTTTATCATCTTATAGTTGTTAATTTTGCATGTGTAGTGTATTTAGATCTGTATTTTGTGTTCTTATTGCTATAAACCTCCATGCATATTTTTAGACTTTTAGCATGCGCGTGTTTTAGAATCAGCACATCATTAAGCATGTTATTACTTTTGAGTTACCTTTTTTTCATATACTGTAATATCATAGTCTTTGAGCATGGATGGGAGTCTGAGTTTTTAAAATGTGTATAAATGGTTGATGCAGTGGAAAATCACCTGACCAACTTGGTCGCATGTTTGGAAATAGATATGAAGTGAAAGAGAACACAGCTGATGGCCACATGTCTTTATTCTGGTGGAACAAATCTCATAACTCGTCCTTTCCATTAAGATTTTTTTTAAAAAATATTTTCGACACTAATATACAGAGCACCATAAAATGAATAGTTTCAACAAACCAAGCTTAGGCTGGGGAATAAAATAAAGCAGATCTTGGCCTTTAACAAAACAAAAGAGTACAAAAGAAACTAAGTACTAAGTAAGTTCAAGGCTTATTATATTATATAATATTATATCTTATATATATAGTGAAACAAAAGAATACAAAAGAAACTAAGGACTAAGTAAGTACAAGGCATATTATATTATATAATATATATTATATAATTATATTATACATTATTATATTACATATTGTATATTATATAATATAGAGAGGATGTAGGAAATATTAAGCATGGTAGATGATAAAATGTTTTGTGTACTATGCTTAATTTTTATATATATTGTATGTATTGCTGTGATGTAATCCTACATTTTCAATCTACAAAAAAATGCTTCTCCAAGAAAATCATGTAGTTCAGTTTGCCTACTAAATGATATGTACTCTGAATCATAATTTTATCACTCCTGTTCTGGAGACTCGATTTCCCAGGATGCCTCTGCATCTGGGTTTTGAGAAAATGCAGTTAGGTCTTCATAGAGGTCCCCACAGTGCTCAATTTCCAAACCCTGAGAGAATTTGAGGAAGAAGGCAAGACAGAGAGAGATAAAGACAAAAAGACAGAAAGCGAGATAGGCAAAAAAAAGTGACAGTGAAAAAGCAAGATAGAGAAACAGAAAGAAAAGACATTTAAAGGAAAAGAGACAGATGAAAGAAGAAAGACAAAGAGGACATTAGACAGAGAGGTATAGAGAAAAGAGGAAGATAGATACAGTGAAAAAAAGAAATAGAGAGACAGAAAATGACAGTGAGAAAGGGATCATGGCAGTGAATAAAAAACAAAAGTTGTTGTTTTTTTTTATCAATGGAGTAAAAGTAAAAGAGTAGTGGCGGGCATGAAGACATAATAGCAGTCATGTTCTGTGCACTCTTCTCTATTTCTTAACACTTCCTCTTCCTGTAAGACACGCTACAATGGCTGCAGCTCTTTTCTCTGAAGAGCTAACCAACCAAAAACACAATGCTGTTAAGCTGCGTCATAAACTCATAATGAACAGCTGGCATTTATAAAGGTGTAATTATATTTTCCAAACTTCTAACTGCATACAGTGTCACTAATTATATAATAAAGTAATTAAAAACAGCACCTCATATGTATGATCATGCTCAGGCTCTTCATAGACGGCTTCCTCTTTTTGCTCCTGATACAAGAGATAGATAGACAGAGAGAGAAAGAGAGAGAGAGAGAGAGAGAGAGAGAGAGCATATGTAAATCTGCATTCTGCATAATCTGCACAATTATCAGCTGCAAATCATGCTACAAATGTGGTGCCAACATCCACAATTAATCATCATAATAAATGTAAAGGTGTATGCTTACAATAAAAGCAGAGACAGGAGGTCTGTATTGTGTAGTAAATTAACAAATTCCTATCTGAAGATCCTGAACAGTCAGGTTGAACAATTTTGTTTCATAGTCAGTCTTAGTGATGTCACTCAGAAACTTCTGCTGTGAATAAGGTCACCCTACACTTAATTAAATGTGTTCTCAGGATTATATATATACACTCACCATCCACTTTATTAGAAACACCTGTACAACTGGACATTCATGCAGTGATCGAATCAGCCAATCATGTGGCAGCAGCACAATGCAAAAAATCATGCAGATACGGATCAAGAGCTTCAGTTAATTTTCATATCAAACATAAGAATGAAGAAAAAGTGTGATCTCTGTGACATTAATCATGGCAAGGATATTGGTCCCAGATGGGTTGAGTATTTCAGAAACTGCTGATCTCCTGGGAATTTCACACACAACAGTCTCTAGAGTTTACACAGAATGGTGCAAAAAAACAACAACAAAACAAACAAACAGAGAGAGATCAGCGGAAAATGGCCAGATTGGTTCAAACTGGAAGCATATAGTAACTCAAATAATCACTCTTTCCAATCGTTGTGAGCAGAAAAGCATCTCAGCATGCACAAAGCATCAATCATCTGGTCTTTTTCCAGTCTTGTGGAGTGGAACCTGATGTGGTCTTCTGCTGTTATAGCCCATCTCAAGGTTTGATGTGTTTGATGTGCATTCTGAGATGATTTTCTGCTCACGACGGTTGTAAAGAGGGCTTATTTAAGTTACTATAGATTTCCTGTTGGCTCAGACCAGTCTGGTCATTCTCCTCTGGTCTCTCTCATCAACAAGGTGTTTCAGCCTGCAGACCCTCCACTTCACCACACTGAATGTTTTTTGTTTTTCATACCATTGTGAAAACTCTAGAGACTGTTGTGTGTGAAAATCCCAGGAAATCAGCAGTTTCTGAAATGTTCAAACTAGCTGGTACCAACAGTCAGGCCACAGTTAAGTCACTGAGATCACACAATTTTCCCCCTTTTTTTCTTTGCTGTGAATATTAACCAAACATTAACACTTGACCTGTATCTGCAGGATTTTTTTTTTTTTTTTTGCATTGGGCGGCTGCCACATGATTGGCTGATTAGTTGACTGCATGAATGTGCAGTTGTACAGGTGTTCCTAATAAAGTGGTCGGTGAGTGTATATATATTTTTACTGAGATTTAGTGAGATCAAAGCGCAAAAATGAGTGGTATGATTATAGTTTTAGAAACCACAACATATTAGAATAAGCTCATTAGTATAACCCTTTATAAACATGACTTTTCCTGTAGCAAGAACTATTGTCTGAACTGCTGTTATTTAAAAAAAAACGAATCAAAACGTTCTGACCAATTAGATTTGAGAACTCAACCACACTGTGAAAGTGATTTTAGATCAGTGATTTTAGATCATGAAAGACTATTAGTTTCCAAATTCTTGATGATCTAAAATGATGATCTAAAATAAATCTCAAAATACTTTTAGACGAGAGATGACTTAAAGAGTCCTCACACTACTAAAAATATTAGGAAATTGGAAGCACTCACAGCTGTCTGTGGAAAAAGCAATTAAAAAGCAATTTGTTTTCACTATATACTCTATGTGTTTGATGCTCATGTCTGTTTTACTCTTACAATCGACAAACAAATATGTACCATACAAAAAATGTTCCTGAGCTGAGTTAAAGAATGAAAGAAAGCTAACGAATGATTAGTTACATCCAGTGATCATCAGTTAAACTAACGTTATTTATTTATTCTGTCACCATGCAGATAAATGTTCACAAAGCAAATATGCTAGTGATGGTATACGCAAGAAGAGCTTTGTGTGTGTGTTTTGATGGGTGTGGCTCTTACCAGTCTGTAATACCAGACTAAGGGAATGATTACACACACCATGATGAGAAAACCCTGGAACAAAATGATTATGTCTTTTATGTAGTTCCTCCGTTCAACCACTTTTGGTTTTCTCCCTCCTGATGGAGACAAGGGTAAAACAGTGAAAAAAATGTCCTTAGAAAATTATCTTTCACGCAGACCTATATGCACCTTATGCTTTTGGTCTAGAAACCTTTACTGCACACTTACTGAATACTTGCAGCTCTGTTCCAGGTCCCCAAGTCTGGTTTATCTTGCAGTAGTAAATGCCACTGTCTTTGACCTCTACATCCTTGATGAATAACTGACCCTTCATGTTACCTGAACGATAAGATGCTCTCCGATTGTCTAATGGACGTGTGTGATCTTTGTCGTCTTCATATTTTTCAACCTTGTACCACATCACCACTGCCTGACGAAGGGTGAGATCAGAAGCAGAACATGTAAATCCCACCTTATTTCCCACTTTGACCCCATTAAACCTGGGCTTCTGCTGAACTTGAAAATCAGCCGTCACTGGATATAAGACAGAAAGGGGAAAAAGGAAATGTTGTATGATCAGCAATATGAGCTCAAAGGCCCAAATGACTGCACTGAAACACACTTCACATGCGATTACTTTACTTAAGTACTTTCATTCAAGCAAAGATCAACAACAATATTACTGAAATGGTGAAAGGTACACAGACATGTTTTGAAACATTTGTGACTTCCTCTTTTATGCACAGATGGAGAGGAAGTAGAGAAGTAGAAGACTGAAAACAACACATCCACTATATGCAAAACACTTTTGCCTTTCTACAGCCTTTTAGTATTTAGTAATGATGAATACATAAACGAATGCATGCAACCAAAATGCAACCAAAATGACTTAACACCTTAACTGATTTACTAGCACAGTGTAGCACAAAATGCACAAAACTGCTCAGATTACTTGTTATGCATCAAGCGAAAAAATGCTCTCTTTAAAAAAATCAATTAGCACATTTTAAAAAATTATCTTTTTCAAATTGCTAGTTGGTGTCTTACCTGAGAGGTTGACCAACAACAGCAGGAAATAACCTTCAAGTATGTAGTTCATGATCTCATTGAGTCTGACATTCATCCAAGAAACTCTGACATGAACAACGGTGTGTATGAGATTAATTTCATACAGAAGAGAATGTGTGTGTGTCTGTATGTGTGTGTGTATGTGAGAGAGAGAGAGAGAGAGAGAGAGAGGGAAAGTTAGATAAATGTATGGACCTCCCTGTACCATAAGGGGGGTGGATATCACTAAGCAGTCATAGTAAGATTCAGTCACTGGGCATTATGCAAATTAAACCATTCAGGCATAAGTTTTGAGTCATAATCTGGAAAAAAATAACATTAACAGTGGTCAAGAGAAATTACACAAGCTAAACCCATCCCGTACTCCTAGAATTTGTTTTTTGAAAGTTTCTTTAGTACAGACAATAGTTATATACAGACCTATTATATACAGTATATTGAATATATTCTGAATGCTTAAATTGCTTATTTACGTTCTTAAGTTCTTTGCAGTTCAGAAAACGATTCTTTATGTGTGGCATTCAAATTGTGCAGCAGTTGCCTCCACAAGGTCAGTTGTTATGTTCTCTCTGACATCTACACTGTATAAAAGTAATGAATCATATTATTTAATAAAGACAGTGAGGTTAACTCAATTTTTTACAAAGGTTATTTCAGTTAAACATAGTCATGCCACATATTTGTTGAGAAAAATAATCAAGCCCATGTGAGGCAAAACAACTGGATAAACAGCATGAAGAGCGAAGGGATGGATGTTTAGAAAGCTTAATTATTGAAGACCGACTGTTTAATTAAGCTAATTCATAGTGTTAGTCTTAATTGAGCAAAATTAAAGCTGGTTCCTGTGTGATTATGGGTAGGGAATTACATTTTATCACCAAATTCCTGGTTCAGATGAAGCAACATTTTTGTTGTTTAAAATATTTAATGAAATATAACATTACAATACCTTACACTCACAGATCACTTTATTAGGAACACTATACTAATACTGGGTTGGGCCTCCCTTGGCTCTCAAAACAGCCTCAATTCTTCATGGCATGGCTTCCACAAGATTTTGCAGACATTCCTGTGAGATTCTGGTCCATGTTGACATGACTGCATCATCCAATTCCTGCAGATTTTTCAGGTGCACTTTCATGCTGCAAATCTCCCATCCTACCACATCCCAAAGGTGTTCTGTTTGATTCAGATCTGGTGACTGGGAAGGCCACTGAAGAACACTGAACTCATTGTCATGTTCATGAAACCAGTTTGAGGTGACTTTTGCTTTGTGACATGGTGCATTATCATGCTGGAAGTAGCCGTTAGAAGATGGGTAAATTGTGCCATGAAGGGATGCACATGGTCAGCAACAATACTCAAACAGGCTGTGGCATTCAATGATTGATTGGTATTAATTGGCCCAAAGTGTGCCAAGAAAACATTCCTGAAGTGAAAGCTGATGTGGTCCTCAGCTGTTGTAGCCCATCCGCCTAAAGGTTTGACATGTTGTGCATTCTGAGATGCTTTTCTGCTCACCTGGAAGTGAAAACATGCCTGAAAAGAAAACCAAAATCGATTGGTTCAGAGCTTTCTGAAATCTTAGAATTTTTTTGTTGCTTGCGTTTCTGTTAATTAATGCTAATTTCTCATTATCAGGTTTCTTCACATATAGGTTTTGTGCTGTAGCAAAATATCTTTATGATAAAGCTTTGGTTTGGATGTACATCTTTGTCCTACCCAAGTGGTGTTTTGTTTTCCAGTTTGCCAGTTCAGTCTGTAACATCATGAAGAGGAATACAATAAGGTATGCTAGCTTAGTGGTCAACTTAAAATACAGTAATATCATTGATGTGATATCAATATCCATTTGGAACAAGTAAAATGAACAAAATTTGTTTTATTTTAATAAAATAAAAAATATATTTTTATTTTAATGTAGCACACTACATGTTCTATATGGAAGGGACTATTTTTGCTAAGAATGTAGTGCAGAAAGTATTTACGTAGCTACTTTTAGAAAAACTGAAGTATGACTAATTTATGTTAGTCTACATTAGAGAATTATGTATGTATCAGTTATATACCTGCTGATAATCTGAACCTAAATACCAGTAGACAACTAGAGAGTTTTCAGTTCTCATTACAGGGTCAGAAGCTATGTGAGAAAGTGATAATATAAAGGTGTAAAAGATAAAATGGATGTTTGAACTTTAGTACACTAAAATGAAATGTCAAGTATTTAAAACTATTCACATGTAAACTGTAGTGCAGTGCAGATGACTTACGAGTTAATACTGCTCTGTAGATGACAGGAAGAGCCCTGTATTGTCTGTTTGCCAGTGGCGAGAACATCTGAATCCTGCACTGTGTTCTCACATTAATCACCAGGTGGTTTACATAGTTTATCAGCAGAAAAGAAATGTTTGTGTTTCCACTGCTTGCTTGGGTGTACCAAAATAGATACGATGTGTGTAGGTAGATGTGAGTTGGCAGACTTGTTAAG
Source organism: Pangasius djambal (assembly GCA_022985145.1). Classification (NCBI taxonomy): domain Eukaryota; kingdom Metazoa; phylum Chordata; class Actinopteri; order Siluriformes; family Pangasiidae; genus Pangasius; species Pangasius djambal. Next base: position 5,632,025 of record CM040986.1, on the reverse strand, counting down.
AAGGTCATCCTTCAGCTAACTGGAAGTGATACACTATGTTTAACTTGCATAATCTGATATAATTTATAAATAGCCCCACAATAGAAGGCCATGAAGTCACACATAACCATAGAAATGCAACCATATTTTTTCATGAAACATTAAAGTAACTCTAACAATAATGTTACTATCCACCCACAATTTATCTGCCAGAGTTATAAATAGAAGCAGCAATAGTCAAATTCATAAACCACCATATTTACATTTCCCGCTATTTGTATTTTAGCTATATTTGTACTACTCAGCCCCAGAGTTGCTTGGGTTATTAGGAAGAAAATATGCGTCATGATGATGTTACATCAAAGAAACTATTAAATGGTTTAGAAAGAATATTTATAATCTTTGTGCTACCATTCCTATCAAGAACTGAAGCATAGGATCTCCTTTACACAATGTTACATGGCCTGTTTTAGCTTTCATGTAGCATTAGGGTCACTGGTGAAGTGTGGATTTGGACAAAGTATCCCTTTAAGAGATACTTTGATATTTCTCTACGTCCCCTTTAGGTACACTCCATAGGGTATAACTTCTAGAGCCTATATAGTGGCAATGTGTTCTATTGAGATTCACACTAAGACACATTTACAGTGTTGTCACAGATGTGGTATTGTTTCAGTTATGCCATCTAAAATGAGTCAAAGAATCACAACATAAAGTTTTAAGATTTTAATAAGTTTCAGCTTGCGCACATGAGTGGGATGTGAAAATTTGGGCAGCCTGTCTGGTTGGATGTGTTTCATATGTAAAAGTGAAAAAGGTAACCTTATGTGGGGATACAAATTTTAAGAGTGATTCTTTCTCGACATGTATAGTCTCTGCCAGTCTTGTTCCTTTCTTTATAAGTCAAATGAACCAGGATACTGTAACTATCACCTTTTTGTAATTGATAGTTCTTGGTGCTCCTTTCATATCCTTTGACCTGGGGGACCATTGTTCGTGTTCCTCAATGCCTGAATGTACCCTCATAGGTGTGGATTACCTCTGTGATATTCTCTTTTTTTCCCAAGTGGTGCTATTGATTGGTTCTGTTTGACCAGTTCTACTGCCTGCTGCTGAACATGGTGTTCTTAAGACATCTCCAGATGACTCAAATCATAAGAATATGTGCACGCACACACACACACACACACACACACACACACACACACACACACACACACCTGATGTGTCTGATACATGTCAATATTCAGGACCTGATTTATTTTTAAAACACATTTTATAATTATATATACTATATAGTATATCTATAGTTTAGTAATTAACATACCAAACAAAATCTCACTGCAAAACTATTAACATGGTGTTGTCCATATTGTATTATGGAGTGTGTCCTCTGTGCTCAACAGTGAATATTAAATATCCAGCTAATTGGTAAATGAAAGTACAAGTTAAGTGAAATATTTGGCATACAAATATGGGATGTAATATGCAAAAATCAGGGTAGGTAAAATAAGAAAATGCACTGAACAGAGTTTAAATTGCATAAGTGTTATTATCACTTGTTACCTGAGGTGAAGCTAACTCACTGCTGCAAGAAAAATAGAAGGTGTAAAACAACTAGTGGAGGAGGGCACCCAGGAAGCACCCAAAGGGGGGCATAATCTTAAATAAAAACTGCTCAAATAAGGTTTCTGAGAATGTATATTCTCTCTTGAAAAAAGAAAAAAGTCATTTCATAGGATGGTGTAACATTCTTCATTGCTTCTTATAAAAGTATATTGTGAGAAGAGAAAACATACAGTTTTTAAGTTAAGCCATACATATGTGAAAGGATACTGACAGATCAATCACAATAAAAAAAATTTCAGTCAAAATTGTGTTGAATAGTTATATAACGGAAGGGAAAGGGGGAGAAAGCATCTAAAATACTGTATGCATAATATACAGTACTGTGCAAAAGTCTTAAGCACATGCAAAGAAATGCTGTAGAGCAAAGATGCCTTCAAAAATAATGAAATTAAATGTTTCTACATAAAAAAATACTATAAAGAGCAGTAAACAGTAATCAATGAAACAAAGTCAATATTTGGTTTGACGATAGTTCGCTTTAAAAAAAAAAACAGTAGTCTCAGGTACAATTTTTGCAGTTTTATAAGGAAATTAGCTGTAAGTTTTACTGAGCATCTTGCAGAAGCAGCCACAGTTCATCTGGAGTCTTTGACTGTCACATTTGCTTCTTATTTTTGCATGCAGCAGCCTTCGTTATGTGTTTTGTCTGAAAAAATACGTAATATGCTGCTTTCTTTACTGACATACAAAAATTTTTCTGTAACATTTTATTTTGTGCTGGAAAACTTTGGTAATCTAAAATCTTTTTTTATTTTAATATTTAAAATAAAAATCTATAACAAACTTTGTACTTAAAAAAAAAAAAAAAAATAGGGGGCCCTAAGACTTTTGCACAGTACTGTATATACAGCCAATATAAGCCTAAAGCACTAAAATTTCTCTTCATGCAAAACAGAAACAATATTGAACATAGTTTTATGAGTGTTCCTAAAAATAAAAAATCTGCAACAAATAAATCAAAAGTGCTTCATTTATTAATTTGCACATTTTCAGGAGTAAGACATTAGTAATTAGGTTAAGACTCATGGTTTCAGCTTCCAAAAACGTCCTTAAGCTGATGCATTACAAAATAAAAACAAATAAATTTCATCACAAATACAAACTATTTGACACTGTCAATAAATTAAAATATATTGCCATGATTATTGATTAATTTAACTAGCAAACTATCTATTATGATTTATAACACAAACAGCAGGCCAATTCGATTTGATGCATATAAATTTAATATCAAGTTGCTAAATTTATACCAAAATTGCAATACAAACTGTAAACATTGTAAAATAATATTGCAGTCAGAGTCTATTAATATTAACTACTTAGTGTTGCTTTGAAAAAAAGTAAAAAAAAAACAAAAAACAAAAAAAAAAAAACATAGCTTGACATGCTATATAGGTTTGAATGTAAAACGATTTAACTAAACCTAATCATAACTCCTATAATGATGTTTCATTTATTTATTAGATATTCCTGAAAGACACTCAGCTTGAGAAAAGTCCAAGAACCTTTACATTAAGGATGTCTCAGTTTAATTTCTAATATCAGCCAGTTTAGTGTATTAAGCATGTCTCACAATGTATTTATAAAAACACTAAATTAATTAATTTAAAAAAGATGAGTTGGATTTAAATAAATTTGGTCACAAAGTACACAAAGTACAACTTCATTAAGCATACATAAAAAGTATGGCACTGTGTAATGAAAGACTACAAGAACTATCAAACTGATTTTATTATACTAATTCTACTAGTATAATGTTAAATAATAAGTTGATATTAATAGCATAAATTTTAAACATCTAAGGGCTCTATTTTGCATCCCAGCACAAGTGTAACTAATTGTTTTTTTTTCCCTATTTTCATTCACTTTTACTCTGTTGCTATTTAAGTGTTAAATTGTACGTGCCTGTGGGAACATGGGTGAAGAAATACAACAGAGGATGTGACAGTTGAAGTCTGTCAATGCAATGAGCATTTTAGCACAGACTCAATGCAAAAATGGTAATTTCCTGAGTTCAACCACAGTCCTTACAGATTTCTTACAACCCAGCTTTGTGAATGTACCATTAATGTCATGTCTTTAATAAAGAATAGCTCACCAAACTACTAACTAATTACACCAATCAGCCATAACATTAAAACCACCTGCCTAATAGTGTGTAGGTCCCCCTTGTGCCACCAAAACAGCTCTGACCCTTCAAGGCATGGACTCCACAAGACCTCTGAAGGTGTGCTATGGTGTCTGGCACCAAAACGTTAGCAGCAGATCCTTTAAGTCTTGTAAGTTGCAAGGTGGGGCCTCCATGAATCGGACTTGTTTGTCCAGCACATCCCACAGATGCTCGATCAGATTGAGATCTGGGGAATTTGGAGGCCAAGTCAACACCTTGAACTCTTTGTCATGTTCCTCAAACCATTCCTGAACAATTTTTGCAGTGTGGCACAGCACAATATGCTGGTGAAAGAGGCCACTGCCATTAGAGAATACCAGTGCCATGAAGGGGTGTACTTGGTCTGCAACAATGTTTAGGTAGGTGGTACATGTCAAAGTAACATCCCCATTAATGCCAGGACCCAAGGTTTCCCAGCAGAACATTGCCCAGAGCATCAAACTGCCTCCGCCAGCTTGCCTTCTTCCCATACTGTGTCCTGGTGTCATCTCTTCCCCAGGTAAGTGACATACATGCTCTCCACCTTCCACATGATGTCAAAGAAGGCATGATTCATCAGACCAGGCCACCTTCTTCCGTTGCTCCATGGTCCAGTTCTGATGCTCATGTGCCCATTGTAGGTGCTTTCGTGGTGCACAGGGGTCAGCATGGGCACTCTGACCGGTCTGCGGCTATGCAACCCCATACTCAGGAAGCTGCGATGCACTGTGTGTTCTGACACCTTGCTATCATAGCCAGCATGGACTTTTTCAGCAATTTGTGCTAAAGTAGCTCTTCTGTGGGATCGGAGCAGACAGGCTAGCCTTCACGCCCTACACGCATCAGTGAGCCTTGGGCACCCATGACCCTGTCTCTGGTACACTGGTTATCCTTCCTTAGACCACTTTTGGTAAGTACTAACCACTGCATACCAGGAACACCCCACAAGAACTGTCGTTTTGGAGATGCTCTGACCCAGTTGTCTAGCCATCACAATTTGGCCCTTGTCAAAGTCGCTCAGATCCTTACGCTTGCCCATTTTTTCAATACATCCACTTCGAGAACTGACTGTTCACGTGCAGCCTAATAAATCCCACCTCTTGGCAGATGCCACTGTAACGAGATATTCAATGTTATTCACTTCACTTGTCAGTGGTTTTAATGTTATGGCTGATCGGTGTATATCTGACCGAATAATTTTATGCAGATAGCTGATGTGTAATTAAGCACAGAAATATTGCCAGCATAGAGAAGAGGAATTAACCAAAATAAGCATGAGTGCACACACGTTGGCAGAGGCCCACAAAAGAGCATGGGAAGACAAAAAATGCATTTAATTGTATGTCATTACAACAACATAATTGTGCTGACACTAATAAGAAGAGCTTATTTGGGTGGATATCACAGCCATACCTCTTCATAATATATTAATTTTAACCACACCCTTCTGCACCAGGTTGCCACCCATGGTCATAAAAATACCTCTGCCACACTCTTGGAATCTCAATCTTATACCTTATTTTTACTTTTGTTCTTAAAAACATTTCACCACTTATATAACAGCCTTAATCATTTTTAAATGACCCGGTTGACTGAATGCATTCAGAGACTCATAATAAACACTACAGGAAGTATGTACTGTACTGGTTATGTATGCCTTATGCAGTTGCACATAGTGCCCAATGTGACAGTATACCTCCCATGTAATTGATCAGATTCTACTCATTCTGTCTCTCCGTTGTAAACTGGCAGGCCATGAACTGGGTTCTAAAAATAGTGCAAAGGAAAGTGAGGCCCCAAGACAAATCAGGGACTAGTTACAGCAGCTCTAGGGTGAAGGGTGAGGAAATATATTTTAGTAAAAAAAAAGCCTCTAACAACTTTTGTCTTAATACCAGGAAGTGGAGAATTTTAAATGGTGAACATGAATACACAAAAATACTGCAGATTTTGGGGAAACGGAAAACAATAGTATGACTAATCTAAAGTTTGCCACAGGATCAGTGTTTCATTTTTGAGCACAGAACAGATTGATCAACAAAACAAATCAGCTCCAAAACAGATGCAGAAAAAATTCTATTGTGATAAAAAATATCACTACTGGACGCCAATAAACATCACCTCAATAACCCTCTATATAAAATTGATGTGTGTTGCAGAGCATCAGTATGGTTTCTTTTTTGTGCAGCTGATACTCCAGTTTAACACATCACTTTTTGCATAAAAAAGACAAAAAATGTTGAACATTGTCTCTCTACTATATTATTGATTCTTTTGCTGCTGCCACCTCTGAACTTGAAGAGTTCCAAATAGTTGTGGGTGCAGAACGGAGAACTACTTCATTTGTGACTTCTACTGGCACTACTCTCTGTCGGCCTTGGGCCCGTGTGTAGGTTACTGGAACTGTGAGACCAGGTGAAGTGGGTTTGACTGGCATAGGCCTAGACTTAAGCTCCAGAGCCATAGCCAGTTCTGCATTGCTGCCATAGAGAGCATTCATCTTGCGTGCTATCAGACCCTCTATTTCTGGCGGTTCCTCATCCTCCTGCCGCCTCACTTTTCTTTTCTTGGAGCGATGCATGTAGGAGGCATGGCGGATAGCGCGCTTGAGGAGATGTTTGCGGTATGAACGTTGGATCAGAATGGCTGCCCGCTCCTCCTCCTTTCTCCTCAGAGTGGTGATAATGGGCTCAAAGGATGCAGAACTTGGGTTGTTCATCTTAAACTTTGCCTCCATGCTCTCCCTCATGGCTGCCATCTCAGTAGTGTCTCCCAGCACTTGTTGGGTGACGGCCAGCATAATATCTAGACAGTGGATTTTGTCTCCTATTACGACCGGCAGATCCATGTTGACCAGCGTGATTCTGTTAGGTTTGTGAATACGCAAGGGTGCTTGCAGCGCATCAACAAAGTCAAACACACGGTCATAGTCCAAAAATTGCGTGCATTCTATGTCAAACCTCTCCCAAGTCTCATTAAACATCTCAAAGTCTTCCTCACATAGCGGGTCACTGCTCTCCTCCTGGGCAACATTAAAGTTCTCCAGGATGATGGCAATATACATGTTCACCACCACTAAGAAAGACATAATAATGTAACTGCAGAAGAACATTATGCCCATGCCTGGGTTGCCACAATTGCCCTTCACATCCGTTCCAGGGTTTTCAATGTCAGGGTCACAGTCAGGAGGACCGCTGTTTAGCATGGGTAGCAGTAGTCCATCCCAGCCGGCTGAAGTTGTGATCTCAAATAGGCAGAGGATGCTATTCCCAAAGGTCTCAAAGTTAAAAATGTCATCAACACCAGCCTCCTTTTTCACATAGGCGAAGTTAGACATGCCAAAGATAGAAAAGATGAACATGATAAGGAAGAGAAGCAGGCCGATGTTGAACAGGGCAGGAAGTGACATCATCAGAGCAAATAAAAGCGTCCTGATGCCTTTTGCACCTTTGATAAGACGCAGCACACGGCCAATTCTAGCCAAGCGGATGACACGGAACAGGGTTGGGGACACAAAGTACTTCTCAATTATGTCTGACAGCATAAGTCCTTTGGGAAAACAAACAAAAACAGTATAAGAATCCATCCACACAGTCTCAGCAGCAATAGGAACAGCACTGTGTATTTGTGTATTATATTGCATATTGCAGGACAATATCTCACTAGTTAATCACAATTTTGATCAATGTTGAACTAAATTATTCAGGCAATTTAAGTCAACAAAATAGTTTTATTAAACTTTAAACCACACATCAGAGTCAATGAACCCGAGTCAATAAAAACTGATATCTAATAAACAATTTGCTGTGTCTGTTTGCTCAGAACCTACCAGCTATTGAAAGGATGACAACAATGAAATCAAACACATTCCATCCCACAGTGAAGAAGTATTGTCTCAGTGCCAACATTTTGAGGATGCACTCCCCAGTGAAGATAACAATGAAGATTAGATTGATCAGGTAGAGAACATTTTCTTTCTCTGCACTTTGGTCATCTGTCTCAACCATCATGGTAACCATGTTGAGGCAAATCAGCACCATGATGAAGATGTCAAAGAACTGCTGAGAGATGAGGTCAAACACCAGGCCCTGGATCATATTCTGGAAGATGATGATGAACATAATGGATGACCATTAGGAAAGAACCAAAAACATCCTGGCTATACTTAAATGAGTGTAGTGTCTAAAAAATAGTCAAGTCTCAGAATGCAAGTGTTCTGCTTAGTCACGTTGATTTCTGCATACCTCAGGGCGAGGTATGGGTTTGACAGGCTTCTTGGAACCCAGCTTTTTCATGGCATTGTAGTACTTTTTCTGCTCCTCTGTCATGAAGAGATCTTCCCCACCTAAGTACAGAATAAATAACAAATACTCAATTATTTTTTTCTATCTATGGTAAATCAACCTTTTTAAGATAAAAGAACTGGTGCTCATCTTTTGCTTTTGCTGATTGAAGTTGTCAATGATGACACCAATGAAGAGGTTGAGGGTGAAGAAGGAGCCAAAGATGATGAAAATGACAAAATACAGATACATATACATGTTAATCTCATATGATGGCTGTTCTTCCACCTGCAAATAAACAGAAATAAATAATTTAAATGAAACTGTCAATCTGATTGAAATGTATGAACAAATTCTAAAACATAATTAACAAACTTCTATCTTCTCTCAAACTTTTTAACTCAAAATAATCTGAGAGGCTTCTGTGCATAAGTTTGTACGTGTAAGAATGTGCAAACCTGATACCACCCACACAAAACATGCAAGCTGTATTTACAGGGTCTAAGGGGGATTTCATCTTTTAAAATTTTTGAAAAAAAAAAGAATGTGTTGTCAGCGGCAGTTAAGCAGAGACTGTGAAAAAGTTTTCATTCATCCTACCCTATGAACAGAACTTACATTTTTATTTTGCATTCATATTGTATTTTGTGTGTGTGTGTGTGTGTGTGTGTGTTTGTGTGGGTGTGTGTGGGTGTGGGTGTGTGTGTGGCTAAGGATAGTTTCAGTTTAACGTGTAGGAGTCTGAATTTGGTAAGATCTGAACTTACCGCAACTATCAAAAACAAACAGCACAGGCAAACCCCTAATTTAAATATTGTTATCTGTCCCTACTTTGCACATTTAATTCAGGCATTTCTTTATAAATTACCTGCAACATGCCCATGTTTTGCATACAAAATTTACCCCTTGAACACACAAATTAGAGAAGTATTTGAGATCTTTGTAAATCAGGGCCAGAATGTATGCTCCATGCTATATAAAAGATGCAGGTGTTTACAAACTTTGAAAGAAAAATGAGTCACCTCTCTGGAATCCACTGCAGCATACATAATGTCCATCCAGCCTTTAAATGTAGCCTAAGTCCAGAAAAGTATTTTTCAGTATTTGACTAACCAAAAAAAAACTACACACTTATAAGGTTAAAATGCAGTATTACCGTGTACCCTCAGAAGCAAGGAAATAAAGAGAGGACATCAAAGTTACATTGCAAAAAAAATCAAATTATAGAGTTTTAATTGAACAATAAACAGTATGAAGAGCAATGATGATACATATTTTCCATAGTAACCAAAAATTCTGAAATCAAACCAAGCCTATTTTTTGACTTAGGTCTATAGCATAATGTATATATTTAATATATTTAGCAGAATCTAAGTAGCTGGATACTTCCAAATAAAAGCCTAAACATGAGCTCACCACTTGTAGCAGGGAAAGGTAACCTAAGCCCACATTGTCATAGTTGACCTTGACGTTGACCCAGCGCGTTTCATTAGTGTGCATTAGTGCTATGCAGTCACTCATGTTGTTCACTTGCTCAATGGGGAAAAGCTCTTCTGTGGTGGTATTAATGCAGCGGTAGAATTTTCCAGCAAACAGGTTAACCCCCATAATACTGAAGATCAGCCAGAATATTAGGCACACCAGGAGCACGTTCATGATGGAAGGAATGGCACCCACCAATGCATTCACTACCACCTGTATAGACAGTGATAAGCATAGAACTCTGGGTGTGGTACAGTCATGCAGTCATACAAGGATGATATGATTTGAGTACTAAGACCTGCAAATAACAAGTTATACTCTGAGAGAAGTTCTCACCCTCATTCCTTCAAATCTGGAAAGGGCACGTAAAGGTCGAAGCGCCCTAAGTGTTCTGAGAGATTTTATTGGCCCCAGCTCTGAATAGCCCAATATATTTGCTGTTAAACTGATAAGTGACACCTGAAAAAAAGGATGAAAAAAACAGTTGAGCCACTAAAGACATTAATCTTTAAATCATAAAAAATATAAACTACATAATCAGTCAGATAAGCACACTGCTAACTAAAAAAATATAAAATAATAAACGTACATCAACAATTAAAAAGTCCAGCCAGCACCAGGCATTGGTGAAGTAAGTCTTGAAGCCATAGGCAACCCATTTCAGTAACATCTCTATTACAAAAATATATGTGAAGACTTTGTCTGCATACTCCAAGATAATCTTAATCACCCTGCGACGCTCAATGTAAATGTCCTCAAAGGCCTGGGAAAACAAAAAATAGTAATTAAAAATATAGTATAATGAAGATTAAAAGTAGTGATTTACTGAAATAAAAGTTCTTGGAAAAAACTGAAGCACAGGCAAGATTCAAAACCAAGTGTTTAATCTTTAATTAATTTTTAACTACTGCAATGCATAACGATTGTTTTTAATGCACATTTTGAACTAATTTTTTTAATGTTATATCTTGAATTTAAACCTAAAAAGTCCAACATAGATGAAAAGGGGGTGTAGTCGAGCGTTGGCTGTGGATAGAGAGAGGATATGGGTTAAATTGGCCGTTAACCTATGATTGTTCTCACCTGTGTGTTATTACAGTTAGCCTACTTATGTGCATTATTTCTCTTAGTAAGGGCTGTGAACCAGAGAGAAATGGAGCTGGCAGAGCCTGCACACAACATACACGCACGCATTGAACGTGAACTTGAATTTAAATGAGGCAAAAGTTGCAATCTATTGAGACTGTGCTTTGTTTCTCTTTTTCCGCTAAGTTTATGAAAAGAGCACTGAAAAGTACCTGCAAAATAATAAAGTGAGCCCCAAAGTTCTGTCAAAATCTGCTTGTCTCCCGAGTCCTCCTCCCCACACACACAGGTTCTACACTGATGCCAAAACTTGGGAAGAGGACTCAGACGACACTGTGGAAGCCTACCCACTCAGCAAAGTCTCTTGCCAGCCTCGACAAAACCCAACACCAAGCCTTCCTCGACCTGTCCAATGAGCCACACTTTCAAGCTATTGCTGAGGACTGACAGGCATTCCGGAAGCTGCTGCAGCCCACCAAATCTACCGCTATGACTGCTCCCACCATCCAGCACATGACACTCATGAAGATGGCCTCCACTGATGAGCTGGAGGCCTTCAATGAACTTTTCAAGCGCGTGGCATCTCTGTGGGAATGGCTGGAGGATGAATAGGTTCTGTAACTCCTCTTGCTGTCAGGGGAAGCCCAGATTGCTGCTCAGCAGCTGCTCTCACAGACACAGCTGGAGTTTCAGAGTGTTGAGAGGGCAGTACAGCAGTGGGGCAGCTGAACACACAGTAGCACCGTCGACACTTCTGGGTCACTAAAGCTCAACAAGGTTGGCCACACATTTTGTTGGATCCCCCAAACCCTCCCCCTTCCTCTGCTGTCAGAGGAGCAGGGTGCAGAACAGATCGTTGGGCTGGTAGCAGTTCATCGCTCAACTCCCAGCAGGAACAGCAGAGCCACTGGACAGTATCCCTGGACGAATCCAACCAGGTGGAGGAGGATCACCTGCCAGTGGTTCCTGGCACAGATGGCTCTGTTTTTTCTCACTCTCTCTTCTCCCCCTCCTGTTCCAGCTTCCTGGGATTGAGATGGCTGGGCCTTGAAACCAGCAAACTAGACCTGGTTTCATCTTCCTTTTAATCCCATTCCTCTCGTTTCTCCCCAATGTCTCCCCTTGCTCCTGCTCTCTCTACACAGAGAGAAGCTTCTGTGCCCACAAGTTCCATCACAAAGCCCAGGCAGATTTTCTGGCACTGCAGGCAAACCAGGAATTTCCAGGACCATGCCTGTAATAGTGCTGAGGTAGTGGTTAGTCCCCACCTCACCCATCCAATCATTCTGGGGACAAATTGGCTGGGGTTTAGGAAAATAATAAAAACTGTGATTGTAGATGGGTCCTGCTGCAGCATAGTGAGGTGTGGGTTGTGTGCTGCTCTAGCTGAGGAGGCGGTGCCAGGGCTGTCAACATTGGTTCCACGTCATGGTGACTTGGAAGAGTGGGAGGGCTCTACTCCCCTACCCACCTCCATGAGGATTTCCCTTGTGGACTTCCCTTTTGAACAGATGCACAAGGGCTGTCTTCACCATACCTTTGACCAAGTGAGAGACACTGATGGTCAAATAATCCAACCAGAAGTCACACTCACCAACCCTTTTTTTCAATACTTAAGGATAAATTATCCTAAGTGATGCAGGACACTCATACAAAAGAAGAAGTGACCACTCAACTGTTAGAGCCAAAGAGCCCCAGGGAAACATGTGGGTAACAGTGGATTCAACCTAGAGGTATTGGCATATTCCTTTGATACTCAATGTCCACAGAAGAAAACAGACTTTTCCACTCTGTTTGGTCTATACGAATTTGTCACCCTTCTGTTTGGTTTGTTTGGAGCCCCAGCCATGTTACAGCTGGGTTTATGGACAAAATTGTCTGCCTGCACAGTGCATAAGCTGCTGTGTATTTAGATTACATAATCATTTATAGTAATGATTGTCAGTGGCATTTGTGTGCTTGGCCATCAAGTGGGTGGTCCTCACCCTTACAATACTACCCACTAGGGTGCCCCTTTACCCTCTGTTATGATCACGCCCCACTCCAGTGGCTCCACTGCATGAAGGATGCCAATGTGCAGATCACTGATTGGTATCTGGCACTTCTGCCATTGAAGGTCGAGGTGGTCCACAGGTGAGGGAGAACAGTGGCTGTGGTGGATTTCCTCTTTCTCTGGGAGGGAGTTGGCTACAGGCGGACAGCTCCCCAGCCTAAGTTGGCTGGTGGGGGTATGTGGCAGAGGGGGTGCGGTTCGAGCGTCAGCTGTGGATGGAGAGAGGATGCGGTTGAACCGGCAGGTAACGCATGATTGTTCTCACCTGTGTGTTATTACTGGCGGCCTACTTATTTGTGGTATTTTCTTTCAGTGGGGGCCGTGAGTCAGAGAGATGGAGCTGGCGAAGCCTGCACACAACACATAGACACGCATGGAGCGTGAACTTGAACTTGAACGAGACGAAAGCTGTGAACTATTGAGGTTTTTTTTCCCATTTTCCATTAAGTTTATTAAAGGAGAGTTGAATAGTGCCTGCAAAAGAATAAATAGAGCCCTGAAGCTCTGTCAAAATCCAAGTCCTCCTAAACACACACACACGCACATACACACACAGTAGTTACTATATACTTCACAGTAGTCACTGAATATGCTATATTTGAGTTTTACGGGGTTAAAGATGATTCTCAGGTGATTCTCAGGTGTTACATTTACCTAGAAAAGTATTTATTTTTTAAAGATTCTGACATACCAGTGCACCACTACTTAGAAGAATCATGAAGATGATGAAAGTTTCAAAGTAATCATGCTCCACTATGATGTAGCAAGTTCTGCGCAGATTCCACCAACTCTTTCCCCTTCCTTGAGTGATGTCCACATTCAGACATGGACATCGTCTCACACAGTCTATCACATAGAACAAGATGATCAGGAGGGAAATTAACAAAGAAAAGCCTTTCAGGAGAAATTTCAAGATAGAAACTATGATGTTGCCTGCATTTAATTGTATAATAAGTGGTCTACTATGAATCATGGCAGATGTAATTAAAGTATTGGAAGAATGGGGGATTATATAACAAAGGCACAGACCTTCAGTAAAACAGGCTTCTGGATCATCAGGCTCTGGTTCCTCTTCCTCCTCTTCCTCAGGTGGGGGTTCTGGAGGTCTGTAGTCCACTGTGCTACACACTGAAGAGTCTCCATCATTGAGAACACCCTGACCCTATAGAGAGAAAGAGTGATGTGGAATAGAGATGTAGCAAAAAATGAATTATAGTTGGGAACAAAGGTTTACACACAACTAGGCAAGTCAACTGTGGCATCTACTTTCTTCACATCAGAAGTAATTTTAAACAATTGATCAGAGCCAGAGTAATTTTCAGCTTTAATTCACTATATCAAATTTCCAGTGGTCCAAAAGTTTTAAAACACCAAGACAATTGTCTCTTTGAACAGTCTGGAACATTCCAAAAATTGATGTAATGAATCTTCTGATTGGAAGATTGTCATAATTAAGAGTTAATTGCAAGTGCAGCCGTACCTGTATTTCAGGACCTAACTTTAGAGTTAGTACCTTTGTGCCCCCTTGGGACCACACACACCCTGCATGGTTCAGGAAAGAGGCATAAATTGAGATGAATAAACTTTGGTCCAAAAGGTTCAACTGAACCCCAGGACTTGGAGGCATCAGGTACCAAAGTATGTATAACCATCATTAAGAGAGTTCTACATACCCATGGCCTGAAAGGCTGACATGCAATGCAAGAAGCCGCTACGCCAAGACCAGCAAAAATGCAAGACTGAAATTTGCAGTTGATCACAAGCCTTTTGGAGGAGTGTTCTCTGGTTAGATGAAACAAAAATATTGAACTGTTTGGCCATCATTATCAGCACTATGTATGGAAGAAAAAGGGTGAAAAGGAATTTACTTAAAAAAAACACCATCTCAACTGTGAAGAATGGGGGTGGCAGCATTATGTTGTGAGGGTGTTTTGCTGGAAAAGGGACTGGTGCACTTCACAAAATAAATGGCATAGGATAAATGAGGAAAGAGTATTATCTAGAAATACTTGAAGCTTGAAGCGTTTGATTCAATTTAAGCCATTTAAAGGCAATGCCATCAAATACCAAAAAAATGTATGTAAATTTGTCTCATAGCTATTATTTTGAAATGAACTCTTATGTAAATAAAGTAGATACCCTAAGTGTCTTAACAGAGGAAACAGTAACATGAACTGTATGGGGAAATAGTTCCAAAAATAAAGTCAAATGTCAACATAGTATACAGTATCTACAATTTATCTATTAATTATTGCTCTGAATTGCTCCCATTTTTATTTATTCCAACATATTTTAGTTTAAAGCCATTTAATACAACAGTTACTTCAGTCACTATGGGCTGCCAGTCAGTCTGTGCATTGCATGGCAACACACAATGCTCTATCCAACTGTGTCTTGTTTGGGAACTATTTCTATTGATGAGGGAATGTTTACAAAATATTTGGCCATATTGTGTCTGAAATGTCAATTACTTGGTATTAATTTCTTATTAATAGAACTGTTGTATAAGAGCAATATCATACTTACAATTGTGTTGTTGTATTGAATATCAGCATGGCTGTGATTCAGCCATAGGTGATATTCAGTATAACACACTCTTGCTTGTGCAATATTGCTTAATTATTGCCTTTTTTAATTTTTTGGTAATCTTTTGTAATTTAAACAAATGTAAAAATAACCATTTTGGAACTAAGGCAAAAGTCAGTGTGACTGAAAATAAACGACACCTTCTTTTTGTTTGGATCCCCATCTTCTGATGAATCCTCTGACTCCTCATCTTCAACATCAGACTCAGCTTTGGCAATTGGCACATTCAGAGCCTCCAGACAGTTAGTCAACCCATCTGCCATCTTCCCTTCATCAAGGTGGTTTAACGAAAAACTTTCTTTTTTGTCTGTATCACATTCTGCTGCCCCTGTGTCACCCTCAGGAGGCTTCCTGCACAATATCTGCCATACAATGCTGATGATTAAGGATTTGATCCAGTCAATGCCCCTGGTGATGCGGCCGATGGCAATCTGGAGATTGTTCATCTCACCATCTTCATCACTCGCTGAGAGATTGTCCCCACTGAATGAGCTGAGCAGCAAGGCAAGGAACAGGTTCAACACCTAAGAAATTGACAAAGAGAAAGTTAGAGAGTTTAGAGAGCTTAAGATTAACCTTGAGTATGTACAATTCATATAAAAATATATTTGGATGTCTTCTGATATGACAGATAAGCTTTTTCATGTTTCACAAACTGGACAGGTATCACTGGCCTTATAATGATGAAAGCTGATTTTTTTCTTTTTTCAATAATAAATGTCTGACTGGTATACATAACAGCTATCAGGTTTTTGTCCTGTCTACTATGACATGGAGTCAGTAAATATTATGCTGTCTGCAGGAAGGGAAGCTATCTTTAGTTTCTAAACTGAGTTAGTCCATGTCTGGATTCTTATTTCCTTGCTTTTGCTGTAGATCATGGTCACAGCAGAATGGTAAGGTTAGGGGATAGATTTGGTTGAAAGGCATTTTAACTTAGTTAAACAATCACTAATATCTACTACACAGAATTTTCTGAAAGTGCAGTTTTTGCCATTCCCTGTCACATTCATAATAATTTTTTATATTTTCATTAAAACATATTCTTAATATTCTTATCATTCATATCATTCCTACCTATTATTACATGTACCGTAATATATATATATATATATATATATATATTTCTGTATATGTAATATATATATATATATATATATATATATATATATATATATATATATATATATATATATATATATATATATATATAGGTTTAATAATATTTTAGTAGTATTTTTTTTTTTTAAAAGGAATAATAATGACTTTATAAACTCAAGATGCCCGAACAAAACAGTACACTGATGGACAACAAAATAAATGATCTCTAATGCCTACTGATGAAACTTATAAAGCATATCAAATCTAAACACCAGTAAAGCTACTGACATTTCAGTTTACGTTATAATCCAACCTCCTTTATCAATATAGCAGATAGAAGGATGAGGTGTACACTCAAGATACCATTGCAATACCCAATCCAGCAGACACTATACCCTGTGTCAGTGTCTGAACCTGCTGATGTGTTTTGCACTGTGTGGAGCGAGAAGCAGGAGCATATCAAGACCTCCAGACTCTGCTGCTGTGCTTCTCAGCTGTCTGTGTTTGTTCCTTGTGTGCCAAAATGTTCACTTGAGCTGGGTCTTAGCACATAGCCAAGTCAGAACCACTGTTTGCTGGCTCAAATCATAAGACTTAAATAGAAGCATGAGTAAAGAAACAGTGCTGAGTCCCAGTGTGCTATGGGAGTGTGTATGTTTCTGAGTCTGTGTCAACCTGACACAAAACCTTGTTTTTGCTCTGCTTATGCTGAGTGGTGATGCTTTTGTTAACTCACTGTGATAAGCCATTTCATTCCCTCTTTCCTCTCAGCAGTAAGCCTAGCTGCTGTAGGTATTATCTGTATGCCCTTCTTCTATACTTACACTGCATATTTTTCTGCACACTACAAAGCATTGGCAGGTTTACTTGGTCTGTTTCCAGAACTCTAGAAACTTATTAAGCATGTTCACAATGCTTGTGATAATGAATTAAGAAAATACTCTTAGGGAGCATGTCTGAATGCAATATAATACACAACTTATTACATATGCTTTTATATGTAATTTAATCTAGAGCTATGCATATTTTTTTAATTCACTGACCACACCCTCCTGCTCCCACAGTTATTTCTGTTTACACCCACCCTCAAAGTTTTCCAATGAACTCACTTGGCTCATAACCTCCCAATTTAAACAAATAAACAATATAAACACATGCTTTCAGATAGAAGAATTCCTTCATTTGGGAAATTCAATATGTCACTTTTGTGCACTCAGGTTTGCAAAATGGTAGACACTAGGTTCATCTGTTTGCAGTTTTTATTACTTTTTACCTACAAACAAAGAGCTGATCTTATATGCAGGCTGACATGAGATGGGCCTCTTTTTTTTTTTTGCCGCACTCTCAGCTCAAGTGCTGGTGCCAAAAAGTGAGCTAATTACAGTGCTCCAGCGCTGTGAAAGTCTGGTTTTATATATCAATATATCCATAATAACCCTCTCCCCAGCTTCCTGAAAGTAGAAACAGGAAGTACTGTGACAAGTTGAACCAATCACGTTACTCGGCATGTGGCACTGAGTGAGGTCAGCTTCCACACCTGTTGTAGACCGCCCCCACGTATGTTCGAAGTGAACCCCAGACCACCGTTTTCAAGAGAACCAGGGATCAGATCTCTGGACTGCTCCCTGGCTTGAAAACAGCATTCACACATCAACAACAGTACTGGGGGAAAAATGCAAGTGTGAAAACAACCTTAGACTACTTGCGTAAGCAGGAGGGGTCAGACCTCATGTAAATAAAACTTGTCTGGTGAAAAAACCCAACAGTTCAGTTGAATGGGAAATAACACAGGAACAGAAAATTTTTATTTTGCTTTGTGCAGAATTCATCGAGGTTTAGCCCATGCATCCAGAATTAGCCCATTAAATTTGTAGACCTTGCAGTGAGGAAGAAAAGAGAGTAGACTGCTGCAACAGTCACACTGGCTAGGTTCTATCTATCCTTGATCCACAATTCTCATTTCTAACTGTCTGCTGAGCTAGGTTTATTTATTGCATAATCTAAAGACCATACTATTGATTATTGCTTATTAATTATAGGACTTTTGTCACACTGAGGACACGGAGAATGAGTACAGTGCATAATTATGGAAAAGTGAAGGTGAGTTGTATTATTGGAACCTCGGAAGGCACATTTTCAAGGGAAAATGCTTTTCTGTATTTTCCCTGATTTGACCACATAGACTCTCAAAGTTCTCCTGAATTAACATCTAGCCCCATTTCTTTACACAGACACATACTGTACTCACCACCAGGTTTCCTATGACCATGACCATGAGGAAAACCACAAGGCACATGCCTGCTCCGGCCACCTCCATGCAGTCCCACATTGTTTCAATCCATTCGCCACACAGGATGCGGAAGACAATGAGGAAAGAATGGAAAAAATCATTCATGTGCCAGCGGGGCAGCTCGCAGTCCTCTGCAATCTTACACACACAGTCCTTGTAGCTCTTGCCAAAGAGTTGCATGCCTACAACGGCGAAGATGAAGACAATGATGGCCAGCACCAGAGTCAGGTTCCCCAGAGCACCCACTGAGTTACCAATGATCTTGATCAGCATGTTGAGCGTGGGCCAGGATTTAGCCAGCTTAAAGACTCGCAGCTATCTCCAACAAAACCAGCAGAGACACACACACACACACACAATAGAATTTAAGCAAGGTACATTAATGTACAATGTAAATCAAATCTACAAGAGTGGTCTTTAAGCTCTAATTATGCACTATAAATGAGTTTTAAAAGTACAAGACATTAATTTTCCCAGATAGAAGCCTTTATTTGTCACACATATATTACTGCACAGAGAAATTATTTTTTTCACAGTGTAGGGTCAGCCACAATACAGCAGAGAGGTTTAAGTGCCTTACTCAAGGGCCTAACAGTCACAGTTTGGCAGTGCTGGGGCTTGAACCCAGACTGTCTAATCAGTAACCCAGAACCTTAACCATTGAGCTACCACTATCCTGACCCCAAAGATGTATCCTTGATAGTACCACCCAGTTATAAGCATTTGTGCCCAAAGACACTATTCAGAGGAAATTTAAAAGAGGAGAGTAGGACACAAAACAGAAAGTATAAAAACACAAATAATTTTAATTAAATCAGATTAATAAATGAAAAAAAATGAATAACTTTGTAAACCTAGGGTGATAGCCAACTTGTCCTATGGGAAGCTGCTGCAAGTTGGCCAGAATCTGGCAGCTTTAAAAAATAAAAAAAATAAAAAATAAAAAAGTGCTGCCACTGAATATAATTTCATTGCCAACTTTCCAATGTTGCAATATAACTAAAAATATCAACTTGTTATATATCAAGCTATTTTCAGGACATTCACCGGTACACAATGTGATGTCCCACTTTAACTGTGGCTGCATACAATCAAGTCAAGCAAGCATCTCCTCTTCTCTTGATTTAAATTAAACCAATTTTTATTTATTCTTTACTACTGATAATAACAAATCTAATCTAGATAGCAAGCTAGGCTAGTAGCTAAGACTAGTAACAGCATTTTGGTTATAATTATAGTGTGCATGTTGCGTGAATATTTTTTTAAATATTACACATAAAATGCTTTCTGAAAATGAGAATCCTGGTGTCAAAGCAGCCTTACACTTTAAAAATGTTGCCTGAAGTCACAGGCTCATAATAGGGTTATGGATCAGGCTTACCAAACGAAAGGATCTGAGGACAGACAGACCCTGCACATTGGCCAGGCCTAACTCCACCAGGCTAAGAGTGACGATAATGCTGTCAAATATGTTCCAGCCCACCTGGAAGTAGTAGTACGGGTCCAAGGCAATGAGCTTGAACACCATTTCAGCCGTGAAAATACCAGTGAACACCTGCATAGAAAAGAAGAATTGGGTTTTTTTTGATCAATTTAAAAACATTTCCAAAAAAGTGCTATTAAGTCCAATCGATTCCTTGTAAAGCTAGGTATACTCTTCATTAGAACATCTCTTTGTACAATAAAAACTGCTTGGAGATTGATCTACTCGTGTGCAGTACCTACCAAGTTGCCAACAGTGAGCACATGTTCAAATTCTGAACTCATGGGATAGTGCTCCATAGCCATGAAAAGTGTATTGAGCACAATACAAATTGTGATGCCCAGGTCCACAAAAGGATCCATCACCACAAAATGGACCCATTTCTTGAAGAAAATCCAGGGTGCACAGCAGTCCCACTTCAAAAAGATGTCAGCAAACTTGTACCAGCCTGGAGGACAAGGCCTCTGGGCCTCCTCCAACTCTGAGGGAAGACAATTTGCGATTATTAAACCGCAACACATTAAACATAAAACACAAGTGACTTTCATTCTGTCCACCATTTATTAACTCTCTATACCAAGAAAACTGACTCATGCTCATGGCATTAATTAAATTTAGAAATTTTATATTAGGTGTTAATTTCAGATTCTTTCCCAGTAATATAGTTATTACACCTAGAGGGCAACAGCAGGACAGATGACTGTCACACACCAAATCAACTCAGTCACTTGAAATAACCTGTAGCTTAGCACCACTCAGGGTAGGGCAACAGGGCTTTCTTCACATACAACATGCTTGGCCACTCCTACTGCGTGCTGAACTCCAGACAATACCAACTCACTTCTGAGTCAAGTCAAACCACTGGGAATTTGTATTAAATTCTTTGCAGTAAATACTTTGCACTAAAGCTTAAACTCACACAAATGGCACAGTATATGCTGTATATGCAAGTCAGTGAGAAGGAAACCTTTTCTAGCATAAGTATAAATAGTTTGCTTACTACTTTTGTACAGTTTTGAAAGGTCCAAATATTAATAAACATAGACTTTTAATTAATAGACCTTTAGTCTCCTTATCTTCTTACCTTCTCTAGTCGTGCTGTGCACACTCGTGGCACTGGCTGTTCTCTGAGAGAGCCCAGGATGTTCCAGGTATATCCTGCTATGCTGGGAGCATACTGACTTATTGTCAGCCTTTTGCTCATCGTCTGGCGCTGACTGGAGAGTTAAAATGCATATATGGTTAAGATATCAATAAAACAACAATAGTTGTGTTTTATTGAAGTAGGTTGAAAGATAAGAATAAAGGGAAATTTATCTATTGCACTTTAGTTTCATTTCTTTATTTTGTGCCAATATTTATGCTCACGTAAAAGCAGACTGGCTACAAGAAGTGCTTCCAAATTACAAAATGAATATAAATAAATGGTTACAAAAAATAAAATTTTTAAATGTTATTTAAAATAATAAAAATATAATTAATTACTTCTTTTTGAAAAAATTGCATTGTGAAAGTATAAAAAATGTCCTCAGTAGTATAATTGAATTGTTATATAATAAGGTCTGTATTCAGAGTTGAGTTCAGCACACAGACTGAGGGGTTCATACCGAAGTCTGTAACCATAATATTTCACCCTGAAACATGTTTTGAGCAGTATAAATACTTTCAAAAGTTACTTGTTCATTAAACCCTGTATGTCTTTATATATATAAAATAAAATAAAAATTTTAATTGTCTTTTGCTTTTATAATACATTTTATTGCACTTGAGAGCAAAGGGGGGGAAATCTGCTTTATCAAACTACAATATTTTAATATTATGAATGGGCTGCCCAGAAATTCAACTTAAGCATGACTGAATACAAAGACCCACTGTGTAAACAGGAACATAACTTAAGAACTTAATTTGCTGACTTACATCACCAACTCTGAATATGACCCAAACACTGGCACTGGAAGTAACAAAAGCCAAGCTTTACCTTTACCATAGATGGGGCTCTATGGATGACCAGACGGGGAATAATTCTACCATTACAGTCCTTTATTACATCATCCCCATCATCTGCCATTTCTGACCCTCTACTCTGAGTTGTCTGACTGGCCAATGATGCCTTGCTACCAGCTTGCAACTGCAAAAAAAGCAACAATGAACCAATGACAATTGTCTTTTTGTTTGAAATGGAGCGATAGAGAGAGCTCTATGCAGTTTTTTGTCATCTATTACATTTAATGGTATTGTAGTCACCTGACCTGTTGCTCTTGGTTATTCAGCTGCTCCAGCATTCTCTGAAATTCTTCCTCTTTTTCCCGGGCCTCAGCAATTGTGGCCTGGTTCTGTTCATCATATGCCATGGCAACTACAGCCAGGATTAGGTTGATGAGGTAGAACGATCCCAGAAATATGACCACCACAAAAAAAAGCATGTAGGTTTTCCCAGCTGCACGGAGAGTCTAAGTAAAACACAAGGTGGTGTTACATTAATTTCACATAATAATAATATAGCAACTCCAACAGGACAGGCTTAGAATTGCATAAATGGACAAGGAGTTGCTATAGGACGATATGTTGACATTTTCCCCATTGTTCCACTTTGACAGTTTAGAAATATTAACTGTGCACTCCTTTTGTTTGCAGGATGTTAAATTCTTGTATTTGTTCGTAGGTGAGGATATGCATGATTAATAATAGAAGCTATTTAGTTACCATAAACTTAATACTTAATTCAGCATTTATTTCAGAATTAAATCCATTCTTTTCTTAATTTATTGCCAATACCAGATGTTTCCAGATGTTTCCAGACATCCATGCCAAAATTAATGTAATCAGATATTATTGATAGCAAGTTTAGGTGTCTAATGATTTATCAATTTTGATAGAGAAACAGGGAAAATGTGACATTTTAATTTTCATCATTTCGTGCATATTAATTGTTCCATCATGTTTTTTCTATTGTGCATCCAACAACAGAAAGTGATTGAAAAACTGATTGCACTACCAGCTGAAAGAGGTTCTCCCAATAGTCCTGAGTCATGAGCCTAAAGAGAGCAAGAAAAGCCCAGCCGAATGTGTCGAAGCTGGTGTAGCCATAATTCGGGTTCCTTCCAGCCTTCATACATGTGAATCCTTCTGGGCAGTGTCTGTCAAAACAGCAGCGACATTATCTTAATTTCTAGTATGTTTCTGGTATATAGGAAAAACTTGACTGAATATATACATTTAGAGAGTTGAGTGCTGAAATATCCACAACTGGATGGTAAACTTACCCAGCATCAGAACTGTTGCCACATAGTAAAGCATCTAAGCTACCGTCCAGAAAGTACTGGTTTTCTGCAATCAATCAATCAATCAATCAATCAATCAGTTCATAAATCCATCCATCCATTCATTCATCCATTCATCCACCCAGTGTTTATGTAATACAGGAAGGGTGCTTTCACACTTGGTGTTTTTCACTCAAATGCCAGTGCATGTTTACATGATTTGTATGGGAAGTCACAAGGCAGATGTAATTTAGCTGCTTTTGTGTTTTTGGTCACAGTTGACCATCTCCAAATATTGAAAAAAGTTAAACTTTTCAGAATAGTGCAGAGTGATGTTAAGCACCTTTTTTGTAAATCTCCCAAACAATAAGGCCACAATTTAGGGGCCAAGTGAGAAAAACAAACATGGAGGACTGACCCATCCAGTCCAGAGCCTCGTCAAATTCTGCCTGGAGCTTGGTGCTCCAAGCCAGTGCTACTCGCTGTGCTTCTAATCAGCTGTGGCTAATGAAGGATGCTTATTTTTTAACTGTTTAACCAAGACACACACACTCACACATTCACTCTTATAAATACTCTTGCCATTGTTCCTTTTTTTTTTTTTTTTTGCATTATCGAGCTGTGCATTTTGTATGAGTGTGTTTGACCCATGCCTGCAATTCAGTTTGGATTTGTTTGAATAAACCTTACATTTGTATCCCAACACCTCAACCTTCCATGTTACAAGGACAAACTACAGTGAAAAATTTGTTTTGATACAACATGTTGTATTTTTGATACTTTGGGTGTGTGTGTGTAAGTGCTAACTTAAGTACTTTATGAAAAGGTACGTCGTTTGACGACTGCCAGTGACTCAGCTGTTCGGACATCTAAGGGAAGTTCATTCCACCACCTTGGTGCCAGAACAGAGAAGAGTCTCGACGCATGTCTTCCTTGTACCCTGAGAGATGGTGGGACCAGTCGAGCAGTGCTAGAGGACCGGAGGGAGCGAGGTGTGATAAGAGCTTTGAGATAAGTGGGTGCTGGTCCGTTTTTGGCTTTGTAGGCGAGCATCAGTGTTTTAAATCTGATGCGGGCAGCTACAGGAAGCCAGTGGAGGGAGCGCAGCAATGGGGTGGTGTGGGAAAATTTAGGAAGATTGAAAACCAATCATGCAGCTGCATTTTGAATCAGTTGCAGAGGACGAATGGCGCTCAGAGGCAGACCTGCCAGGAGTGAGTTGCAGTAGTCCAGTCTTGAAATGACAAGGGACTGAACAAGCACCTGTGTAGCCTGTGTGGAAAGAAATGGACGAATTCTTCTGATGTTATAGAGGAGAAATCGACATGAGCGTGTCAGATTAGCAATGTGAGAGGAGAAGGACAGTTGATTGTCCATGGTTACCCCAAGGTTGCGTGCAGTAACTGAAGGCGAGATCAGAGAATTGTCCAGGGAGATTGCAAGATCATGAGATGGGGATGAATCACCTGGGATGAACATCAGTTCAGTTTTGGTGGGATTAAGTTTCAGCTGATGAGCTGTCATTCATGATGAAATGTCTGCCAGACATGCTGATATCCGAGCAGAAACATTAGTGTCTGAGGGAGGGAAGGAGAGGATGAGTTGAGTGTCATCTGCATAGCAGTGGTATGAGAACCCATGTGAGGATATGACCGCACCAAGAGATCGGGTATAAAGGGAGAACAGGAGAGGACCAAGTACTGAGCCTTGTGGAACACCAGTGGAGAGTCTGCGGGGAGCAGATGTGGATCCCCTCCATGTCACCCGATATGACCGTCCTTCCAGGTAGGAAGCAAACCACTGCCATGCTGCACCACGAATTACTAGGCTCATGAGGGTAGACAAGAGAGTCTTGTGGATCACTGTGTCAAACGCTGCTGAAAGGTCAAGGACGATGAGGACTGAAGATAGTTTGGCTGATCTAGCGGCATGTAGCTTCTCAGTGACGGCCAAAAGGGCAGTCTCTGTGGAGTGTGCCGGTTTGAAGCAAGACTGATTGGGATCTTGGAGGTTGTTCCGTGAGAGATAGAGAGACAGCTGATTATAGACAGTACATTCAAGGGTTTTAGAAAGAAAAGAGAGAAGTGATACCAGTCTGTAGTTGCTGATGTCAGAAGGATCTAGAGAGGGTTTCTTCAGGATGGGAATAACCCTTGCTTTCTTGAATGAGGTTGGTACATGACCAGATGTTAGGGAGCCATTGACGATAGTGGTGATGAATGGGAGGAGGTCTTGAGAGATGGTCTGGAGCATTGTGGAAGGGATTGGATCCAATGGGCAGGTGGTAGGGTT
>CM040986.1:5581774-5606252 GCA_022985145.1 Pangasius djambal | reverse complement strand
ATGTCAGAAGGATCTAGAGAGGGTTTCTTCAGGATGGGAATAACCCTTGCTTTCTTGAATGAGGTTGGTACATGACCAGATGTTAGGGAGCCATTGACGATAGTGGTGATGAATGGGAGGAGGTCTTGAGAGATGGTCTGGAGCATTGTGGAAGGGATTGGATCCAATGGGCAGGTGGTAGGGTTGCAGGATAAGATGATTTGCAGGATTTCTTCTGTTGTTAGTTTAGAAAACTGTGTTAGCGAATCAGAAGGAGAGTCCTCAGTGTGTAGTGTAGGAGTAGAAGTGAATGTCTGGCAGATTTTTCCAATCTTCTCATCATAAAAAGCGGCAAAGTCTTCAGCAGTCAGGGAAGATGGAGCAGGAGGATCTGGTGGGTTGAGTAGTGAAGAAAAGATGTTGTGGAGCTTGCGAGGATCTTGTGCAGAGGATTCCAGCTTTTCTTTGTAGAAGACAGTCTTAGCAGAAGTCACTTCAGATGAAAATTTGGACAGGAGAGCACGGTAAGAGACAAGATCTGTGTCGAGTTGCGATTTCTTCCACTTCCTCTTTGCTGTTCTTAATTCTCTCCGGTTACTGCGTAACATATCTGATAGCCAAGGAGCCGGGTTGGAAATCTTCCTGGGTTTAGAGGATAGAGGACAGAGGAGGTCCATGGATGAGGAAAGTGAGGAGAGGAAAGTGTCAGTGGCTAGCTCCAATGGTAGGGAGGAAAAGGAGTCAGGGACAGGAAGGGATGATAGGGTGCAGGAAGCTAAGGAGGAAGGGGAGATAGAGTGGAGGTTTTTACGAGGGGGAGAGAAGTATAGATGGCTGGTGGATTTAGGCATGATAGGGAGGGTGATGGTGAAGGATACCAAGAGATGGTCAGAGATGTGAAGAGGGGTAGCACTGATGTCTGTAGTAGGAAAGGGGCAACAGAAGACAAGGTCCAGCATGTTACCTCCTTTGTGTGTAGGAGGACAACTGATGAAAGTTAAGGAAAAGGAATGCAGAAGAGGGAGAAGGCAAGAGGACTGGAGTTTGTCAGCAGGGAGGTTGAAGTCTCCAAGGACAGTAAGAGGGGTGTGAGTAGGGAAAAGACTGAGGAGTATATCCATTTCTTCAAGGAAGGCCCCGAGGGGACCAGGACCACGATAATAATAAGTTATGTTAGCCGATACTAGCTAGGAATGGCAAGAGCCTTGTTATGGTTACAGTGTACACATTGTATGTGCTGTTTTGTTGTTGTTGTTGTTTTTAAATCAGTACAAAAGTTGTTCCGGCTAGTGTTTTTTCTAAAAAGTAAACAAAAAAAAAAAGAAAAAGAAAAAAAACCTCTAATTGTCAAAACACCCTAAACAGCACAAATAGCCAAACTATTCTCTTGAACCTAAGGTCACCTTTGTTTTCAATGTAGGCTGTAAAGTCAAAAGTGTTGTTGATGAAGGTGGTGTTGTAGGTCAGGGTGGAGTTGTAGTCATCCATAGTGCTGTTTGGAATTGGCCAGCGTATACACTTTTGGCGCAGGTTCCCCATGAATAGTTGCAGGCCAATGAGGGCAAACACAGCCAGGGCAAAGCTGGTCAGAATCATTACATCACCCATCTTCTTGACAGACTGGATCAGAGCTCCAACGATAGTTTTCAAGCCTGAGAGAAAGAGAATGCCAACAAAGGAGAGAATGAAACATATAGAGGAGTAAAAGAAATGAGTAAAAAAAAGGTATATTTTTGGATGCTATAAAAATTAAAATAAAGAAAAAAGACAAACCAGGGATAACAGTGATTGTTTTAAGAGCTCTGAGCACACGGAACGTCCTAAGCGCTGACACATTGCCAAGGTCAACAAACTCTGTGATGTACCTAAAAGCAGCAGAAAGCAAAAAAATGGCTTAATACAAAATTAGGAATAATGAAATACTATTTAAATATGCACTACATTCCAAAAGTAACAATTACATTCTGTATCAGCTGGGTAATCGGTAAAGACTACAGACTCTATACACATTTGTGCAACCCTGCGAAACACCATCTGATCAACTATTGTCTTTGCTTCTTAAAGAGAAATGAGGTGTTGTGGTGGATGTTTGGAACTATTATATGGACATTGTTTGTGTATCTTGTTCACCCTATTTCACTACGTGACCTCGACCAATATATAAGCACAGTTGCATGAGCAGCAGCATGCAGCGTAAAATACAATATGCAGTTTTTGTCCTTGGATTTCTCTTACTGGTTATGTTGCTGCACTGAAATGGGGTTGTTGCTGATGTAAATGATATGTTTTAATGAGTGCTATATATAGATGTGTCCACCACCTCTGTCAAATGGCAGCATTAGCTGACTGTCATTGAGAAGGTGCCTGGATAGCATAACTGCACATGAAGCATAAGGAGATCACTTAGCAAACAGCACAAAAGATTGGATCTGAAATTCTGAAGAGAAGTCAAGCTTTCCCAAGCACAAGAGTGAGATGATAGCTCTATGTACTATTCCACCTTTTGACTGGTTCTATACTGTGCAATTTCAGCAGTGATGTCTAACATGTTGCGCAGAAAACAGGGTTGCATAAACAGAAACATTCTTGATAGTGAGCTTGTGGTAATAAGGGTTATTTTCTGTCCACTAGCATGTTATGTTTATATTTTGCTATTGCCACTACTGTATTTGAAGCTATCTCATGAGTTTTGTGTAATTCTGGTGGCTTTTAGATTTGGACCACAGACGAAACTCTGACATTTTAATCAAAAATTTCAGACACTGCCAGAACCTTATCGTCAGCTGCCTTTGGTTGCAATGGTGACACAATCAACAACTCAGAACCAAAGAATTGTTTTACAATGTTTGATTTTTGTCACAAAACTTGGTTGAAAATTGTAAAGCATAATCCCAGCTTAACTCCACGTTTAATTAAATAAGCAAAGCTGATACAAGCTCATATTGATTTTAACTGTGATGATATACTTACGCCATGCTGATCACCATGAAATCCAGCCAATTCCATGGATCACGAAGGAATGTAAAAGATCCAATACAGAAGCCTCGTGACACCACTTTAATTCCTGCCTCAAAGGTATATATTCCAGTAAAGACATACCTGAAAACAAGTGTAATATTGAAATTATTAGTAAATGTTTAGAAAGATATGTAGATGGTATATCTAAGGAATTACTAGGGAGGTAAGCTTAAAAAGTAATTTTTGCATGCAAGTAATGGTGAAGGCTACATCTGCCATTTATCTTATATATTACCGAAGTATGCTGCACTTACTCCACAGTTTTACTCCAGGCAGGAGGGTTGCTCATCGTCATGAATACACAGTTGGAGAGAATAGTAATCATGATGACCATGCTAAATAACTTAATAAAGAGTCAAGGAAAAAAAAAATCCATACATCCAAGACTGAATAAAGTTGAATGATTAATAAAAGGTATATTTAAAAAAAAAACATATAATCAAATGTTCTAATGTTCTTTTTTAACCCTTTCATGCATAAACTATTTATTAGCATATCCAGATTCTTTAGATGTATTAATTACTTAAAATTGTATGACTTATGAAATTTGACTTTGTCTGAATATTACATATTTAAAAAGATTTGGATTTTCAGTGTGTAGGAATAGTCAGTGCTTTGTAAAGGGAAACTGCAAATATTCAGGTGTAAAAATATTATGTTGAAGATTATAGAAAATATTATTTCTAAACAATATATAGCGATTGTTTTAGCATGTACATAATTTAGTTTAGGACTGTTGCATCACACACACACACACACACACACACACACACACACACACACAAACTAGTTTTTAAAACGTTCCATGTGTCCAGTGTTGTCTGGAATAAAAACATTTTATTTAATGTTTTTGTTATTTATTTTTTTAATTTTATGTAGAAATTTAGTAAAGATTGAAGATGACAAACAGTCTCGAGAGCTTCTACAACTTCTACAACTTCTATTTTCCTAAAATATATTTATTTTTAAAAAAGAGATTTTAATTGACTGTCAATGAGTATGGACACTATGCATGAAAGGCTTTTAATAACAGATAAATGTATAGTACATATATTAAAAAATGTATATCTTTTTTAAACAAGACTATTTTAAAGGCAAATGTTATCTAATTCTATTGAGCATCAAGGATATGAATGTATGAGAATCCTCATGGCTGCTCTTCTCACAAGGTTAAATGGACTGATAACGTAACAGGATGGTTCTGCATTAAACCTGTAGATTGTGTTGCCTTTGCTGATTATAATAAATGTCTGAAAAAATACAACATTCCTAAATGAATAAAAGAAGCCTGCTAACAGTTTTCATACAGAGAGAGATATAGTTATTTTGAAAGTAAACTGAACAATTTCAGAGCCCTCTTCCCATGCACAAGAGTTGGTCTTGAGACTGACTTTTTGTGCTTTGTAGAAGGGGTCTATATCTTCCAGAGGTGTGTTGAGCAGCTCCCCCGGTGGATCTCCATAGATCATGGGCAGAGACTTCCCTGCCTCCAGGTCACTGCTAGGTGCTGTTGGCTCTTTCTCTGGTTCCACATCTTCTACTTCCTTCCTGATTTTCTGCTCCTCAATGAGCCTCTCAATCTCCGCCAGTGATTCTGGAGTGAAGCGGCGGAACACTTCGATGCCTGTGGTAGGGACCTTCTTCGCCATCTTCGCATTGCGAAGATACACTACCTCACTGAGGAATCTCTACTCTGAGCTGGCAAGGATGACACAAAGACGGCTTTATCTGCACATTGACAACTGACATTGACGTTTGAGATTAAGAACCATTTAACAAATGAGCAGTGTCTTTTATTATAAACAAATACAAATTGTTTTCATTATATACCTTACACACTGGAAAGGGAGCACAAACTGAACAATCAGACAACAAAGGTATTAGCAAAATACTGAAGATCTTGGTGGTAAGATCTTGGTGGTATACTACTATGACGGCAAAGAGATATTTTATAGGCTGACAGACTATTACAGTGGATGTATTCCAAATTTCTAAATGGAGCAAAGATTTGCAGAAATGGCAAATTAACATGCTTATCATGACTAGGACTAGGACTACATCAGCTTCAATGGATTCTTAATATACACTCACAAACTACTTTAATAGGAACACCTGTAGACCTGTTCATTCAGACAATTATCCAATCAGCCAATCATGTGGCAGATCTCATGCAGATACAGGTCAACAGCTTCAGTTAATGTTCACATCAAACATCACAATGTGGACAAATGCTGATCTCAGTATCTTTGACTGTGGCATGGTTGTTGGTGCCAGAAAGGAAAATCTAGAATTGGATAAATCTAGAATTGGATATAAACTGCAGCTGAGCTGAACCCCTTTGTTCTGACATGATAATGGAGCAAACAGAGTGGTGAGTGATAACTTATAAGGCTAGTGATGATAACATGGAAAGGCCAACTTGAAGTTGACAGACATGTCAGAGTTCCATCTTATGACAGAGGTGCTTAAATTGTATTAAAAATGCACTCACTGAGGTAGAAGACATGAGATTAGATGACAAGAGGCTATCCCCAGATTTGATGAACAGGATACCTGTAGCTTCAAAAGTAGTCACAGTCAGTTAAGTGTGTGGCCACATGTGTATGAGGCAGGAAGGAAAGGAGGGCTTGTATGACATCAGTATTTATTGCAAATACTGCATCATATCACTATGTGAGCTTGTTTCAAGGTTTCAGCATACATAGGCATGAGCAGGGGAGACTTAGGCCCCATCTATACAAAAACACCTTCCAAAGTAGAGAAATTTTAAACACTGTTCACTGTTTTCATGTGGACAGGAAAAAGACAGGAAATGTGCATGCCCACTGCAGTTTCAGATGTGTTATAAATGTACTAGCGCTCTATTTACTGTTGACTAGTTACTTTATAGTCTGTAATTTCTTATTACACCCTCAACTTTTGGCCAATCACAACCCTGACAAGGAGGAAGCAGTTACTGAAGTTGAATGAATGAATGAATGAATGAATTAACTTTTGGGCATGCTGGTGTTTTTTTCTGCATTTTCCTTTTCTACTGCACAATATGCATGCTCTTCTCATTATTCTTGAGGTATTTGACATAGCAGTTTATAAGATACTATCACTGGGTTGGCATGCTCATGTGAGCTCTTTCAGATATTTTTATGTTTTTGTGTGGACAAAGATATTTTCAAAAACATTTTCATATGTTCATTTGGACAGGAAGATTTTTTTTTTAAACAAAGGGCCTTAGGGTGGTGGGGAACCCGGGTTTGAACTATTGTTGGGGCCTAATGCCTACACCAAGACATCATGAATCTACAACTGCTCCAACCAGAAAAAAGCATTGCTGTAACACAAGAACAGTAGCTAATGTAACAGTAACTAGTCACTGAACAACGTGAGGTGGAGAGAGGCAAAGTGCATAGCCACAAAGGCACAGAGAATCACAGAGAGACATGTGAAAAGGAAAAGCTTAAAGCTTAAATTTATAATTAATAGCCATAACACAACAAAGATACAAAGGTGAGAAAATTATTTATCAGAATTCTATAGAAGTGCAGAATATTGTATGTTTTGTATTCCACCATTCAGAACATATTGAAACAGTTTTTCTGTTTTAATCCTAACATTAAAAGTTAAACAATGCTAAAGGGTCTAAACTAAGAGATGTAGTATAATCTAGAGAAGGTGAATAACATTGTCCAACATTGTTTTTTTTTTTTTCAAAAGCATTTTTTTTCACTACTCCTCCTACAAATTATGTCCAATCAAGACCAAATTTGGCATACATCATCTTCAGACCAACCTGGACAAAAGTTATTAAAAGAAAGTTGATATTGCAAATGGTTTCCCGTAATATGCTAACAATTCTGACAGTGAAGCCACCAAACAGGATGTGAGGCTGTATCTCAGCAACAACCATGCACATTAACACAAATCTTGGTAGCCATCTTCAGGACCAGGCCCTGAGGCTATGCAAATTTCATGACAGCCACTTACTGGTCAAAAGTAACAATAACGTGCCAAAAATGCTTCCATCTATGAAGCCAGTTTTCCTCCAAATTTTGTCCAAATATCTAACTCACATCAGCTTGAGACCTGTCTAAACAAAAGTTATCAAAGGAACTTTGATATTCAGAACCGTTCACCCTTAACGGACTGGCAAATGCATCAGGATGATATGCTGTACCTCAGTAAGACATTTGCATATTGTCATGATACTTGATCTTCAGGACCTATGGATCTAGCATCTATGTGCAGCATGACCTATTAAAACCTGATGCCTCACTACCTACCCTTCTGCAATACACCTCAGTCCAATCCTTAAACAGAGAACCCACTATAAAAGTGTCATAATGACAAAGTATGTAATGACAAAGTGTAGAGGGAGGTTGAAAGTGGGATTAGAATTGGAAACAGGACTTTCCCACAGTACTAATGATATACTGACATACACCAGAGTTACTTATTAGCTACCAAGTTTTTAAGAATCACACATAGCTTACTATTACCAAAGTCGAGTACTATATAGTTGACTTATCAAATTTATTCCTGACTACAAAAGTATACGATAAGTACAAGAAAGTATACTCCACACTATTTTGAATCCTTATGGAAGTCCACGTCTTGTTATATTTAATGAGGCATTGACCCAGACAGAAAAATATACATGAAATGGAAAGGAGACCTAAGTAAATCTGAATGTATAAAATAAAAGGGAGTGCAACATGCTGAGGCATGGCAAAGACTGTGTTGAAGGCATTAAGTTTAGACAGTGTCAGTTCAAGCATACATGTACATAACCTAAGGGTGTGGGGTCTAAAGGCACACACGCCTTCAGAAGGATTCTATCTTTCTTTAGAGGGCAGGCACACGATCAGTATCACTCCTATACGCAGAAACCAACATGACACACATACACCTACACACAGATACGATGGCCTCCCAGCTGCCATGGGCCATCACAGTTGGGCTCGAGTTACAGAGGCGCGATGACTTGGCTCATTCCTGACTCCCATATTCTATACCGTTTGATTAGCATTGCAATGATAAACAGGTCAGCATGCCGGTTTAACCCATGATATGCTCAGTGACACACTATATGTTGCACAAAGGTGTGGGCATGCCCATCAACCTTCCACCTGAATCCCCATTCCCAAAAAAGGGCTAAACTACACCCCACCCCCACCAGTCTGTTTGTCCAATCTGTCTTCTGCTGTTTCGGAAGCTTGTGCCAAGGATGAAGGATACTCTCTGCCATTTTCCCACCACTATTAGACTTCACCATGACATTCTGGGGTGTCTGGTTAAGGAGGCATGGTGGTGAACAGCATATGACAGAAGACAGAAACACCTCCCCCTTCTTACATTTTATTTCCTTGTATTCTGGGGCCTTCTTTTCCCCTGCTCCTTAAATACATGTCTGGAAAATGTTACCAGATCGGGGGCTTATTGGAACCACTTCATGATAAAGATCATCAGCAAATCAGCATGCTCATGTTAAACTTTTAAGGTTTGCATGATTGTACATTCTAAGAGGAAGCCCCTCTCATTTAATGATGTGACGAGTCAAAGGGGCAATGAAATGCTGGACTTTTGCAGCAAAGGTTGGACAAAAGTAAAAACTAGATCAAACACCAGTCCTAACAGAGCAAAGCAAAACAGTTAATGATGCCTAACATCATAACATACTGCCACATGTCCTTTATTTTTCTGTTTATTAGATATATATTTGCACATCTGTTTATTAATACAAAAGTTTCTGAGGGAAAACCACATTCCTGGCAAAATGGTCATTCAAAGGAATCATAAAGTCAGTAATACCACCTGATGACATGCTAACATTTACAGTTGCACTGGAGTGTACTATACTTGACCAGAGAAAGACAGAAACACGTAAAATGCTATTACCACGTTGTTAACATCATAGTATCACACTTTCAGGACCGTTAAGGCATGTATTATAAATCGCATGCAGTGCAGTTGTGCTGAAATTAGCAGCAACAGAAACCTAACTAAAGCAAACTGATATGCAGCATTCCACGTAAGATAGCTAAGAAGCAGCATTTTTACTCTCGGTCACAGGTTCCTAACCCTGGCCCTCAAGTTCCTGACTGTAAATTGGCTCAAGCTGAAAAGACATTCAACAGTTTATTTTTCTGGATGCAGGTTTCTGGATCTCAGTTTAAGATAAAAAAAAAATGCACCATCGTCATCAGTGTATCATGGTTATCTGTCTTACCACTAAAACCATGCAGTATTTTTAGCCCAGTGTAACAGAAATTGTGCAAATGAGTCTGTGCTGTGAAATGAAGATGCTTTTTCCCACATGCCTGTAAAACCTGAGATGCTTCTTTCCACACATACAGCACTTTGTCAGAGTGGTTGAGCTTTAAAAGGTAAGCAGTTAAAAGTTGTGCTTGATTAAACTTTCATTACAGCTGCAAGGCATACATTTCCACTATCCATATGAAGGAGACATTTTTAGTTTAGACCGTTAAACTTGTGCCAGTTTTAAATTGTGCCAGTTGTGCATATCCATACACACTGCACATCTACACACAAGGCTTAATGTTTTCTTCCATACATCTTATTTTTCATGCATACGTGGGTGTTAGTTATATTTAAATATTACTCCAGTAATGGCTTGAAAAATTAAAATCATAATTTTAGCTGAAACTGCCTAAAGCTTTTCTAAAAGACTGTTTCTGTTATACAATTTTTTACAAATATGGGAAATTTGAGTCTGTCACATACATTCATGAATGTAGCTGTAAAAAATGTAATGTTTCATAAAACCATCAAACCTCTTAACTCTAGTCCGAGTTTTCAGCAGCGTAGTCTCAAATGCAATGCCAGAAAGTTTTCCTTGGAGTTATTTTACTGGGCAAGGCTCTGGAAACCTAAATATTAAGCATTTCACACATAGGTGATAGCTACTTTGGTGCTGTGGCCAGGTACGTTATTGGACGCCCAATTATATTTTGTACTCATTTTATTTATTAATATGTTGGGGTTCAGGGGCATAAAGGTGATCAGTCAAAATAACTTTCTATTAGTTTGCTGTGATCCTTCCCTGTGAGGGGAAAGTAGACCCAATCTGTGCCAAGAAAATACCCTCACAGCATGTTTTAATGGCTCTGTGACTAGGCAGTAGAGGTTTTATGGTTTCGGGGTGTCCGTCCCTCCGTCCATCCATCTGTCCATCTGAGATTCTCCTTAGCATGATATCTCAAGGAAAGAGTGGTTGAATGTTTGATATGGAATTACCATTGTAACCAGCAAATGAACTGATTAAATTTTGGAATTGATCCAAACACGGTCAAGGTTAGAGCAAGGTCAAATTTTGTTGGTGGCATAGGCATCCCAACTGAGACTTTTTCTTGCTGAGCTCTACTCGTTTTCCTTTAATTTGTCACCCATTTGTATATCCAGCAACAGTGTAGGTTTCATGAATTTTGTGGCCTAATGGTTAGAGAGTCGGACTTGTAACCCGAAGGTGAACCTGAAGGTCGTGGGTTCGAGTCTCAGGTCCAGCAGGAATTGTAGGTGGGGGAGTGAATGACCAGTGCTCTCTTCCACCCTCAATACCACGACTGAGGTGAGGTCCTTGAGCAACTGCCCACTGCTCCGGGTGTGTGTTCACTACTGTGTGTGCACTTGGATGGGTTAAATGCAGAGCACAAATTCCGAGTATGGGTCACCGTACTTGGCCGCATTTCACTTCACTTCGAAAAGAGCAGGCAGAGAAACAGCTGGCTGCTCATAAGATATACTTACTCCTATACTGTGAAAAAATTAAAAGCATATGTGAAATTTTCACACGTGAATTTCAATTACTAATCCTCACCCTGAAAAACCTGGAAGTCATCTGAAAGGGTGCACAGTTTCACTTTTAGCAAAATACGCAACAACCTGTCACCACCTGAGGGACAATGGACAAATCCCCATTCAGAAACAATTGACCTCCCATATATGAAGTATGGCTTGTTAATTGTTGAGTGTTTAGACATTTTTTCCTTGTCCATAATAGCCATAGATATTTAATGTTTCCTGCAGCATAGATTTCGTTGTGTTACATATTATGCTACATATTATGTATATGAAATATTTTTGGTGTACCAACAATGCATACACTGTGTAGACACTCCAGTCTCTGTAATGTACACTGAGATGATTTATCCTGTACAAACCAGTCATAAATCATTAATGACCTCCAGTTACATTACATAACAAGCTTGTTTCTGGAAAATCTATCCCATCTGAACAGTGCTAAAGTTGATAATAAGTCATCTACTGTTAATTTTCCACTACAAGTCTCTCTCTCTCTTTCACACACACACACACACACACACACACACACACACACACACTCTTGGGCTTACTTGTCTATGTTACCATGTTCTTAGGCACACAAGAAACACAAATAACTTGAAATACACACATCAGCATATGTGCAAGAAATTCTTGACATAGGTATATAGACCATGAGTTACTTAAAATGGACACATTACATTCTATACAAAAAGCAAGACTAAATTATACTTAATTATAATTGCCAAAAAAAGATACAACTAATGCCACCAAATGTGTTTATGGCATCTTAAAATAATCCTCCTTACACAACTAGTCCTCTTTTATACAATGTCAACAGTATCAATCTTCAATGTGAGTCCCTCCCCAAAAAGCACTTAGAGCCATGTCTGGCATGTGGCACATGGTGAGCGAATAATCTACAGCACAAATAACAAAATTCATTCCTGTGGCCTGGTAACATCTCCAGACTTGCTCTCTTCAGCAATCCGCTCCCTTATCTACTTTCTTGTAGCCTCTGTAGGGGGCCAGCAAAGCAAACCAAGTTATTCTAGATAATAGTATAATGTTACCATGTGCTTAGTATATAATAGTATATAGTACAGAGTGCACAGAGGTACAGTGAATGCAAAGACTGCTTTAAGCAATCAAATGTGATCAAATTGAGCAAAAACTCCAAATGATTACAGTTGGAAAAGAACTGGAAACTTGGGCTAAGGTTATGTTGGATGCTGGTTTGTGCTTGGACAGATTTCCCCTCACTGAAAATCTGATAGTGGTAGCGTAAAAGTCATAAACAACTGGCAAGAGATAGAGAGTAAGAGTGATGTCGTTTCTGTTTCCCCTCCATGTGTCTGAGACTGAAAGTCCTCAGTGTGCGTGTGTGTGTGTTTGTGTGTGTGTGTGCAGAAGCATACAGACACACTTGGGTGCGTGAAGCAAGACAAGTCAGTGAAGCAAGACTAGATTCCTGCCAGATAGTGCAAAAACAAATTTGTCAATATGTTTAATGTGTTCTTACCTAAATCTTACCTAAATAATCTTACCTAAATCTAAAAATTCCATGCATGGGTCTGTGATTTTGTCCATGTGTTCTGCATTGCGGACCAATAGGTCAGTTGGAGACATTCTGTATAGTTATAGAATTAGGGTTTCTTCATAAGAAAAAAAAAAAGATATAAATAAAAGTATAGCAACCTCTCTGCCTTTTTCTGATGTATAGCTCCATTTTTGTGGAAGTGCCATATCAAGCAATTTCTGATATAAAAAGAATTTTAGGTAACGTTAAGGAAATATTACACAATTTCTACTAGGGATGGGCATTTCAGTCAAAATTACTATTACTACAACATTACTAAAATTATTGATGCCGTTATTTGAATAACATTCAAATGTTCAAATTACTGCTCATGTGCACATGAAAAATGACATGCACAAATCAGTCATTTTTATCCATGCAGTGTGTGCGTGTGTGTTTGTGTGTGTATGCACCGTACGCTAGGCAGTGTAAGTCACACTAAGTGACACCTTCTAAAGCTGGCACGCTTCATCACATTACACTTTTAAATTCCACTTTTAAAATTGAAGTTCCGAACATCCTTGCAAGGCAGTGAGTTAACTCGTGGCATATTTAACTAGCTAAGTTCTTCCAGCCTGTACCACCACACAATTAGTAGTTCACTACGCACAGATGGGGAGCAACAAAATCGCTTTGCACTGGCTAAGCCACCATTTTCCTACGAAGGGAAAACAATCTCATTTTGGATTTTACACCTTGCAGCGGTATTTAAAGTTTAAAAATCTAAATTTGACCCAGGTTGCCACATACACTTTAAAGCTCAACCACTGAGAATATATGAAATGGGGCAAGATGTTTATATAGGAATGGAAGAAAAAATATATTTGCTTCACAGAACTGAATTCACACATTTATCATAACACTGGGCTAAAAAAATCTAAAAATACTACATAGGACTATGTGTGGTACTACTCCCTTATATCATAAATTGAGATGTTTTTGCAAAACTGCATCTGGAAAAAGAAACTGTTACATAGCTATTAAGATGGCAGATAATACACAATTATGAAGAATACACTTTTTGATGGCACAGGGCACCAACTAAGTGCTGAACAATCAGCAAAAAGCTCATAACATGCAAGGAGCCTTGTTGATGGTGTGCTTTCCTGCAACTCTTATGATAACTGTTAAATGTCTCTCAGAAAGAAATCTAATTTAAATTCAAAAATAAGGACTCTACTTTCTATAAATTCTAATATATGCAGTAAAAGATGCAGCAGAGACTACTAGTATTACTGCTATTAAAGAAATAGACACTAGAGGTACTGTAACTATTCACCATACTTCTTTATACATAGGCAAATTGAAATAAATATCCCACTGTGTTTTTGTTTGCTTGCTAGTTTCTAACATTGCTGAACTGCTGTGAATAATATTCTGTACTAACTTTTTAACCTCACACTACCCAGATTTCAGTGTTTAGGCTAAATAGCAATGCATTGAATTCAGGATAGCTGATAAGCTGGACACATCACCCAACTTAACATTAGATTATGTATCTTTACTTCCCCTGAGCAGCTTTTTTTCAGTTAGAGCTTTTTGGAGTGCTGTAATCTAATGAAAGTCAAAGTAAGATTTTGATAGCGAGCTTACAATGACTACAG
Organism: Pangasius djambal; assembly: GCA_022985145.1. Taxonomy (NCBI): domain Eukaryota; kingdom Metazoa; phylum Chordata; class Actinopteri; order Siluriformes; family Pangasiidae; genus Pangasius; species Pangasius djambal. The sequence continues at coordinate 5,592,278 of CM040986.1, read as the reverse complement.
TAAGCAACCTAGGATAGATTTCTCACCTTAATTCTCATCCTTCTTTATGGATTGTCTCCTCTGTTAGCGACAAGGTTCTCACAATTTCTTTTTCCCACAAATGGTATTATGATTTCTGTAATGTACTTTGGAAAACTTGGTGTCTATTTCCCATATTCTATGATGACAAACCCATAAGCCTCAAAAACCAAGGCTGCTGAGGCACCAGTGAATGCCTATAATGTTTACTTATGAAGTCCTTAATGTCGCCTTGTTGCTTATTATGATACTGAAATTAATACGAGCATAATGGAAAGTATAAAGCCATTTGGCCAACTGAGAATGTGGATTTTGGGTTGAAATCCATGTCTTCAACCTTATTTGACCCTTTGCCCACATTAGGCTGAGAAAGAGGTAGAGACTCGCTCACTGATCACATGTGTCCCCAGTGAAGAAACCCAAAACCATCACCTTCTGTTTCCAAGAGCATGTGATGCTCAATGCTCTAACACACATACACCCGCTCACACTAAGGGATGAGATTACACACTGCAAAGCTTACCTCCATTCTTACAAATCCATATGTTTAATATACTGGGTGTCAGTTCTATTCCATTCTTTACCACCGATTAACTATTAGCGAGAAATCCAGCATATTCTTCTGCTTTCGTCTTAAACATTATTAAAACAAGTGCCATGTAGTAGATGTATTTTAAACACACAAACACAATCTGAATATACACAACTCTCTCTCTATATAAATTTCACATTACTTGCATATAAAATGGAAGACAATCATTTATAATGTACATAAGGAAATAAACTCCAGTCCAGTACATGAGTGCCTCTCTGTTCAGAAAGTTGGTCAGACTAATAAGATGCTCCTGCATTGCAGGTTACTGATTCAAAATAAGAGGGTAAGTGGGTTTAAGCGCAGCCACAAGACCATCATCCAACACCGCTGACTAGAGCAATGTGGATTAACAGTGGAGGAATGGTGGGGTAAAACTGAGCACTTCAAACAGCATCACTCAAACCTTAAAATGAAGACACAAACTATTTTTAACGCCAGCCCACCTCAGGCAATGGGGAAAAGATATGGACTCCAATAGAATGCACTCCAGCTGGTACACTGGGCTTAAAAGTGTACTAGTCTAACGTGCAAAAGTGGTGTCAAAGAATAAATGAGTGTGTGAGTGTGTCTACAGGAGAAAGAGGCAGATAGATGGTGTTAGCAATTTAATCTCTCTAATGAGTAAATGTATCCCGTTTTATGGATCTCTCCCAAGCATGTAATTAAAAACCGTCACAACTAATGTAGTCCTTCTGGGGCAAATATACACTTATGCATACGTGTTTAGACTTCACTGAACAGAGACAGGTAGGGAAAGAAATTCAGATGTGTACAAGCCAAAAGAATATACAAAGATCTAGATGAATACTGCCCCAAGTAAAAAAGATGTAATCTCTTCAGTTATGGGGCAAAATTGATTTAGCCCTGTTCTAGTAATAACGATTGATTCATCACAAAAAGAAAGAAAGAAAGAAAGAAAGAAAGATGAATGAATAATAATCACAGTAATATAAAATTCCATAATAGTGAATATTTAACTAGGCAGCAGAATGAGCCGTAATGCTTCAGGTCTTGGGAACTTTACCTAAATTGTCCCCATTTCCATCGCAAACAAATGGTGAGTCAACAGCAGATACTTTACCTTGCACACCTGATTAGTACTTCCACAAGGCTTTAAAATGTACTAGTCCTTTTGGTCTTCTGTAAAAGCTCTCAGCTGAAGTCTTTACTGTCGTCTTCTTGAGGCCACAGCAATCTCCTTCACAGCTGCTGCTGACGCAGGAGCAACTCGAGTGAAACCTGAGAGTCGCCTCAGGTAGTGGAGCTGTCCCAATCCATGCACTTACTAAATAATATGGCAAAACAGTACACTACCAGGGATGATGATAATAATAATAATAATAATAATTGTTATTATTATTATTTTATTTTTTTATTATTATTATTATTTTAAGATCTCATAGTAAACATTTAAGGACACTTTGATTATAAGAATCATAAGAATCACTCAAGTATTGGAACCAAATTAGTCTTTCCAGATTCCACATATCACACACACACACACACAGTGTTATGATTTAAAAAAAAAAAAAAAAAAAAATTTTTAACAAAAAGTATAGATTTTATCATTTTTGTGGTGTACCTGTTTGAGTAGTACTTTTGTTGTACTTGTTTGTGTAGGTGTTTAGCTCTGTTTAACTGGTAACAGTCCTTCACGCGCCTTCATAACGCACATGCGCACGCATCACACCTCAGTTGCTCAGTGCCATTAAAATTTTGTCTTTAAGAGCGCGAGACTCACGCGCTGTGTCCAGGCCTTTGTGTGTGCAGGTGATTAATTGTCTTCGTGCGTGTTCTAGCCGTGTAATGCCCTGCTGTCCCTAAAAATAATAATACAAAATAATGAATAAAATAGTATGAAATTACTAGAATTTAAGCATGATCAAGATCCAAAGGTGAAGCTCGCTTAAAACGTGAAACACCAGATTTATTTATTAATGGTTTCAGAATGCAAGCTGTAATAGCCCTGGTCTTGTAGGAATTATTCGAGTCGTTCATCTTTAACTACTGAGTTGACATTTATTATCTTTGATATGCAACATTGTACCAAAACGCAGGGCTAACACTATACAATGTATACATTGTATACAATGGTGCTGATGCAGATTGATAATTTAACAGCTAAAATGACAAACCTAGGTGTAATCTCTCTCTCTCTCTCTCTCTCTTTCTGTCTCTTTTTTATTTAAATAAAGTAGTGACGTTCAGAGGTGTGGGTTATGAGCGTGTGGCCTGTATAAAATAGCGCCTAACAAGATCTTAACTCGGCACTGTATCAGCACATGCAATAATTCAGAACTTTGTCACATAATCTATACCAGCAGTGCCATCTTTTGGAAAAACACCAGAAAACATGGCCTAACAGCCCTCAAAATTACAATGCCCTTTTTTCATCAAGCTCTTCATGGGCCAGGTCTTACTGACACTCACCATCCACTTTATTAGAAACGGCTGTACACCTGAACATTCATGCAGTTATGTAGTCAGCCAATCATGTGGCTGCAGCGCAATGCAAAAAAAAAAAAAAAAAAAAAAAAAAAAAAAAAAAAAAAAAAAAAAAAAAAAAAAAAAAAAAAAAAAAAAAAAAAAAAAAAAAAAAAAAAAAAAAAAAAAAAAAAAAAAAAAAAATGCAGATACAGGTCAAGAGCTTCAGGAAAGGTTCACATCAAACACAGTGTGATCTCTGTGACTTTGATTGTGGCATGGATGTTCGTACCAGAAGGGCTAGTTTGAGTATTTCAGAAACTGCTAATCTCCTGGGATTTTCACACACAACAATCTCTAGAGTTTACACAGAATGGTGCAAAAAACAAACAAACATAGAATGAGTGACAGTTCTGTGGGTGGAAATGCCTTGTAGATAAGAGAGGTCAGGGGAAAATGCCCAGATTGTTTTAAGCTGCCAGGAGAGATATAATCATATAATAACTCATTACAACAGTGGTGAGCAGAAAAGCATCTCAGCATGCACAAAACATTGAACCTTGAGGTGGATGGCCTACAACAGCAGAAGAACAAATCAGGTTCCAATCCTGTCAGCCAAGAACAGCAATCTGAGGCTATCATGGGAACAGACTCACCCAAACTGGAGAGCTGAAGATGGGAAAATTATATATATATATATATATATATATATATATTATATGATATTTTTTTCCCTAATATTTGCATGATTTTTTTTGCATTGCACTGCTGCCACGCAATTACACGCACTGATGCCCCTTCTGCTCCTCCTCGCTGCTTGACCCATCCTGATGCCCCTTCTGTTCCTCCTCGCTGCTTGACCCATCCTGATGCCCTACTTCTGGTTGGAGTTCTCATCGGTTGAGTTCACTAGCTGCTGGGGGTGGCCCCATAGGAACGGCTTGAAGAACCATTTGGATTGCTGGGGATAGTGCCATCTAGGGGCTGGGAGATGGCTTGGGGATCACATATGGCGAGCTGTACTGTAATGGCTTGGGACTGCGATTGCTGTAGTGGCTTTGGGGCTGCGGTTGCCATGAGCACCTTCGTACTCAGGACTCCATCGGTAGACAGTGGATAGATTTTAACTAACCGGACTTCTTGCAAAAACTGTGATGAATTTACTGGTTGCACATTTGCACTATTTATCCATATAGTACAGAATAACAGAAGGGATTTATTCATAATTGCACTATCCGTTGCACCTAGATGAGGATGGGTTCCCTTTTCAGCCTGGTTCCTCTCAAGGTTTCTTCCTCATATCATCTCAGGGAGTTTTTCCTTGCCACCGTTGCCTCTGGCTTGCTCATTAAGGATAAATTCACAGGAATAAATTCACATATTTACAATATATTTTTTGTGAATCCACAAAAAAAATCCAATCCAAAATTGAATTGAACTGAATTGAATTAGATTACTACAAGAATGTCCAGGTGTACAGGTGTTCCTAATAAAGTGTAAGGTGAGTGTATATGAGCATTTGAGTCACATAATTTTTTTTTTTTTAATCAATTAACCTTTGAGAAAACTTGCATTTACTAAGTGATATAGGAAATACTATGTCAAGTTTGAACAGAATTGGTTATAAATGATATTAATTAAAGTTTCAGTGAAACATTGGTTTGGACAAAAGTCCTTTATCAGCTATGTAAGCAGAGTGCTTCTGAGGCTGTAGTGAAACCAGTGGATATTCGAAATGCTTGATGATCTCATAGCTGTACTCAAAACATGACATTCATTCCATAGGGATCTAAAGTATGAGATTGTAGATGAGCTTCTTCTCTTTACATTTTCTCATTTCGGTGCCCCCATGACAACATCTAGTGATGCACACAGATGTCATTAACGTTATGTCCATCGCTGTTGAAGTGTCTTTCCACTGGAAAGGAGAAATCCTTCATTCTGATGGTATGTATGTGCTCGACAAAACTATTGGCCAGTCATCTCTTGGTTTCTCCAATATATAGCTCATTACATAATTTACAGTTAAGACAATTGGAAAAAACTCCTCCAGTGAAGAAGAAACAGCCTTTATTTGTCACATATACATTATAGCACAGTGAAATTCTTTTCGTCACATATCCTAACTTGTTAGGAAACTGGGGTCAGAGCACAGGGTCAGCCATGATACAGCACCCCTGGAGCAGAGAGGCTTAAGGGCCTTGCTCAAAGGCCCAGTAGTGGTAGATTGGCAGTACTGGGGCTTGAACCCCCAACCTTCTGGGCAGTAACCCAGAGCCTTAAACATTCAGCCACCACTGGCCTGTGAGGCATAAGGAGTGATAAAATATTATTCTTTAGGGCCAGTGATTTTTTTTTTAATTCCTGTGTTAATAAAATTTACATGTGGAATATCTAGAATGGTTGCATGCAAGAGTGCCACAGATTATATTAGGCTAATCATTTAATTCACTCCTGAGAAACATGTCTCTGAGGTTTTTGTCCTGTCTGTAAGCGATGAATAAATGTTCCTTAAAAAGGGAAGTTGTCTTAGGATTTTATAATTTTTTAATGTAATTTCTGTAACCGTTTTATTGGGTTTGGGATTTAGTGGGATGATAAGTGAGCCAAAGAAAAGGAACCAAAGGAATTCTCTTTGTCTTAGAAGGAGAATGTGTAGAGGTAAGCGCATCTGTTCAATCATTAGTGCTAACACGGGCCATGGCCCAGTCTATTACGTTCTTGGGGAATTGACAGCATTTCATAATTGCATATTTCCTGGTGATGTGAAGAATCCCAAATAGAACTCCAAATAGGCATGAGAGTCTGTTGTTTTGTAATGGATTGTGGTGTAAGTAGACAGCTGACTTGACATTGTGGCATCACTAGAGGGAGGCAGAGAGCACTGTTTTAATCATAATCAGTGGCCATCAGCTCCACCTGTCTTGAGTCAACCTTGCCGAATATACAGTCCCCTAAAAAAGCATTGGAACGGCAAGGCCAATTCTTTGGTTTTTGTTATACACTGAAGACATTTGGGTTTGAGATCAAAACATGAATATGAGACAATCGATCAGAATTTCAGCTTCCATTTCCTGATATTTAAATCTAGATGTGTTAAACAACTTAGAACATGGCACCTTTGGTGGCAGACCACCGGAGTAAAAGTATTGGAAGAGATTATCTTAAAGTAAATCAAAGTAAATAGCACTTAATATTTGGTTGCATATCCCGTGCTTGCAATAACCGCATCAAGTCAGGGACCCAATGACATCACCAAACTGTTGCATTCTTCTTTTGTGATACTTTATTGTGCCAGGCTTATACAACAGCTTCTTTCAGTTGTTGTTTGTTTTGGGGGCTTTCACCTCCGCTTCAGGAGGAGTGGAAAGCCTACCCAGAAGAGTGGAGGTTATTACAAAAGCAAAGTGGGACTGAAAACATAACAGGATGTTCAACAAGCACATATGGGTGTAATTGTTTTTTTCACACCCACATCCAATCACGCTTTTTTCATATTAATTGACCCTTTTCTTATACTAATTGACAGTCAGCATTACCAAGTGCCAAATCAATCAAACAATCCATGAGTGAGGCAGAGTCCAACAAAGTAACACTATATGATTTGGCATATTGCTGCATAGTATTAGTTATCAGGGTCAAATGGTCCTAACTGTGGTCCTGAGTATGGCCAGTCGGTAGTGAACTTATTGCCTGCTCAAAAATCCTGTAGCAGACAAATAGAACATAGTGACGTCAGCAGTCAAACTCGAGGATATGTTGACCTTTTGTACAGCTGCCCACAAATCTATTGTACAGATTTGTTTCTAAAGGCCATCTATTCATTGTCCTTAGAGACTGTAGGGAGTAATTAATCTTGCCACTGGGCAGAGATACATGCCAGAGCATGTGAGTGGAGCAGAGCGGGGAGCAGAGCACTGATAATTCCACTGGAGCGGAGAGCACCTTTCCTTAAGATTCTGCTCTGCTCGTTCAGACCGTTCAGAGCCGCTCACTCAACCCAGAATGCACTTTGTGATATGCTGGTTTGAGAAACTGGAAATAAGCAATAGGTCTAAGGTTATGGAGTTCAAACATTGTTTTAATGAAGTTGCAATCCTTATACATAAATTCACAGTAAAAATCAAAGATTCTTCTGGAATCTTAAGTGGCACATTGCCTTTTATGTAAGTTTACCAAGGGGCTAGCTAGACAGCTGTTAAATTAATCAATTTAATTTAATAAATGTAAATAAATTAATAAAATTAATAAAAGGCACATGCTGCAACAGAATGTCACCCACAAATATCATAAATATTATCTCTACTACTGTAATTGAGGCATTTATTCAGGCAATGTATTACAAACAGAAACAAGTATACTACAGAGAAATTTCATGTTGGAGCAAGATTTGAGCAAACTTTGTTTAACCTGTGAGTGTGAGCGGTACATAAGTGGAACATTCGCTTGGGCAATGAGCGACTGAGCAGAGGGCACACACACAGAGCGGAATATTGAGCAGGGTGTCACACCACTCTGCTTAGCTCACATGCTCTGATTATCTGAGCAGGACTTCAGCAGTCCTGACTCTTCTCGTCCTTTGTGACTGTTCTGATGAGCCTGAGGGCCACTGGGCCCTGAGGGTCTAGGATCATCACCACTTATTCTCCTTCAACCATTTCTGCAGTGATGGTAAGTCTGCAGTGATGGTAAGTAATGAAGGATGAAGTCAGGTACTGGCTGTGCCTCCTTCTCTTTCAACTCAGTAGCTCTAACTCAGGATATACTATTTGTGGTAGAGATTATTCAGACCACCCCATAAAGAGGGTCTTTGGAGTGAGTGGGTCTTGGTCTTAACCATTGGAGAATGCATACCCAAGACGCTTGGAGTTAAGTATGCCTTCGATCTGAACCAAAACTGTCCTTCTGCAGGGACGATCTGTCCTCTGATGACAGATTACAGGGTTGTCTTGATTGAGTGTATCTCCCTTTCCCATGAGCCAACAAAGTGGGGGGCAATAGGTGGATTAAAGGAGAAGTCAATTTTTTGAGCAACAAGCTGGTCTTTCAGGGATGGCAGGAGGCATGGAAGGCCTCTTGCAGTTCATAGTCACCACCCTTGAAATTCTTCAATCACATAGGATTTCATGTGGCTCTCCTTTTTGAGCCACAAAACAGACATCATGAAGGTGTCTGAATCCATATTGGAAATGAGGTCAACATAGACATCTTTGCTTCTCTGCGTCTAAGGAGCCAGAAGTGTCTTTTGATCTCTGAAAATGCCCTCGCCAGACCAGGGTGAGTTGGTTGTCAGAGTTTAGTGAGCATTTTGGTGATCTGATATGTTGGATCCGGCGCAGTTGGGTGACCTTCTGGATTAGATGCTTAAATTTCCAATTACAGCCTCTGACACGAATGAGCTGGGTGTTGGTATCATATTCTGGGGCCAGTGTGACTAGCTGGCTGCTTGTATAGACTGCTCTGCTTGCCTGTAATTGGGCAATCTCATCTGGAAAGCTTTCGTTCTGGGCTTATTGTAGAACATCTTTCAGCTTTAAATTCGTTCATGTTGGTGCTCTTGGTGGTAGAATGAGCAGTTGAAAACAATTCTTTTCATTATGATGGACTATGTAATAGGGGATCTACCACCATGGGCTGCCAGCTACTACCTCCAGAGGCATCTTCCTCATGTAGCATGGCTCCTTGTGCTTACAGATCTCTGTATTATAGACCTCAGCCTTTTCCAGATTATTGGCTGCCATGCTGTTCCACACAGATAGCCTAATATTGCATGTTTGGGGGTAGCCAATAGGTCCCATTTATGGTGGTATACCACAAGACTTGGTCTACCTCAACCCTGACTGCCTTCTCCTCTAGTATCCAAAAGGCCTCTGTATCATGTCTTGGCTGAGTTACCAGCTTTTCACTTCTGTAAGGCAACGTGTCCAACTGCCAAAATTTCTCTACATTACTGAATAGTGCAGAGGCAGCTGTCATGATTGCTGTCAGGAGACACTACTGAGAAGAAATACTCTGCTTCAGACATTTGGAGGGGCCTTGAAGTGACCATTCCTGCTGAGTCATAATCGCAGTTGGTCCTCCAGGGGGCCCAAATGAACTGGCTCATTTGGAGTAATTAGATGCTGCAACTGGGTAAATATGTGGACCCAGACCAAGCTCTTGGGCAGGGAGTACTCTATGGATGTTGAAGGTCTTTTTTGGTTGATTGGAAGTGTCAAGTGAGTTATCACCATTTAGTAAGATGACTTGGCTCATGTTCAATAATACCTGACTGTGGGTCTGTAGTAGTGTTTTTTACTCTGGTACCTGCTTTTTCACTGCTGAAACATAGGGAATCAGAGTTCAAAACACCTACCTGAAAGATGGTGACTGCTTCTAGGCAAGCCAGAGGGGAGGCTGTCAGGTGAAGCAGGAGGCTGATGCAGACATGAGTATGGGAAGTGACCTACATTCAGGCAATGATGGCTACCTACAGATGAGGCATTGTGCTGGCTAGTCAATGGTCCCATCTTTTCTATTCTATTCTATTCTATATGCCCATCATATATTGCAAGTGTAGCGCAGTTTTCCCCCTTTTTATAAAAGATTCAAAGAAAACGCCCTGAGTTCTCTATCAACAAATTATTTACCCGTTAACCGGTATTACTCCTTTGGCTTCCCTATGTCTGTCTGTCTACAATTTAAACTAACTAATGTGCTAATAAAAGAGTTATCTGACCCAAAAGTTCAACAAACATGGACTTTAACTCCAATAATTAACGTTTAACAAAATATATTAAACAAACATTTCAACAAACACATACATCCACATGTCAAATACTTCAATGTTCATCAGCAAATGATCGGCTTCGCAACTGCCGTTCCAAATATTTACCCAGGTCGCAACGTTTCGCACGCTGGGGCCCAAATGAAGTCACTGTCCGTGGAAATGAAAATTAAACAAAAAATACCTCCAAGGACGTTCAATCCTGGAGCAAGTCACAAAGTGGAAATATCACCATCCATTACGAGAGCTGATGAGGTGAGGCGCGGTGCCACTCGTCCAGATGCTAAGCTCGCTAGTGCTGTAGCTAACGGTGCAAATCCCACGTTGCCGGAGGGACTCTGAACGTCACCGGTACCTCAGAGCACTATCCGGAATCTTCTGATAGTTGTTCGAGCTCTTCGAAACAGATACAGGTGTCTCTGAAAACCTCCGTATTTACAGTCCGTTTATTTAGCGAACATGAACCTAGACTCTCAGCCTGCCACACGAGTGAAGTTATTCGCACTCACTCCTGTTTTGAGAGTTTTTAGAAACTTCGGTTAGAATTAATCTTCCTCTCACATATACATTAAGGTAAATTAGTTAGCTGCCTTTCTAGCCGAAATGGCACTAATTTACAAACTCGCTTAGCACCTTAGCTTTCCACCTTTTCCTGTAGCGCGCGCCACACTCTTCCCGCTCCTCTATCTCTCTCCCTCTCT
>CM040986.1:5482314-5581674 GCA_022985145.1 Pangasius djambal | reverse complement strand
TAGCTGCCTTTCTAGCCGAAATGGCACTAATTTACAAACTCGCTTAGCACCTTAGCTTTCCACCTTTTCCTGTAGCGCGCGCCACACTCTTCCCGCTCCTCTATCTCTCTCCCTCTCTCTTCCGCATCCCACTTGACTCCTCCTCTTCCACTATGACCTCTGCAGGTAAACCGACAACTGACTCCCAAAAATAAATAAACAAACAACATAAAACAAATAAACACTTTGCAGATCTGAAATAAACAATATTTCAATACAATATAACAGCAAATAGGCATTTTAACATAACATTGTATCAAATAAATTAAATAGAAAATAAACAACATCCCAGCTGTCCCACTGGGTTACACAAGTTATCCTCTCCAGCTGTCAATTTCAGTGGCTACTCAAGATGGCGTGGATCCTGTTTATGTCCCTCTCTGCTGTGAAATTGGTGAACTAGCTCTGGAGGAGAATGAGGCTTTGTATTGCTTTGTATTAAAACCATCTGCCTAACATTGTGTAGATCCCCACTGTGCCGCCAAAAAGCTCTGACCCGTTGAGGCATGGACTCCACAAGACTTCTGAAGGTGTGCTGTGGTATCTGGCACCAAGACATTAGCAGCAGATCCCTTAAGTCCTGTAAGTTGTGAGGTGGGGCCCCCATGGATCGGGCTTGTTTGTCCAGCACATCACACAGATGCTCGATCGGATTGAGATCTGGGGAATTTGGAGGCCAAGTCAACACCTTGAACTCTTTGTCATGTTCCTCAAACCATTCCTGAACAATTTTTGCACTGTGGCAGGGTGCATTATCCTGCTGAATGAGGCCACTGGTATTAGGGAATACCATTGCCATCAAGGAATGTACTTGGTCTTCAACAATGTTTAGGTAGGTGGTATGTGTCAAAGTAACATCCCAATGTTTCTCAGCAGAACATTGCCCAGAGCATCACACTGCCTCCGCCAGTGTATCCTGGTTCAATCTCCTCCACAGGTGGTCAAGTCGTCCATATGATGGAGAAAAAAAAACCATGATACATCAGACCAGTCCACCTTCTTCCATTGCTCCATTGTCTAGTTCTGATGCTCAAATGCCCATTGTAGGCACTTTCGGCGATGGACAGAGGTGAACATGGGCACTCTGACCAGTCTATAGCTATGTTCTACTATGTGTTCTATGTGTATTATGTGTTCAAACCGGTTCTGAAGCAGGTGAAAACCTGGCCAGGTCTGCTCTTCATGACTGTTTTGAGTACACTGACTGGTACATGCTCAGGGAAGCTGCAACTGACAGTGACTTCACCAACTTGGAGGAATACACAGCATCAGTTACCAGCTACATCAGCAAGTGTCAAAGTGGCAAAGCATGCACACGCAAAGAGAATCCACAGCCACTTCAAGGACAGCGGCGACACGTGGCGCATGTGGCGGGGCATCCAGGCCATCACCAACTACAGGACAACATCTGCCTGTGACAGTGATGCTTCCCTACCAGATGCGTTGAACAACTTCTATGCTTGGTTTGAGGTACAGAATGACGTGACTGCGAGGAAGACCACCCCTTCTCCCAACGACCAGCTGCTGTGTCTAACCACAGCTGATGTGAGGAAAACTCTACACAGAGTTAACCCACGGAAGGCTGCTGGACCAGACATCATTCCTGGCAGAGTGGTCAGAGGATGTGCAGACCAGCTGGCGGATGTTTTCACTGACCTCTTCAACACCTCCCTGAGCAGCGCCATCGTTCCAACGTGCTTCAAGGCCACCACCATCGTCCTGTGCCGAAGAAGTCTGCAGTGTCCTGCCTCAATAACTACCGTCCCGTTGCACTCATATCCATCATCGTGAAGTGCTTCGAGAAGCTCGTCATGAGGCACATCTAGACCCTGCTGCCCCCTCACTGGACTCCCTGCAATTCACGTTTCGCCCCAACCGCTTAACAGATGATGCCATCACCACCACCCTCCATCTGGCCCTCACCCACCTGGACAAAAAAAGACACATACATTCGAATGCTGTTCACAGACTTCAGTTCAGCATTCAACACAACTGGGCCTGAACACCTCCCTCTGTAACTGGATCCTGGACTTCCTGACTCGGAGACCTCAGTTAGTCTGTCCGGATCAGGAACAGCATCTCCAACCCCATTTATTATATTGTTACTCTATTGCACTACTGTTATATCTAAAACGTTCATACTATTACTGTGTACTAGTCGGTGCTGCACTGTCTCTTACCATGCCTATTGTCTGTTTTGTTAGTTATTGTACTGTCTTGTGCTGTTTGCACATGTTTACATGTGCACTTTATGTAGTAATGTGTAGTCTCTTGAAGTTCTGTGTTGTTTTATGTAGCACCATGGGCCTGGAGGAAAGTTGGTTAATTTCACTGTGTACTAACTAGCTGTATATGGTTAAAATGACAATAAAGCAACTTGACTTGACTTGACCTTTCTGTCACAGCCAGCCATAACTTTTTCAGCAATTTCTGCTACAGTAGCTCTTCTGTGGGACCGGACCAGACGGGCCTAGCCTTCGCTCGCAACGTGCATCAAAGAGCCTTGGGCACCCATGACCCTGTCACTGGTTCACCAATTGTCCTTCCTTGGACCACTTTTGGTAAGTACTAACCACTGCATACCGGGAACACCTCACAAGATCTGCCATTTTGGAGATGCTCTTATCCTGCCATCTAGCCATCACAATTTGGCCCTTGTCAAAGTCACTCAGATCCTCATCTTGCCCATTTTTCCTGCTTGCAACACATTAACTTCCAGAACTGACTGTTCATGTTCATATATCCCACCCCTTGACAGGTGTCATAGTAAGATATCAATGTTATTCAATTCACCTGTCAGTGGTTTAATGTTATGGCTGATCAGTGTTTATATATACTACTGCACAGTGCAAAGTGATGAAACGGACTGCAGGCTTTTAGCAAGAACATAAAAAGAAAAGGTTATGTATAAATATTTTTATTTGAGAATTGGTAATTAAATAAAATGTTTACAGGATGACATAGTGGTGCAGTGGGTAGCATTGCAGCCTTACAGCTCCACAGTCTCCAGTTCAAACTTGGGTAACTGTCTGTGCAGAGGTTTGCATGTTCTCCCCATATCTGTGTGGTTTTGTTTGGGCTCTCCTGTTTACTTCCCCCTCCCTAGAAAGTAGGTTCTCTTAATTGACTCTAAATTGCCCCCAGGTGCAGTGAGATGTAGATGGCATTAATGTACCTTAGTGTGTACCCCTTTAAAGCAAGCCTTTTCATGCATTAGAGCTCTGTCTGCTGAGCTACTTGGTGCTGAGCAACATTAGACTTCAGCTGTCCTTATGTTGCCTTTCAAGTAGGACAATCCGCAACCTACTGCAAAAGTGAATGGAAGACTAGTAATGCAATTCTGAAGTAACCCAAACACTATAACATCTGTTTAATATTGCAATATATTGTTTAAACAATTATCAGCACTACTCTTTCTTCACATGTTATAGGTTAATTGATCTTATTTGGTAAATTTAGGATTTGTATAACTGAAGCCTGATGGAAATCAGCAGTTGTCCCATAATTCAGATTCAAGAGTACATCAGGAATAAGGGGGAGACCTGTGCACCAGACAGACCCTCTGTTTTACCAAAAGGTCATGCATAACTCTGCAACATGCATGCTATATAGAACATATTCTGTCCACACTCCTGGGGAAAGTGGCATGGCCAGGACAGCTTCTCACAGATCGAGTTCCTCTGCTAGAATGCATACTTTTCTTCACTCACATATATGTGTTATGGTTATTTGGAGAGGATTGCATCTTCTGTACTCTAGTTTACTCTTTTTCTAGAGAATGAACAAGAAAAAACATGAACATTTTACCTGATTTTCCCTGAAAGAGCAAAAAAAAAAAAAAAAACACTAGTTTTTCTTAGAAAGGTTAAGGTAGGTGTTAGATGTAGGCAAATACAGCAATACCAAGGTCAGTATAAGCAACGACAAAGATTTGTATTTTATTTGTTTGTGCACAAATGTGAGTCTATTTTTGTGTCACATTGCAACTCTTGTTGAACCCTTACATTTATAAGTACACTATGTATGACCTCTGAGTTCTAAACATTCTTTGGTTTAGACTTTAAACAATAAAAATGATCTGTGCAATAAAAATGATCAAAAATGATAAAAATCTGTGACGGTCTAAAGTTCAATATGAGATGTATGAGAGAATGAGAAGGAACATTATATTACTTACGACATGTCATGCCAGCAATATATCACTTTCAGTAAAAGGTCAAAATGCTGGCAAAATCCAGTCCACCTGATATTAAAGGTTTTAGCTTTTGGGAGATGGGGGTGGTGTACTATAAGTGGGAGATTTAAAAAAAAAAAAAAAAGTGTCTATTAAAAGCATCTTCAAGCATTCCTTACCTGTTAATGGTATTTTCTTCTCTTGTTGTCCTGTTTCTTTTTTTTTTTTTAAAGTTCAAAAATACACTTAGAGATAACCATCTGGTGAGGGAGGTGATGGGGACTCCTGCAAAGTTTAGGATGCCCATGGGGATCCCCTGTTCTTTCCTGTTTTAGAACTGTGTGCAATATTGCAGGCCTTTGGCCATTTGCCATAGTTGTGAGAGAAGGAGATGCTAGGGTATATAAACGCTAATCATCCAAGACCTCTTCTCCAGTGCCAGAGACCAGTTCTACACCAGGACGAGCTACAGATAAAGCTCCTTCTCCAGCACCTACTACAGCTTCATTGAATGCTGCTGCAGCACCAAAGCTAGTACAAAAATCTGATCTTGTTACCATGGTGAGTTCATCAACTGCTGTGCATCTACTTTTTAAATAGCCAAAACAAAATTGTACTAATGTTAAAAAAAACTAATCTAATCTAAACATATGGTTAAATGTTATCATGTGAATATATCAAGTAATGCTCATGTGTATCAGTTATATCAAGTATTAAATTTAGCCTGAGGTGATCATGAGTGACATTTTTAAAATTTTCTCCTTGCACTACTTTTTTCATTCATTCATGCTACAGTCTACATCTGACTATGTAATGTCAAAAAAATGTGGTAGGTGGACAGGCTAGACTAAATTCTATTCAAAATTCTATTACGATAAAAGGGTTATTCAGAGTTATTTAGATGTTATGCCATACTATATCACAGGTTCAGGTTCAGCCTTTAAATTCTGGCTCTTAACTTTCCAAAGGTAATAGTGGTTGCCTGAGCATGCACACTATGTGGCACTCAATTACTGGAGTATGTAGGCATGAATGATGGTCGATCTCACTTAGCATATGTGTGGAGTGTATTCCTACTATATCAGGTCTGCCATTTGGTATTTGTAGCTCATTGTTCTCAATTTAGTCCACATAATCCCAGGGGTAGGTGGCATGGCATCCATAATATTAAGCACAATGAGGGAATGTTAGTGTTAGTGCCACACTGGGGAATGTGTGACCCAACAGGTGCCACACTATGACCTTCCTAGAAAACCAGCATCTGCAATATAATGCCCACTTTGGATCACAGATGATGGTCAATCTCACTAAATAGTGAGAATATATACTTGGTATGTGTTGATATTGTATATCAGGATAATTATGAGATGAGTGATGATGCAGATTTTTAGCTTGCCTGTCAGTAAACCCATTTGTGGAAGTGGCTGCCTTGTAACATGAGTCTCACTCCTTGTTTGCAGAATGACTTCAGCGCTGAGCAAATTGAAGGTAAACAAATGTGTGTGAAGAAGTCTGCTCTTATTAATGAATTTTGTGATTAATTTATGTAAGATACACTTAGCTGAGATCTTGATCCGAAGCCATAGATTATACATAGTGGACTTAGTTTCTAATAAATTGTCCATCTTTTTTAATTGTCCATCTCTTGTGCTACACCCCTGCAGACATCCGAGAAACCTTCTCACTGTTCACTAAGTCAGCCAAGGGTGAAATCACACTTGGTCAGTGTGGAGATGTGATGAGGGCTTTGGGTCTGAACCCTACCAATGCAGACATCTTTAAAGTGCTGGGGACATCAAAGCCTGAGGGTAAGTTTAAAATTAATAAACAGTAAGTAATTAAATGAAACCTGAAGAGAGCATGAGGCAACAAAACATTTTCCTAGACGTACTGTCAGGTCAAAGTTACATCTCGGGAAAGGGGGGGTGGGGTGGGGATGATTGTGTGTCAATTTTCATAAGATAGTATGTCAAGCTAGCTGAATATATCACTCTTAATAAAAGGTCAAAATGCCGGCAAACTCTAAACATCCCTTCCCAGTAAATGGTCCTTCCTCTTCTCATTATCACTGTTTCTATTTTTGTCATGGACCCTTTCAGTGAAATGTTACAATATGCATTTGTCGATGTATCCATCTTTATTATCCAAAACCTGATCTTTTATTTCCATTCCAACTTCTGCACACACAGCTGCTACACACACAGGAGAGTCCACTAGAATAGGAAGGGTTTGTCAATTTTCATAAGAATTGTTTATAACTTCATATATATATTATATTTATAACTTCAATATCATTTATGTGATATTGTTTTTTTAAGAAGTCAATGCATTTTACAGTTGTATTGCTTTAAAAACTTGAGATTGGGTTATTTGAGTGAGATGTAATGAACTGAACATGCTGGTTAACAGTGGCTGAAAATTCACTTACTTACACAGTAAATAGAGCTGCTAATGCAGTGTCCATGCAAAACTACCACAATTAATCGTGGTAACTAGGCAGTCGACTATAACAGAAAGGATGCTGAATGTGAGACAACAGCACAGAAATTGAACATGTTTGTAGTTTTAGGCATCATCAAAGATAACAAAAAAATCTGGTTCTCCTGAAGCATGAAACAACCCATGTATTTAAGAATCTGATATTTACTGAGCAGAACCTTAGCACATGTCTGTCAGTGTCATATATGCACAGGCTGGCTCTTAACATCATCTTTAAACACCATGCTAAGCCGCTTGCTTCATTTAAACATAGCACCATTACACAGTTAAGGAGTTAAAGGTACTAGAGCCACAATCATCAACATTAAAATATTAAAGGGCATGAGCAGAGTTTATTGAATGCAGTCGCTAAAAACACAATCACTAGCATAAAGAATTTTATAAGTAAAAGTGTTATGTTTTGTGTTGCCTTAAATATACACACACACACATGCGCACACACACACATGCACACACACACACCCTCAGCTGTTGTGCTTTGCTGTACAACTTGAGCGTTAGCTTCAATGAATTGAATACAACACTGTATTTTTTAATATAAAATAAATTTTCTGTGCTATTGTGAATACTAATTTAACAGAATTTTTTGTAAGACCTAGATGAATATCAAATTTACAAAAAAATAAATAAATAGATAAATACAATAATAAATTATCAAAGCTGTGAGGAAGCTGGGAATGTAATGTAAATCGAAATGGAAAACAATTCATATTCAGTTAAAGCCTTTTAAGAAGCCATTACTGCTACAACAATGCCTCTATCCCTTACATGCTCTCTTTTCAGGTTTGGCATTTCAATGTTGGGGCTATAGAAGCAGCATGCAGGCTCTAGATGAGCCAGTTTTATCATTTGAACCATTTTAATTATGTGATCATTTTGTTTGTAACTAAAAAAATCTGATGCCATCAAAATGTGGGACTTTGCTGCAAACTCAGTTCAATTTTGCCTCTCCCTTTTGTGTTCCTGTGTTTTAGAGCTTGACTCCAAGTTAGTAGACTTTGAGACATTCCTGCCCATGTTCCAGCAAATTTCAAAGACTTCAAAAAAGGGCAAATACGAGGACTTTGTGGAAGCACTACGCGCCCTTGACAAGGAGGGCAATGGCACAATCATGTGTGCTGAACTCCGCCAAATACTTCTCACACTCGGTACTGAACTCTACCATGCAACATCTATAGAACACTATTCCTGTTGTATTATAGAATTTACAATATCATAGATTTGCCAATGTCAAGTATATATTTTTTGCACTGTTACAACATGATCCAAAGGTCATTCATCAAAAGCAAATATTACTTATATTAATTACTCAGCTTATACTTATTAAGAAGAGTATATTTGTTATATTTATTATTAAGAAAACAATGTTAAAAACAGATGAAATCCAATTTGTTTGATAAATCAAATTATTAGATATCAATATCTATTTCAATATCCTGTTCAAACACAGTTTGCTTCCCCCATATTACAGTATATATTTCTTTCCATATTTCTATGGTAATACATATATTTTGTGAAAACAATGTCGACTCTAAATTGAAGTCAGTCTAAATCTAAAGTCAATCTAAATTGCCTGCTATTTCTTATGTTATCAATGCTACAGCTTTCAGTCAATAAATGCTCTTTCATTCTTATTGCTCAGGAATTATGAAATCTTAAGAAATACAATTTCACAACATTGCCTTAGTTTTGGATAATTGTTGAAATAACTTTGGCCCCTACTGTAATAGGCATCCAACTGCAAAACATATCACCCTACATTACATGTATACTGTACATTATATATAGTGCTTGTTTACACTGTAATTTCCTGTGCCAGGTGAAAGGTTAACTGTGAGTGAAGTGGACCGCATTCTTGCAGAACAGGAAGACTTGAATGGCTTCATCAGCTATGAAGGTAGTCTAATGCTTAATAGTTCAAATGTCATCAGGGGAAACTGTTTTCTCACCAAGCGGTAGGGTTTTTTTGTTTGTTTTTAATGCATTTTCATTTTCTTTCCTAGCTTTTGTGAAACACATCATGGCAGAATGAATGACCGACTCAGGTAAAAAAAAAAAAATGCTTATTTGAAGGCCCATATTTACAGAGTTTGAAAGGCAGAAAACATTTACTTTAACCTTCAGCTGATCAGCTAGATGTTTGAATTGAATTCTGCCTTACTCTGGATAAAAGTGTCAAATGACTACACATAATTTAGCAAGTGTGACAATCATTGCTCTGAAGTGATATATGCTATTTATTCAATCCTGTTTAGGTTGTATAGACCATCACATAATCTTATACACAATTCTGTCAGCTAACTCTTTTGCTGTCTACACTCCTGAAATTCTGAACTGAAGTAGCTGCCTGAGGAAGACATCAAGTGGAAAGTGTGTCGTTTATCACGGACGTCTGCTGATTCAAAAGTCCTGCAAATTAATCAGCCCTACATCAGATGTCTTAAAATTTAATGGTTATAACGGAGTTGTTAAATGTAGAAAATACTGTCAGTTTAAATGAGAATAAAAATATGTTTTAAACTCTTACTACTGCTTTGGCATTTTTTTCCCCTTTTCAAAAAACGGAGAACAATTTACAAACTGATTCAAAGGTGTGACTATGCTGGTGTGTCTATCAGGCAAGAAATGCAGACAAGATGGACAAGAGTTTTATTTTTACACAGTAACAAACAAACCAAGGAACTAGAAATGTGGATCGCTTATAACCCAGCATGCACTTTGACACTTTGAGCTGTCAGGTTTTTAGATTCCTATTTTGTACACAATTTGTATCAATGGACAGGGACACCCAGATGTCCAGATATTTTGGCAGTGGACCATTCTCAGCACAGCAGTGTCACTGACATGGTAGAGTGGGTGATACAGGTACGAGTGTAGCAGGTTGAATAGCATTGTTGGGAGTTTTTAAACACCTCAGTGTCACTGCTGGGTTGGGAAACAATCAACCAACCTCAAATATCCAGCCAACAGCAGCCCTGAGGTCAGAAACTGACACTGATGAACAGATAGACAAATTGTACATGGAAAAAATTTGAGCTGTAATCTCTAACTGTACATCTACACAGAGTAACAACAAAGTAGATGTAGCTAAGATATTATTTAAGAGCTAAAAGGTATTGAGGATTTTCAGATAGCCATTGTAGAGCTCTTAACTCAAGAGCGAGGCTCGTAAGCCCTCAACTGCTCAGCACTCTGCTTGAATTGGATTCTTCCTCACTTGTAAAAGCATCTGCCAAACAAAATGTAAATTTAAAAATAAAGAAAAGGGTATTTGAGAGCAACATCATTACTCATGGGAGATGGATGCAGCCCTGACAGTATGACTGCAGTAGGTATGATTGCAGTAGCTCTCTGTACACCTCTGACAGTCACAAGAGGAGGCAGTCGCAGGAAAAGGAAAAGTGAGGATAAAACTCTTTCACCAGCCAGGCACGCTCTAAAGCCTGACCCTACTGGAAAAAAATCTTTACACTGTTCCTGGCTTGGCACTTTTTAAAAACACAACAACAGATGTTGTTGTATGAATGTAACTCTGGATTTATGGTAATTGCACACAACACATGTACAAATGTACAAATGAGTACGATTCTCTGATCTTAATCTGTACACAAGCAAACTACATAGAAGAGTTCCTGGTTAGATTCCAGGCCTCTGCAAGCATATCATATAGGCAGCTCAGTGTCTTTGCCTCTTTATCCAAATATAAAAGGGGCTTAGTGGGAAAGCAACGGTTGCTAAGCTGCCACCAGGCACAAAAACAGGAACGTGGAAGTGAAGATGGAGGGACAATGACAGCGTAACAGGACAAGAACCCAGCCGAGTTTGAACAACTCGAAAAGCAGAATAGACTTGCTATCATGGACTCAGACATTCAGACTTTCTCTGTCTCTCTTTTTCTTAGAACAGAATTTATTCAATTTGTCCATATGTGCAAATAATTCTTAAGAAAGAAAGAAAGAAAGATTGCATTGCTGTTAGTAGAGCGTCTCATGAATGGGTCACATATACCACCTAGTGGTGTGCAAAAAGAAATCTATCTAGTTGTTTGAAGAATAATATGCTGATAGGTGTTAATAAAGGTGGCTCTAAAAACAGAAAGGTGTAGCTACTGAATAATAATAATAATAATAATAATAATAATAATAATAATAATGTGCACTTTATACCGTGTATGGTTGTGTGTGAGACCAATAAAATTTGAATTTGAAATCCATTCTTAATTCTTAATTCTTTGTATGATTTATTTAGAAATAATAATAGTAAAGTGAAATATAGGGGAAAGTGAAAATAAAGTTTAAGGAACAGACAGTAAACACTTAGACACTAAATAAGAAAAAAGAGCAAACACATGATAATGCAGCCTTTTATCACAGTTTTATACATATTAAACTTTTGAATATATTTGAATATATTATAAAAGACTGTAATTTAAATTTAAATTTATATATATATAAATATGCTTCTGGTGTTGATGTCATCAGATTCTAGATTGTTCTTTGACGATGTTCTCTACTGCCCTCTACTGGCCAACCATGGGATTTTAATAGTCAGCACTATACCATATCACATTGTTGTGTAACAGGTCTCATTGGGTTATTGAGCAATACTTAGCACATCTTTATCATTTATTTATACTCTCCCCCCCCCCCACAAACCCCAGCTTGCATTTAGGCATACCCTTTATTTAACCGTTTGACTAAATGCTTTGCATATATAGAATGTGTGCACTATCCATAGTACATAAAAAAAAGGGCAGAGCTTGTCTCTCCTAATATCATGCGGTTAATGCTGTCCAGGTGCTCAGTGCGGTGACACCAGATTCGTACACCCTGATCTGGGTGCGCAGACACCTGCCAAACAGTGGAGCCCGGCCCTGAGACAAATCCCTTCCCTCAACTGTGGGAAAATAAAGTGACAGATGTTTTCCTGGGCTTAATTCCAAAAAGAAATATGTGTGTGTGTGTGTGTGTGTGTGAGAGAGAGAGAGAGAGAGAGAGAGAGAGAGAAATGGTGGTCCCCAGAATTCTCACAGCAATTTGAATCACAGAAAAATCTCCTGGGATTTCCTAGCTGTGCAGAATTTCTCAGGCCAGTGAAGTCTGATAAATGGAAACAAAAGTCTCAAGAGAATATAAGGAGGAACGGAAAGAAGCAAAAAGATGGAAAGCACTGCTGTATCATAACCTGGTCATCTTCAGCTACAGGTTGACACTAAGCACCTGCTTCCTATATGACAAAGTTGAACAAATTCAGTTCAAGTGGAACATTATAAAGGCTTGGTGCCTGACATCTCTTTTGTTCTTCAGAATACTGCATTTGCTTTTATTTAGATCTCGGAAGTTTCTATCTGACAATTCTGTGATTTTTTTTTTATGAGATTGAGCCATAGAGATTTTACCCCACAATAAGCAGAATATTAAAATACAGTTCTGTGCAAAAGTCTTAGGTACATGCAAAGAAATGCTGCAGAGCAAAGATGCCTTCAAAAATAATGAAATTAAATGTTTCTACATTTAAAAAATACTATAAAGAGCAGTAAACAGTAATCAATGAAACAAAATCAATATCTGGTGTGACGACCCTTTGCTTTAAAAAAAAAAATAGTAGTCTCAGGTGCAGTGTGTGCAGGTTTATAAGGAAATGAGCTGTAAGTGTTACTGAGCATCTTGCAGAAGCAGCCGCAGTTCTTCTGGAGACTTTGACTGTCGACTCGCTTCTGCAGCGAAACCCAGCAGCCTTCATTATTTTTTGTCTGAAAAGTGTCTCTTATGTAATCTGCTGCTTTCTTTACTGACATACAAACATTTTTCTGTAACATTTAGTTTTGTGCTGGAAAACTAATGTTTGGAATCTAAAATGTTTTTGTACTGACTCAATAATGTAGAAGTCATTTATTTAAAGCAATGATTTTGTGTAAAACTTAAAAAAAAAAGTAAAAAGTCAGGTCTTGAAATTCCATGGTCTTGATATATTTCACAAATGTCTCAGCCTCATTGTGTTTACAGTAATGAAATGACAAAACCCTGTGATGGCAGCCCAGCAACGCAATAGACTATATAAACACAAAGGTATTTTAAAACGATGTATCATGATAATATTATAAACCATTATACGAGGTATGAACATTTAATACCGCCTTGAAGAATTAAAATCTAAGTGAATAACTGATAACAGCTCTGTGGTCACATGAACAATTCAGAGTCTCCAACTGCTTGGGATTTTTGTTTCAGGCTAATACACTCACATGGAGGCAGCATTTATGAGGGAATTGCCTTGACAGCAGAGCACATATTTACTTCAGCATCCTTAGTTATTGGCACTGGATGTTTTGTGTTCTGGTTACGGGTACCATACTGGTATCTTACTGGGTTGGTTGTGAAGGCTCTTGACTAAGCTTTACCAATTTAACATCTAAAACATCTATCAGCAACTTGTTCTTCTGACCATTGTGATTTTGTAGCTCTGATTTGCTAGAAATTGGTTTGGACCACGGTGGAGCAAATTGTGTAATGCCTGGAAAATTAGGAAAAGCTGTAGTCACGTCATAGGCTCTTGTGTTATAACAAGAGTACCTCTAATAAACAGAACCCTGACCACCCTTGTTAGCATGTCCCCAAACACTAGTATCTCAGAATCAAGTACAACATGATTCAGTTTTCATGGTTGGAGCCAGGAATATCATCATTTTGGTGTGTGCCAGGTTGCGTGTGCCCAGGACTTTCCTTCCCAGAGTTCCTTGTTACTCATATCACAGAGAAAAATATTTACTGGTGTTAGCATACTGTGTTCACTTGTTTGTATGAACTTTTGGTGTGTTAGATTTATAAAATGTACTGAATATAGTCTGTAAAAACACAGATCAGCCATAACATTAAAACCGCCTGCCTAATATTGCGTAGTTCCCCCTTGTGCCACCAAAACAATTCTGAACCGTCGAGGCATGGACTCCACAAGACCTCTGAAGGTGTGTTGTGGTATCTGGCACCAACACATTAGCAACAGATCCCTAAAGTCCTGTGAGGTGGGCCTCCATGGATCAGAATTGTTTGTCCAGCACATCCCACAGATGTGCTCAATCGATCAGATTGAGATCTGGGATATTTGGAGGCCAAGTCAACACCTTGAACTCTTTGTCATGTTCCTCAAACCATTCCTGAACAATTTTTGCAGAGTGGCAGGGCACATTATCCTGCTGAAAGGGTCCTCTGCGATTAGAGAATGCCATTGCCATGAAGGGGTGTACTTGGTCTTCTACAATGTTTAGATAGGTGCATGTCAAAGTAACATCCACATGAATGCCAGGACCCAAGGTTTCCCAGCAGAACATAGCCCAGAGCATCACACTGCCTCCGAAGGATTGCCTTCTTCCCATAGTGCATGCTGGTGCCATCTCTTCACCAGGTATGTGACATATACACACCGGGCCATCCACACGATGTAAAAGAAAATGTGATTCATCAGATCGGGCCACCTTCTTCCATTGCTTCATGGTCCAGTTGTGATGCTCACATGCCCACTGTAGTGGCTTTTTCGTCTTACGCTTGCCCATTTTTCCTGCTTCCAACACATCAACTTCGAGAACTGACTGTTCACTTGCTGCCTAATATATCCCACCCCTTGACAGGTGCCATTGTAACGAGTTAATCAATGTTACTCACTTCACCCGTCAGTGGTTTTAATGTTATGTATTTTACAGCTTGCTTATGTGGACAAGCTAATGACCAACAACTCTGGAGCTGTGAGGTGGCACCGCTACCTGCTGCACCACTGTGCCACCCGATTTTAAACTTAAATCTGCATATGATGACTATCTCTGATCATTTACTAAACTGATTTGTTAAAATTAAAAGTGAGATCCTGTATATATACAGTGCAAGTTTAAGAAGTAGGTATATAAATATTCAGGAACCAGTGGGAACATGATGAGCAAATATGTGTATCCAAATATGTTGAGCAAAATCCGCAAAAACATTCACCTTTTATGGCATTTGGCAGACACGCTTATCCTGAACAACTTTATCTCATTTATTGAGTTGAGCAGTTGAGGGCTAAAGACCTTGCCCAGCAGTGGCAGCGTGGCAGTGTTGGGATTTGAACTCATGACCTTCCAACAAGAGGTCCAATGTCTTAACCACTGAGCTGTTGCTAAAAAATGTAACAAATTGAAGTATCTAACAAATAGCCACATGATACGGTGGCTGAGAAGATGCATGTAGAGCATACGTTGTAAATAATAAATAGAAATTTAACTGTATGAGGTTTTACTCTCATTGGTTCCTAACCTTTCAGACATCCTGTACTTACAGAAAATATTTTGGCTGAGATAGACTATTTGTTACTTACATTGCCTCCAGAAACAAAACGTCTTGTCAGACTGACTACATTGGGATGGGGGGAGCATAATATAAATGTGAGTTTAAATGCATTATCCAGGTTTCTAGAATGTACTGACTACCAGTGCATTGAAGGCGAGAGCACATGGGTAATTGGAGCACAGCCGGGGATGTGCTTATAGCGCCCCCGGCCTCCATCAGGTCGCTGAGGGAAGTGCACAAGGCAACAGCGTGCGACTGCAGCTGCAGAGAGACAATAACGCCGTCGGCAGGGCAGGTAAGCCAAGCTCGCTCATCTGTTACTGGTTTATTTCTTATTTTGTTGCATTCGACGCGGATATATCAGGAATCATGCGTTTGTGAATTGTCGGGTTTGAAGAGCGGCACACGTTTTTGTCGGGCTGTATTTTTATTTATTTTTTTATTTTTTTGCTTGAGGTTGGAGACTGTCGGGCCCGCACATAAATAAACTATTGCTCGGAATAGCGCAGAACAGATCTTAAATTACAAAATGCTATAAAACGTCTATAAAAAGGGAACGGCTTAAGAATGAACCCGCCTTTCCACCTTATTCTCAGAGAGCCAGCGTAACGGTATTTATTATGGCACTTCCACTCCCATATATATATATAAATATATAAATATATGTATAAACATGTAGCCTTCTAATTGACCTGGTTTTCTCCCATTCCGAGATCAAATGCAGTGTCGTTTTTTTTTTTTTTTTTGTTATTGTTGTTCGTTTGTTTATTCCTGTTTTCCTGTCGTCTTTGGATAAATGAGAGCGCCACCGTAGCTTATGTTCTTCTTATTGGACCATTGTGTGTTTTTCCGTATGAACGCCTCGCCATGCGTAAAAGCGTACAAAGCATCCCATCGGCGTCGCGTGCGCTCATGGAAGCGTCTTAGACATTGAAATTTGCGCAAAGCGCGTTTCCGACCTGCCATCTTTTCTCATTTAGGTGGCAATGCATTCCCTTTGTCGGTTCGAGACGATTGTCTGTGACATCGCCTATAGCCGTGCACCTGACTATGACTATAAAAATGGCTTGGCGTTGTCGCCAATCATAGTCAAAGCCATGCAAAATTGTAACCAAGTGATCACGGGCATGATTGTGTCTGTATATGTCTATCATTCGTGAGGATGTGCATATATGAGACATGGAGTGCTCATTATTAAGCCTGTTATCCTGCACCCACATGGGCCCTAATTGGATTGGAGATGGGGGTGAAACACGGCCTTGGCATTGCTCTCAGTGGTTAGAGCAGTCATCCTGATTTTGCAGCTATTCCTTCTATTGACAGATGACATCTTCATTGATTCCACTGATGCATCTTAAGCCATTGTTTTCCAATCCAAACCTCAAGGGACTACCATGCGGTCCACATTTCTGCTCAGGCACTTCTGCATCATGTGTTCATTGTTCTTCATTGCTTGGTTCAGGTGTACTGGGAGAAAGCAAATATGTGAACTGTCTGGAGTTTCTCGACAACTGGATTAAGAAAACATGCTTAATGTAGTAGCATATTTCGACCTAAGCAAGGACATTCGTCTATATTTCAAGAGCTGGTGATCTGTTCGAGAAAAGAAGCAGACATTGCATGGTGGGATTACTCAGGCTTCAAAACTGGTAGATCATTTACACTTACAGTTATGATGATTTCCTTGGCAGATATTTTTATCCAAGGCAACTTATGTGTGATATAATACAATCTGAGCTTCTAGTTGTTTGAGATCCTAAGTGCTGCACATCTGTAGTGCAAGCAAGTCCAAAGCATGGTCGTTTTTCTGATCATAAACAATTACTGAACCTGGGGAATCAATTAATGGGTTGAATCAGGTGTGTTAGAGTCCTAACATGATTATGTTATGATCCCAATATGATTGGATCATATTTGAGAGTCCCTACTGAAATGGAATTGACTACACATAGAAATGTTACACATAAATTGAAATCTGTCAAAAGGAGAGCTGGGAGATATCTTTTTTTTTTTGGCTGGGACATACTAAATGTAAGTTTAATAACTCAGTAACTGAAAGCTGATGTTTATTTTAAATATAAAGTACTCTATCACGATGTCAGTCAAAAAAAACCTACACCATAAAACCTGTTCAAGTGCCTCTACCTTGGTGTTCTACCTACATATTTAATGCACAACTGGAATGTGGAAGTAAGAAATAAGGACGGTATTTACTTCCACAGTTTACACTACAGTTAAAGGCAATTCACTTAGAGTATGGTTGAACAAATTTAGAATTAAGCACTCACAGTCCCAACGAAGGCAGTAGTTGCTTGTAAGTCAAGGCAAGTTCATTCTGAGACACGGCTCAGTAGATGATTTGGTAGAATTTACATAGTACATGTAAATTTGCGACGTGAATGCTTAATATTATTCCTCATCAGAACTCATCAGATGTACAAGCTACGCAGGAATTGAAACAAGCAAGTCAGTGCAAGAACATTCAACATACATGTGACAACATGCAACATAGAATTCATATGTACAATAAATGACACGCTTATAGCATGTGACTAAGAGTGTATTATATGATTCTTTTAAAACTATGCAGCTTGACTGGATTCTCAGAGTATGTATGATACAACACTGTTTTCTTGACCCTGTCTTCATCCTGTTATTCTGGTGCCAAGAATCCCTCCCAGTGAATGTCCAGCCAGCTACATAATTCAAATCATAAACAGCACATTTCAGACCAGTAGCTTGAAGTATGGATTAATGGTACGTTTCCTGTTCTCCTGCTCAGGGCTTCCCAGTAGACAATTAATTTTTAGATCCCACAGTCAACCCCATGTAATGCACACTTACTACTTTTTAGACAAAAAGACTCTATTCAGCATTGGCTTATAAATATTTACTACACCATGCAATATTCCATGAACTATAAGCCATCTGCAGAAAAGCCTGCACTGATATTGGCAGGCTTTCAAAGCGAAGAAATCTTTTTCAGCCACTTCTCAAAGCAACATTCTTGCATTGCATTGCAGTGTTTAATTGGAGTGACACAGGGGAATTAGGAATAAGCTTGTTACAACACCAGTGTCCTCCTCAGACGAGCTGGCACGGCAGGCTCAGATAAGAACCAGTGCCACAGGCATTGTGGGTCATGTTGTTCATTGTAAATGTGCAGCTGCATAGACTTAAGCCATTAGTCCTCCCAACAGAACCATGACGAACCGAATTCCAGAAGTTCACGTTTATGGGATTCCACATGGTGCCGTTTCCCAGAGTGCCTTGCTGGGGCTTTTCAGGAATGCCACATCTTTCTCACTGCTCAAGCTACTTTATTGTGTAAAGACACAACAGCTGTAAACTGGTCAACAGAAAAAGGACAAAAAAGTTTTCTCTACATGACATGACTGCCTCAGCTTACAAAACCACTCCTAAGTGCACAGAATGGCAGAAATGATAATTGCGCGTGAGTACTGAGGGACGTTATCACTGGTATGTTTGTCTTTTATGCTATATATTTAAATGTTCACTACCAGTGTAATGCAGTAAACACTGATTCCAGGTGATATTCTTTTGACAGCATCCTTTATTTGGGTAAAGGAGACCAGATAATGTAATATGGATTTCCTCCAAACACTGAATAGACATAATCAGTGGAAATTCTGGCAACGTTTTATGGCAAAGTTCTGATACAGATCTGATACAGATACATCACAATTCTTGCAGACAAATGATATTTATCATAATATTTATGACTTGCTAATAAAGTGGCAACAAAACATTACAACCACAATTAATAAACCAAGGGAAAACGATATCATATTCTTATTTAATTTTTCATCAACGTCATATTGTCAAATATTGGCCAGACCTAATCGTAGACAGTCAAACCTACAGTCAACTGACCGTTCAAGCCTGCATAAATACACAATGAGTCAGACGGCGTCTTGCTTAAAGCAGTTTGATCTGCAAGTACCCATTTAGGCATTTCTCTCATCTCTCCATGGACTTACATTAGAGCTACCATGTAATTGGTTGCTTCTTCACAAAGTAGGGAGGGAGAGAGGATGGAAAAGAGGGCAAAAGAGATCTGGAGAGAATAGACATATATAAGATCAAGGAAGGAAAACGATCCTGAGTAAAGCTAGATCAGAGAGGCAAGGGCAGTCATCCATGAAGAGAGCATCCTGATCCTGCAGCATGCCCAATCACACACACAGACTGCATACGCTCAGTGAGCATGGTTTTGCTGTGGAATTCTGGGTCAACAAAACATGTAAACTCTTAAGTGGTACACTGCAAGCCCTGATGATTCAGTCTTAGCACCAACAATGGCACAGACATTTTAGGACAAAAGTTTAAATGGGATTTTCATCACTAGTTACCAGGTGAGCTAGTAGAAATTTTGGACATTTTTTCCCCCCTTGGCTGCTCAGGGCTCTTGGAACCATCTCTGCCTTATGTCATTGGTAATAGCATAAACCTATATTGAGCAGACATTACCTAGGTCATGCATCATGATAATTATTTTTACCCAGTACTAAATCATGTGATCATGATGGTAACTATATCCAATTTTAGTATGTACCCTACAGTGCCTTGCATAAGTCTTCACCCCCTTGGACTTTTCCACGTTTTATAGTTTTTTTTATATTACAACCTGGAATTGAAATGGGTGTAATTGTGATTAATTTCATGAATCTACACAGAATAGCAAGTGGGTGGGGGGAAGCAAAATCATTTGCAAAATTATTTACAAATACAATATTTAAAAGTTGTGATTATAAGTATTCATACTTCTTGTGTTGCTGTGAATCCCCTAAATTAGGTCTGGTGCATCCAGTTACCAGAAGTGATATAATTAGTTGAATGGTGTTCACATGTATGCAATTAAAGTGTCGTGTGTCTCAAGATTTCTATAAATACACCTGTTTCTGGAAGGCCCCAGAGTTTTTGGAGAAAAAAAAAAAAAGCATCATGAGGATAAGTCGGGACAGAATTCTGGAAAATTATCAATCAGGGGTTGGTTATTTAAAAAAAAAAAAATTAATTAACATCCCCTGAAAATGGAAAGTGAAAATCCCATTAAAAAAATGGAAAGAATATGGCACAATCATGACTCTGTCTAGAGGAGCCAGGTAAGAGGGCATTAGTCCAAGAAGCAACAAAGAGGCTTACAGGAGTGAATAAATATCCAGTCAAAACTTTTATGTTTTTTATTTGTAAATAGTTTTGCAATATATTTAGATTTTTCCTCCCACTTTAATATTATTGGCTATTTTGTGTAGATTCGAGTCAATATCCCAATAAAGTCCATTTCAGGACATCCAGGTTGTAACACAACAAAATGTTAAAGGGGGTGAATACTTATGCAAGCCACTGCATTAACTCTATTTGAATGTGAACGTCTAGCACTGAAATGTGTTTCTAGGTCAGTGAACATGACACTGATTTCACCCAGCAGTAAGGAAATGCAGGGATGGTTACATAACACTGTGCTATGGCTGTAGTAATGTCTGTTAGACTTAAATGTTTAATCCTCAAGCCAGTGTTTGGTAGGTGACCCATCTTACATCCAGTCATGGTTTGTAATTATCCTTAGGTATTGTTCCTTGTCAGACACACCCTCATAGTAACACATGTCTATAAAACCGTGAAGCGCAAATAACAGGCTGTGCAGCCATTTGGTATTGAGGCGTTGTTCTCACACACTAACAAGCATTAAATATGTGCTATTTTTCCAACAAAAAAAAAAAAACATGCTAGAAAAGCATCATTGCTACCGTGTGTGTGTATGAAAAGCGCGTATAAATCTTTTAGGGATGCTTCCTATACATATGCAGATCTGACTTGTGATCTGAAAAGGTGTGTGTTTTCCGTGTGTAATGACTGTAAAATGAGGTGTGTCTTTCCAGTGCTGTGTCAACATCATTGTTTATCTAATACTTCACACCAAGCTTCATCTCGCTCCTGCGTTGGTGGGTTTGCTGAAGAAACAGGCCAAGCCTGCATTCCTAAGCCATACTTATACACACTTGACACATTAAATACCTACCTTTGCCCTCCCCTCCAATAAAACGCCAAACAAAGACACCTCCCTGTGTAAGTACGAGGTGATCTCCAACTGTCCTTGGAGATGAGTACTAAATCAGCAGGAAGAGGCCGTGTCAGGTTTGCTGGTTTTTCGTGTCCTGCTGTGGAGAGACGACCCTCGCCCTACCTGTGTTTTAGTTTGCTGGTAGATGAGTGGAAGTGTCAAAAACCTTTGCATGGTTGCATGAGGGTTGACAGCAAAAGGTCATCTCAAAACAGCCGGATCCTAGTGCAAACATCACGTGTCCTGTAAGGTTTGTGTATCGTAATGGCGCATAAACCAGGTGAGATTTTTCCCACCAGCCACAGAAATTTCGTGCTGAACCAGGTTGTGTGTGCTCAGTGTCTCTTTCAGTCTTTTTTCCTTATGTGACACATATCCTGTGTTTGGCTGGCTAAGGAAATGGGGGGATGAAAAGGGGAATGAACAAGCTGTTTTCTGTTATAGGCTATTTCTTCATACACTGATGACAAAATATTCCTGCAGTTTTAATGATTCCACATCTCCCAGGGGAGCTTGGTCAAACAGTGTGTCTACTTCCCAAGGTAGTAGTCCTAATCTGGCACCCTCTGGAGCCAGGTGTCCCTTGCCTTGCTTGTCTAGACAGACATCTGCCTAGAAAGTAAGGTTAAGGATAAGTTAAGCTGATCTTGCTCTGTAACAGGGTTCAGGGCTTAGTCATGGGCTTTCCACTTTCCCCTCACAAGGCACTTCCAAGCACATGCCCTGAGGGTAGCATTCTTTCTAATGGAGGAACTGCAGCTATCTTCATATTTCTGATTGCATGTCTAGACTTGGACTTGAATATATAAGGAGAGACACATTGAGCTCAGAGGGCAAATGGATGTACATGTCAGAGTTTGTCTGGAGGACAGGGCTGTCCATGTCATATTTGTGTGCCTGTGGCTGACGTGTCAAAGAAAGCAAGGGAGGAGGAACAGTGAAAAACGCATTAAGCAGGATGTATAATCGTTTTGTACTTCCAAATCTCATCCAGTCATAGGCTGCCACCTTATACAAGACCTTCTCACCTCCACGTGTAAACACATGAGCCATGCCATTTATCACATGCAGGAATAAAAATGGGGAGGACCATAAGAGAGGACTTACGTATCTATGAGTACTCTTCTGTGTACACTTGATTGTGTCCTCTCTAGAAATGGGAGAAGGTTGGTCACTTCTAGATATAAAGAAGCTTTAAATACTTAATCGAGAGGAGCTCTTTGAAGGTTAAGTCATCTGACTATAAATCGTGAATATAACCGGAACTCCATTAGCATTTCATTCAAGCTTCCCATGCCATTTTCATTTTTTTTTCATTTGAATGCCACCAAAATGCCTATGATTTTAATAAAATCTTTGTGGATACCTGATCATTCTTAGCGTGACATAAATAAGGTGAATGCTGCAAAGTGCTCAATTGAACAGTGCAGTCTATTCACTTATTTCACTAAATAACCTGCAGTTATGAGTGGATTGACCTGTTTGTGTATTTGCTTTTACGATGAAGTAGGCAGCCACAGTTAAGAGGAAGTGTTGTTGGCTCTTGGTGTAAGAGAGGACACTCATTTCTGCTTGACTGCACTATTTTAGTGAGCGTGTCTGAAACCTTATGCTGGACCTACATGTTGGCACATATAAATAGCTCCGCTTGAACAGGCCCGGGGTCTGTTTATATTACACCTATGATTCCAGCAGGAGATAACAAACTTTGTGAATGATTTCTATTGATACAAGCGCAACATTCTGAGACCTACAAGACTCATGGCTTAATGACTCATCATTGTACGAAAACCTGGACTCCTTTGGATTTTCTGCCTGTCCTGAGGTTATATTTATCTGGAATTTGACTGTTGTGCTTGGGAAGTGGGGCTTCTCCAAGCCAAATGCTAATAAATTCTTCCTCTTTTCTCTCTCTCTGCCCCCCCCAATCCCTCTCCTTTTATTCCTGGATCTTTATTTTGCCTCCCTTCACCATTTCCTCTCTACCCTTTCAGACTGATCCTTATTTGCTATGGACCAGCAGCACGATTCATTCAACAGCCACTCTAACCACTGCAACTCGGCCGATGCCATGGCGAACTCCCTCGCTGACATGACCGTCAACGACCGTCACCATGGGGAGCAGTTGGAGAATGGCGTCAGCCCAATGAAAGGTGAGGTGGCTACTGGGAAGTTTTTCCAAGCTGACCAAAACTATGCACTTTATTGCGTATAACTCATTGAGGGGCTGCTGACTATTCCTCGTGTTAGGATCCTAACAAGAGAATGGATAAAGTCCAAATGTCTTATTAAAATCTAAAATATATTCAGTTTTTCAATATTTATGATTCAACAAAATTTAATGACAATATTAAAAACCAAATCCATAATATAGATGTTTGAGAAATCTTTGTCATCATCTCTTAAAGACAGTCATCTGATTGACTCAGCATAGCACGAGGCATTTTGGACCTTACTGTACGTCTGTGCCCTTTTTGCACTGCACCCTAAATAAAAGAAAAGGACAAACGTAATTGTCTCTGAAGGGGACATTGCCATGAGCAAGCTGCCAAAATAGCAGATGAATCAGATCTGACAGTCGAGGCTATTCCTGAACTGAGTTCTATGTGGCTGCATGGGATAATAGTTACATTGTCCTGTGCGTTGAAATCATGTTCTAGATAATGTGTGAAAAATAAGGTGCTATGCTACTCAGAGATTAAAAGTGTTGAATAAAATAATTAGGCTTCATTAATGAACTCCGCAGATATGTCATACTATCCCTAATTAGCATAACTGCTAAATCCTATTGCTACACAAAATTATCTATTATAAAACTGCCAAAATGCATATGAATACATTTGAAGTTGCATTAAAATACAGTTCAGATTGTAACCTATACATTGTTTTATTTTCTTTTGGTTTTCTATATTTGAGCTCATAATGTCCAGACCTTTCATAGGGCTATCTACTGATTATTGTCTTTGCTTTGCAGCGCAGTTGGTGTGGCAGTGCTTTTCTGATGTAGTCTTTTGTATTAATCTCTTTACATAAAGACAACAAGGCCATGCTTGACAAGGCCCTCAATCCAGGCTTTGCAGCTGTATGCTCTCTTCTGTAATCCTGGCATCTGGGTCAGCCTCCTCTTAGAACTCTGTACTATGTGTAGTATGTGGTACTGATTCAGCCTTGCTATAACCAGATGTTTCTCTGTGTGTGTGTGTGTGTGTGTGTGTGTGTGTGTGTGTGTGTGTAGTATAGTGGCTTTTTGTAAACAGACCATTTGACTTTTTAAATACAGACATCATCATGGCTGCTTCTCAGTCCAGTTAAAACAGGCAAAAATGTGAACAAGGCTATCAGACTTTTAACCATTCCAGCAAATTCTAAGATCTGGGTCTACTATTTCTAGTTCATATTGTTTGTTAATTAAATTATGGGTATTTCCCATAAGAACGTCAATTCAAAGCAGCTTTACAGAAAGTCTGGATCTAAAAGTTAAATTTAAATTTATCCCTAATGAGCCAGCCAGAGGCGATGGGCCAGGAAAAAGTCCCTGAGGCGACAAGAGGAAGAAAGCTTGAAAGGAACCAGACTCAAAAGGGAACCCATCTTCATCAGAGTGATGCTGTATAGCGCAATTATAAATCATTTCTCTTCTATAACCTTATACTATAAAGTCAAGCAGTGCTAAGTGCGTTAAAAGGAACTTGAGTATGAGCATCATTAGCGTTTTAAATTTAAGTCTCTTGTATCTGAAGTTCTCTTGCATCTTGTATCTCTTGTAACTGAAGTTATCAGCTGTCATTGATTAAGACTTGAGTGTAAACTGTGTAAACAGTGTAAACTTACACTGCAAGCCAGCTCCTGCTAGCTTCTAATAATTTATTCAGCACCAAGATCCAAAATGGCCGCAGAATTACTAGCAAACTGAGGCAATGTAGTAACATGATCAGCGAAGGCTATAGTCAGCTGAGCTTTTTAAGGTAGGCCTGATCATTTCAAACCATAACTGTTGACTGTTGACACTGCCAGCAAAAAAATAAAATATGGAAAGACAAACAGAGTGATACAGTTGTGGTACTGACTGACAGCCTTTCTCAAGTGTGCCAACCCTATGAACAATAGCCTCCCTTGTGTTACACACATTCAAATGCTGTAAGCACTGCCATAATGTTCCCTCTTCACCCGCTTCATGACCCCTGCACACGGTAGTGCATAGCCTAGCTTTCCCCAGTCTACAGTCCTCACTAGTGCGTACTCTCTCCCCCTTTACCTTCCACTGCACACCACACGCAAGGTGGAAAAACTGTTCAGAGTCTGTGCTGAGGGTATATGGCACATGTATCATCTTCACAAAAGAAAGTGAATATGTGTTAGAGTGTAGAATTAGAGTGTGCTTGAATTCTAAAAAGAAGCCATGAGGT
Organism: Pangasius djambal; assembly: GCA_022985145.1. Classification (NCBI taxonomy): domain Eukaryota; kingdom Metazoa; phylum Chordata; class Actinopteri; order Siluriformes; family Pangasiidae; genus Pangasius; species Pangasius djambal. Next base: position 5,556,156 of record CM040986.1, on the reverse strand, counting down.
AGACACGTTGCAGCCTTCTTGAATTTTTAGAACAGTCTGTCACTATATTATTGAGGTAAGATTAATAACTTATTTAAGAGAAACCCTTGAATAAATTACCACCATTGGAGCGCTACATATATGTCCCTTCCTGATGTGTGTAAGTAACCATGAAGTCTTTTCTTACAGAGGTATCCCAGGAAGCTTCAGTAAAACTGACAGAAGATGAGCTAATATCAGATACTGGGATCGCTAAAGTAGAGAGCGCCCCCTCTGGTGAGGAGGCATAGCGTGGCATGAACTGCATTAAGCTATGAAAGGCTAAAATAGTTAGGTCTGGCATGCAGTTAGAGTTACTTAAAGAAGCCACTGTTTGTTCAGTTTCTGCATCTTCTTTGTTTACGTTGACACATTGGTTTGCCGTGTTTTAAGCCTTCTAATTTTAACTGAGTATTTACTTGGCATGATAATTAGTTGACACGCTTTCCCACCTTAAACCCTCCATATTTTGAAAGTTTGGTTTCAGTTGTATGGCAGTCAACATATTGAACACAACTAACACACAACATAGAACACAACTAACAGTACTTCATTGTTAGTTGTGTTCTAGCATTGCTTTATTTCTCCCAATAATGAAGCTAATAGAGAAGCTAAGATGGCTCCCTCTGGTAAGGGGAGTATTAATGTGTGTCTTGCTGAACATTGCAATTTGCTTGAAGCCCTGAGATTTCTGTTACTTTGTGGAACATGTGTTACTCTGAACATTTTAATGTTGTAAACAATCTATATAAATTTCTTGGGGTGGATTACGGTTTTTAATTAGGATACATTGTCATTTATTTATCTTAAATGATAAATTCTAAACTAATGATTAGTTATGAGTTAGTTTATGGCAAGTGGGATTATCTTCTTGATTGGTATATCACAACTGATTAAATGTTTAAAATTTGTTGTTTCTGTTGTAGCATGACCATTGGGAGTTAGCTCCATGAATAGGCCTTTTGAGAAGACTTTGGCTGGCATGGATTTGCATGTGAATTGGTTCTCCATTTATTTAAACTCAAAGCTTGTTCTCCTTGTATTTCTCCTGCAAAGAAACTCAGTCCTACATGTTTCCGTAGATACCTACAATAATGTACTAAATTTAAATTAATTTAGAACAAAGAAATTAGTGGTTATGAACAGTTATCTGCGGTTATAAATCAGGTTGAATGAACACATTTAGACATGAAAACTGTTGGATTAGAAGTAGGGGCTGCTTCCCACTTAGCTTCAACCGTATCTGGACCAATGTACATAATGTACTTTTTCCAAAAAGCATACATAATTTGTAGGTTGCCTTTTATAATATACAATGACTAATGAAATTTCCAGAAAAGCAATTTTTATAGTTGATTTGAATAACTGGTATAATGTAATTAAACTGACTATGACTATGGTCTTAAATGTTTTAGGTGTAATTTTTTATTTATTGTAATTAAGATATGAAGAATATGCTCGCCATAATAACTCAAAGCAATAATTGCAAGATACTATCTTTACTTAGCCTAGCATCATATACTGTATAGCCTTGGCAACTGTATTGAAATGAGTACAGTTTCACAATTTCAGATATGTCAGAGTTCCCAAAAGCCATCTTCATTTCATTGTAATTTAATTTTAGCTGTATAGTGCTAGGGTGGGAGGGTGGTGCAGCGAGTAGTGTTGCTCCTTCACAGCTCCAGGGTACCAGGTTCAACCCTGAGCTCCGTTGACTATCCCTGTGGAGCTTCTTTGCATGTTCTTCCCATTTCTGTGTGGGTTTATTCTGGGTTCTCTGGTTTTCCCACCTTTTGCCCAGTGTTCCTTGATAGGCTCCACTGACCCTGATCAGGATAAAGTGGTTACTGAATCTAAGAGTGTGTATAATGGTTTTATAAATAGACAGTGTCACAAAGCAGCATTATAGAAATCCAGGTGTAGGTTTTGATTCAAAATGAGCAAGCCAGAGGTGAGAGTGGCAAGGAAAAACTCCCTGAGATGACATTTTGTATGGAGTTATGAATGGTTAAGTTTGGGGTGAGAGGCATGTTGCGCAGTCCGTGCTTTTCTTATGACTTCATTCTTATGCAATCCTGCAAAATTGCTAAATAATCCCCTATGAATTTTGTCTAAGATCTCTTTAAACAAACAGCCTAAAATCCCATGTTTCTATGTAGTCGCTCAAATTGATTGCCATAGCCTAGTGAAACATATAGGACCCAGTTTCAAAATTGCTTATTGAATTTTTAAAGCCTTTAAAGTCTTCTTCTCTTTTGGTGTTTACAGAGGAACAGGTCAATGAAGAGCCAGCGTTAGCACATGAGTTTCCTCAGGATGAGACCGCCTCCCTTAATGAGGAGGAGCAATGTGGTAAAAAAAAAAAAAATCAACTGCTTACTTCATCATCTTAAAAACTATGCTGAGATAACAGACATCGGTTTTACAGCTTATTTCAGAGATTGGACTTTTCTGACATAATTGTAAATTGATCTACAATAGACACCCTTCATACACAACCCAGTCTAATTGTGTCCTGCATTTTAACTTTACTCCTAATAATTTTTGTATGTGTTTTATAAGATTCACCCTGAAGTTGTAATAGAAAAACACACATATTTATAAGCAAGTCTCATGACTCATTTTACTTTTTGCCCTGAAAGAGTTAATCTGCAGCTATTGTTGGTGCTGACTAATTAAAGGGTCTCAATTGTTGTCTAATAGAGGGGTTGGTGGATTCTGCAGAAGCACAAGGAGAAGCTCAGCCAGCATCTGCTCCTGCTGATTCAAATGGGCAGAGTGGTAGGCGCCACCAACCACTGATTGCTGCCTTTCATGATCGATGTGTTTTGCTTTTTGCTGGAATGCTATGGTTCCGCCTTGGACCAATTACTAACGTCCACAACCTTTTGTCTTTGTGTTGCTTTTACAGCAGCTATCTGCTTTTGGGTGTTCACATTACGGGCTGTACTCCTTACTTTTTTGGCATTTCTTTTCCCTTTCTAAGTGAATGTTTCTCGCAAGCCAGAGCATTGCTCTACTGAAGATCTAACATGTGTTTTAATATCATGGCAGAGATGCTAAACTTTTTACTCTCTTTCAGTTAGGAGGTAATGTAGTGGATTTTGTCATTCATTTACCACAGCGAGTCTTGCTCTAATGGCTGCAGTGACATGGGTGTGATGTTGAGCAAAGTGCCAGAGGCACTCTCAGCAGCAGCTGCTTGGCGTGTCATGACAGCTTGTTAGAAAAACTTTCTTTTCATGCTTCACTGAGCTACTTTCTCATATGCTTTACCCCAATACAGCAAACAGTTTGCTTTACACTTCCAACAAAAAGCATTTGTTTTTTATACTGGTAGGTTTTCAGTAATTAGTTCATTCTAGGTAAGCTTTTAAATGCATTGCCTGTCAGCATTCAAACAATGGCAATTTATTGCAGCTACCTTCCCAGCTTTCTTTTTTTTTTTTTTTACTGGTGTACATTCATGAGAAAATGGTTTTAAATTACAGTTCTCTAATACCTGCTTGTTTTTTCCCCCTTATGGATACATGCCATTTATGAACATACAGGAGGACCCACAGGTACATCTCCAACAGGTACTTTTAAAGTTTTGTCTCTTTTATTGACTCACATTCATTTTTCAGAATCTAGTAGTAGGGATGCACTGATCCCCATTTTACTGATGTTAAAACTTTGGCGATACCATAAGCTTCTATTGCTAACCTATTCAAACCTATATCAAAATATGTTGTAATGATGGTGTTATTATTATTATTATATGTTCACATGCACCATCTGGGTTGTGTTCTGAACTACTGAAACCCTGGAAAATATGGCAGATCTTCTTAAATACTGATCCAGCCTTTCAGGCCAATATTGGCCCAATACTGATCCTCTGTTCTGGATAGGAGCATCCCTATCTATTCACTATTTAACAGTGCTTGTACAGTCATGAGAAAAGAAAGTACACCCTCCGTCTATTCTATGTTATTTATCAGGGCCTAAATAGTGATTTTGTGGTCCTCATCAACGTCAGTAAACAAACAAGTAACCTCAGTTGACAAAAAACAAAACACAACCGATTTCAATATGTAGTCATTTTTTTCCCAAAAAGTCAACCAACATTCAGAAACCAAGTGACAAAAAATAAGTACACACTATAATTCAGTGACATATAGAACCACCTTTAGCAACAATAATCTGAAGTAAATGTTTTCTGTAGGAGTTTATCAGTCTCTCACATCATTTTGGAGAAATTCTGGCCCACTCTTCTTGACAAGATTGCTTCACTTCATTAATGTTTGAGGGCATTTGTTTATGCACAGCTCTTTCATTCCATCACCTATTGCTGCTAAAGGTGGTTCTATATGTTACTGACTTATAGGGTGTACTTATTTTTTCCCACCTGTTTCCTGATTGTTGGTTACTTTTTGGGGAAAAAAATGACTACATATTGCAATCTGTTGTGTTTTTTGTTGTCATCTGAGGTTATTTGTTTGTTTATAGAAGTTTGTGAGGACCACACAACCATTACTTAGACCCTGATAAATAAAAACATAGAATTAAAGAGGGTGTACTTTCTTTTTCCCATGACTTTATATCACACAATGCCACATTAATCTATGTAACTCTTTGTTTGATACTGTGTAACATATAGACTAGTTTTCTCTTACATATAGCGTGGAAACAAAACTGGTCACAGATATTTGCACCTTTATCTGTGTTCGTATTCATATGGTTAACAGGGCTGGCAAAATAATGATTTTACCATTCCATAGGTTTTTTTTTAATCTTTGTCTCTCTGAGTTCTGTTCTTATTAATTCAGCCCTTTCTTCTTGTGGAAAAGTGGCACTGATTGGTTGGACATTACTAATCAACAGTGGTTAGTTGTCTCCTTTTTTATGATGCCTGAGCAGTAAAAGAGTTCCATTAGGTCATGAAATCCAAAAGATGCCTTGCCATGGACTCTGAAAGCAAGTTCGACAATATTTCCAGATGTAGCAGCTGACTTCGCTTCAGGGGGTTATGATGAAGATTGGCAAGACAAGAGTCGAGGCTTTATAGACCAGAGTATACCAGAAGAAGAAGAAGAACATTTACTGATGGCCAGCTGGAGTGGCCCATCTAAGCATCTCCACCACCGACCGGTCAGTCCTGATCGCACCAGAAGCCTGTCCCTGGAGAACGACCTTCCTGTCTCCTTCTTAATCCGCAGTGCGGCCCTGGAAGATCTCACAGCTGTTGGGGACAAGATCAGAGAAAGTGAGGGTGTCTCGGTTTCCGAAGAATTTCTCCAACAAGGACCCTGCATTGACTCCATTGGGAGAGGTCATGATGATGGGGAACAAACCGTGATGGATCAACAAAGGATGACACAATTTGGAGATAAAGATATACCCAGTATGGGCATCTTGGATTATTCCAATGGTGATTTATCAGTGGATCCAAGCTGTGAATATATCCAAGGAAGTACTACACCGAGGCAGGACTTTGTCAGTGCTACACTACTACCACAAGGACACATACACAGTTTGAATTCAGTGTCAGTGAGAGACTCTTACTTGGTACCGGATGAAGGTAATCACAGTGATTTAGTTGAAGACCAGAGCACTCAATTGGCGCATTACCCTGGAAGCCTAGAGACAGAAGGAAATGAAGTCATTCCCCCTTTGAACGACTCAACCAGTTCTCCAGTCACTTCCTATGGCTCACCATCTAGAAAATCTCGTGTACCCGTATCTCAGTTCAAAGGTCTGTGATGTCTTGTTCACCCAAATCCCAGCCCAGTCTCTCTTGTTTTATTTCCTTCTACCTTTGCTTTTCAGAGCTATTTTAAGCTGTGCAGCATTGCCCTTTGCTATAAAGAATGTCCAGCGAAATAAACGCAGCATTGAAGGAAATCGCCTGTTGCCCCACAAATGTTAATTTTTTTTAAGCTTTACTTTCATATAACTTCTGTCACCCTGCCGTGCTTTGATCTTGGTTGACAGTAATGTGGCCTGTTTTTGTGCTGATTGATGAAGGCCGCGTTTGCTGGCCACATTTCCACAAGTCCCATTTAGCATGTCACGGCTGCATGAATTTGTTTGTGTGTTCTTGTGATCATCGCTACATCATGGTTATTAAAAGGACAGAACTGCTAACATCCTATCCCACATGCACTTTTATATACAGTATATCAAACAGAGAAAAAGCACTTTCTCTAGGAACTATGAAAGCATGGCAGTTCCCTGTGGTACATGTGCCTATTCTGGTATAATAGGGCCAATTTGAGGAAAAAGGTTTTAACATTGTTTTGACCCAAATCTTTCTCTCTGGCAGCTCAAGCCAAGACTGACAATGACGCTGAGAAACGGGTAAGAAATCTTTTTGTTTTCTTACATTGTCTGCTTTTATAATCCCTCCACTCGTCAGCTTTCCACCTTTTTGTTCACTGTCTATATCCTTTTGATTTAGTCATTTTGTTATGACACAAAGACACTCAAAGCACCTCCTGGCAAAGCTAGACTATCCTCCCTAAAAAGACCCTCCAACATTGTGAAAAAATCCTCAGCTTCCTCTAGCTCTCCCTCAGCACCTACAAGTGCTTTACGAACAGGGACTGGGCCAAAGGTGAGTATAGTCGCTGAGCAAACCTTTCCCCTGCTTCTGTTGAAAATGGCTTAATCTACACTCCCACTCCAGTGGTGATATGCTTTTCTTCAGTTTTAACTAACAGTAGACTGCCCCTCCTCCACAATTAAATCATTTACTAACACATTTGCTGCATGTAAGGTGTGAGCTACCTTTTAAAAGTGATTTTTTGGCCTAGTATAACTGATTATTTACTGACAATAGACACCATTTGTAGTTATGTCTTTGTAGTGCATGAATATAAATGTAAATATATCTTTATCTGTCAGGTTAGCCTTACCATCCCTTACAAGGGAAAGGAATGTGTAAACTAGTCAATAACAGTTTACAGAAAATAAGTCAGTGCCAACACTGCAAAAAATGACATCAAGTGGAAACACCTTGAATATAGTCAAATTTATCTAATATTTCCTATTTTAAGATCACAATAAACCAAATATAAGATTATTAAAACCTATTTCAAGCCATTTGTACTCATTTAATGCTTGAAACAGTCTTATTCTGTTGGCAGATACTTGTACTCATTTTAAGCATTTATTTCTAGAAAGAAGCAAAAACGATCTGCCAAAAGAATAAGAAAACTACAAGCTTGAAATGTATAATAACGTCCAGAAATAGGTTTAATGATCTATATTTGGTTTATTGTAATGTTAAAATAAGAAATACTAGATAAATTTGACTATATTCAAAATATTCTAACTTGCTAAGATGATTTTTTTTTTTTTTTGCAGTGATGGCATCTGGTAGATCCTATGCACAGGTCTCTACTAAAAGCACTGTTTCTTAATACACTGTGTACTGGAAATGAATAGTTTTCTGTACTCATACACAACAGGATTAGTACTGTTTCAGGAGTCAAGGAGACAAAACTAAAGAATTCAATTTTATTTGTTTATCATTTTTAACAGACATATCACAAAGCAGCTTTACAGAAATGTAAAGATGTAGATTTCATTCTGTTATGAGCAAGCCAGAGGCAACATGGCAAAGACAAACTCCCTGAGAAGACATGAGGGAGAAACCTTGAGAGGATGGGATTATAAACCATTACAGTATACAGTTGAGGAAGAGTAAATATAACCAGTAAGAAGTGTGTTGAAAGGAAGTTCAGTATGATCATGAATAAGGCCAGGGATGAGCACAGCACAGTATTTATGGTACAGATTCGAATAGATTCAAGGTGAAATTATCCTCTGAAGCAAGAGTGAACATGATCCGCCTTCTTTTGGCTGTCAGGCTCCAGGAAGCAGGCCTTACGCTGCTGGCACAAAGATCCCAGCAATGACCCCTCCTCAGTCAGGTGAGTGACTCACTGACCTGTAGAGACTGACAGTGTGTTTATGTCATTTTTGTGATTTTGCAATAAGTTTGCAGCTTGGAGGTTCTAATTTGACATTTACTGTTCATCTTCTCATACTTGGAAATTAGTCTGAGAAGACGAATTAGATGGCATTGAAGAGGAATGGCAATACAAACATTAGTTGATCCATATTTTATATATATTTCACTTATATAAAGGAACAGTGAATTCCATAAAAATTGGCCCCCCTTGAACCTTTCCACATTGTGTAGTGTTACAGCCTGGAACTGAAATGGATTTGGGATTATGTGTCATGGATGTACACAAACTAGTCCATAACATTGAAGTGTGTGTGTGTATGTGTGTGTGTGTGTATGTGTGTGTTGGTGGAATTATCTGCAAATAAAAATGAAAAGTTGTGGAAAAAGGTATTCACCCCTGTCGCTGTCAAATCCATAAATGAAATCTGGTGCAGGCAGTTGCAATTAGAACAACATAATTAGCTGAATGTGGTGCAATTAAAGTTCACTTCACCTCAATTCAATTTTATTTGTATAGTGCTTTTAACATAAATACATTCAGGATATAAATAATAAGTGTGTCTATGTACGTTTCTCATGATCTCAGTATAAATACAGCTGTTCGTGGAAGGCCCCAGAGTTTGTTAGAGAACATTCCTTGACAATCATCATCATGAGTCATCATGAAGAGCAACAAGCTATCAAAACATGTCTGGGACAAAGTTCTGGAAAATTATTAATGAGGGTTTGGCTATAAAAAATATCATTACATCCATTAAATTCATTATTTAAAAAAATGGAAAGAATAAGGCACAACCATGACTCTGCCTAGAGGAGGCTGTCCACCAAAAGTCAGTGACAAGGTAAGGAGAGCATTAGTCAAAAAAGCAACCAAGAGGCCAAGGTTAACTCTGAAGGAGCTGGAGAGATCCACAGCTCAGATAGGAGAAGCTGTTCACAAGGCAACCTGAACTCTTTCCAAAGCAGGGCGTTGTGGAAGATTTAAAAAAATATATATATATATTGAAAAAGATTATGAAAAAAAACCCATATGAAATCACATTTGGAGCTTGCCAAATGGCAAACATGTGGAACAAAAATGTGACATGAGGTCAAGCTTATAACAGGACAATGCCCCTAACCATACTGCCAAAGCTACACTAGAGTGGTTCAAAACCAATAACTATATCTATAATATAATATTTCATTTAAACATCAGATGACTGATTGATTGATTCTTGAATCTGATAATGAGGTCATTAAAAGTGATAGGGAATGCAGTAGACGTGTGCAGATTTAATACACTCCTAACAGCCTTTATCCATGGAAGCGAATACCATTTATAATGTGACATCATGCATAGTCAAGTGCTCAACTGGTAATGCATGTCCATAAATTAAAATCAACAATGATTGAACCCATGTTGCTCTTAAATAAGCAGCACTGCCTCACACTGATGATGTTTCTATTTTTTCTTCTTGTTATTTTAATACAGTGAAAGTGGATCCAAAGAAACCAGTGAAAGATGGAAAAGGTGAAGCAAATGTTAAGACTTTGGGAGTACACATCTCTTTTAAGCGAAGCTTTGTATTTTGTTTGCCTTCATATTCAAAACATTTGTCTTCATGGTGCACCAGTGTTATGATACAGTGATACATTAAATGGTGAAAAAGTAAGATTCTCTAAAGAGAATTTTGTATCATAAGAATAACTGGTATTGATCCCCAGCATTTGGTGCACCAGGATGAACACAATGCTCAGAACAGTAATAAAACTATTCCTATTACTAACCATGTAAGAAGTCTGAAATATATTTGAAATAAAAACAACATTATTAGGAATATTAGAGAAACTCCTTAATGGAGATCTGAAATCTACAATTTATATTGTGTTCTCCTCTTAGATTCTCCTAAGACCCCTGAGGAAAGTGGCCAAAGTAGTCCTGGCACGCCTAAGTCACCTGCCAGCAAGTCTCTAGGTGGTAAAACCCCAGCAGGAAAGGATATGAAGAAGGTGGCAGTGATCCGCTCCACCCCCAAATCTCCTGGCTCCCTGAAGAACCGTTCTCCAGCCCCTCTGGCTGCTGTGCCCTTGCCTGACCTGAAGAACGTGCGCTCCAAAGTTGGCTCCACTGGCAACCTCAAACACCAGCCTGGAGGAGGCCAGGTAGCTCCTACTATTTCACTCATTACTTCTATAATTTAAGTCCAGTCAGGATGTTCAGGTATTAAAAGCATGGGTAGAAAGTCCGACACCATTATGCTTCACATTCACACAATCACCATTTGGCATTCCCCAGATTTACATCCCTGATATTTAACAATGGTAATGATGGTTCCAGGTCATTTTAATGATTTTAAACCATTTAAATATGAACCCCAAGTAGAACAACAGACATTTTCTGCATCTTAACACACCCTCCACTTAATATAGTTATTCCAAAAGTCCTCAGTTAGTCAACAGATCCCATTTGCCCTGCATTTTCTCACTATTTTACCAATACTCTACCTTTTTACAGGTCCAAATTCTTGATCAGAAGCTGGAATTTAGTAATGTTCAGTCTAAGTGTGGCTCCAAAGACAATATCAAACATGTACCCGGAGGTGGCAATGTGAGTAACTATGGGATGAACCTTGAGTTTTGGTTCTTCCTCCAGTTATCATCACCAAAAACTCTCGTTACACTTCCATTCCAATGTTGGATAAGAGTGTGGCTTATATTACTTTTTATTCTAATAGATTCTGGAAATTTCTCACAGCATGGCGCAGCCTTTAGGTTTGTTATTACGTGACCTGTAAGTTTTTACTCTTCTGTACTGCCTCTTGTATACAGGTCAAGATTCTTGATAAGAAGGTGGACTTCAGCAATGTCCAAGCTCGATGTGGTTCTAAAGACAACATTAAGCACATTCCTGGAGGAGGCAAGGTATGTGGACCAGAAGACCATGTGTAATGACTTTCTACATTTTATTAACGTGCAAGTATTTTTAAGATATCAAGAAGTGAAAGAGCCACAATTTCAGGCTGCTTATTGAACCGACAGTTACGCCATTTTACACAATGGAGGCTCAATTGACACAACTTCTATTTTAATGCACTGATGTGCAGTTGTAATCTTGTGTCAGATTACAGCTAGTAAGGCAAGTTAAGGCAACAATGATCCTTTAGTACTAATTGATTTTCCCCCACATTTACCTTACACAGGTCCAAATTCTTGATCAGAAGGTGGATTTTTCTAATATTCAGTCTAAGTGCGGCTCCAAAGACAATATCAAGCATGTACCTGGAGGGGGCAAAGTGAGTAACAACGGGATGAACCTTGAGTTGTAGTTTTTCCTCCAGTTATGACCATAATCTATCCTAATCTTGCTCCTCAAATGTCATCATAAAGTTTTTTACGGAAACAAATTTCTCTTCCAAACCAGATCTCCTTAAATCTAATCTCATAGGTTCATCCCTTACCAAAGAGAAATATTTATCATCCTGATGCTGTTCTCTCAGCTGCACTACAGTCAAAACTAATCAAATAATCAAACTAAACAATAGTGAGAATCGGGTTTATCCTACCAAACTAACTGACCCATTCCTGTTGGTGTACATCACTGTATCCCAGTCCTGGTCCTGCAAAACCTACACACTACGCAATTAGTTAATTAAGTGCTTCTTGATGGCAAAATGAATAATACAGGACAATGAAAACATAAAATTATGTAGTGCCAAGGGACTGCTGGACCAGAATTGGGGAACACTGGTAAATATAAGTGAAAACGTCCTTCTTCTGAGAGGTCTGTACCTGTGGTTTCCTTTCCACTGTGCTCTCTCCTAGCTTTGATCCTCACGTACAGCCCTTGCTGCTTTTTTGTCAGCACTGAAAAGATAACTCCACTAAAGTCCCAGAAGTGGGACTTTAGCAACGTTCAGTCTAAGTGCAACTCCAAAGACAATATCAAACATTTACCCAGAGGTAGAAATGTGAGTAACTATGGGATGAGCTCAATGCTTTCAAGTCTTGGTTCTTCCTGAAGTTATGACTATTAGTGAAGACCTTGTTAAGACTAGCCAATCTGGATTCTCTTATATTTTATATCTTTTCTCTGACATAGCTAGTCAGAGATGTGTCTGTGATAAAGACATCAAATCTCTCACTAACTAAATTGCACGTCTGTCTTGTTGACTTTGAAAGTCAAGCTTTGTGTGTGTCATGATGATGGGTTGTAGTTTTCTGTTTTTCCCTCACTCTTGGCCATCTCTCTGGTCTCCACAGACAGTTCTCATGGTGAATTTTCTTAACTTCCCACAACCTGTTTATTCTTTCAGATTCAGATTTTAGATCAGAAGTTGGACATAAGTAATGTGCAGGCTAGGTGTGGCTCCAAAGACAATATCAAACACACACCCGGAGGTGGCAAAGTGAGTAAACAAGGGAGGAGTTGAGTATCTCCAGCCTTGCAGTATCTTCTCCATGTGGTTTTAACCATCAATACTAGCTCTGCCTGACTTCAGATGGTATTAATCCTTTTCCTTTAAATTTGCTCAGGAGACCTTTTGGCACCAGTGAATGTTAATAGTTTGTTGATCTCTGAGCTAGTCTGTTGACTTGATCACTTACTGCCTGAAATTCAAAACTCTCTCTGTCCAGTTAGCACTGTGATGTTGCACTTGTACTTGCTGGACAGGTTCATTAATGTTACAGTTGGCTATAGTGTTTCTTTCACCATTAATATGCATGAGGTGTCCTGTAGATGTGTATGTTGTGAAGCACAGGGTCTGGAAAACATTTCTTGTTCTTATTTTGTTGTCTTAGGTCCCTTAAGGTCATCTTAAAGGTGCAGTAGTCCAGATTAGTCAAAATTTGCATTAATCAAGATTAGGTCTCTAGCAGTTACATTTTGTGATGTTAAACAACATTGGAACGATATTTTAACTACTTATTTGGACTCCTTGAGCCCGTACCCATGATTTGCACCCATGTAAACAAAGCTCTGCCCCTTTGCTGGACTCTTACTGTTTTTAGCCATATTTTTTTTCTTACTGAGCAGACTGAGATTATTTTTTATTGTTTTACATATTTTACAGGTTATTTTTTATTGACTATTGCACCTTTAATGCATTACCATTAGGTGGACTACAACAAACTTAAACTAATGTACCATCTTTCTTTATGAGGTTTTATGTCACAGCATTGTTGAATGCTTGATTCTGATTGGAGGTTGCTTAATTTTTCAATAATACAGCTCTCCAGCTCTGACAGTAGTTCCAGCTCTCAAGGTTTATGTTAATGTGCTCATTTTAAAAACAATATACCTTATTCTATAATAATTGTCTAGATATTTATAGATGTTTACTTGGTATTTTTGTATTTTTAGTCTCCAGTGCCAGCGCTTTGTTACAGTCAGAGATAAATCTGTATCTTTACATTTTCCAGCGCAAGAGAGTTTTCAGAACAGAGGACTTTGTGCTTAGAATTTTCTCTGTGTACATGACAGGCTGTGTTTTTAAAGAGCATGAACACCTCGTCATTCTTAAATGAATAGAAATTGGAAATGTTTGCAAATTGCTGTGGTATAAGAGGAATAAAACACTTCAGGATGTGCTGTTATTGCTGGTTTTTTTAAGTCTTTAAACGTTGTATCAGAGTTTATGAACTGTCAGTCGGCACTCCCATATAAATCCTGCTTCCATTAAGCCCGAACTGGAAGTAATTTTGAGGTGCAGTATTTCTCCTCTGGTGCTGAAGAACGCTAAATGACCCTCTCCTTCAGCTCCACACAGTGACTGGTTTGTGTCACTCTGGACAGCTGGGTCGAGAGCCCCTTTGTAGCCAGCAGTTTGCCACAGAAAGGAGATGACCTCATCATGAGGACAAGTGCAGTCTTTTTATCCAGAAAATCCCCTGACCTTTGCGGGCTGCCATGGCAGTGAGGTCATCAGGCCTATTTTAGGAATTTGGGACTGCACACAGTTGTGCGTTGCTGCTGTTGTGGCTCCATGCAACTGCATGTAGTGACAATTAGTATTTGGCATTTATGTATATATACGTGTATATACATATATGTTATGTATATATCTTCTGCTGTGCATTACTGCAGGTTTACTGTTAGTTTATTTGTCTATGGATCCTCACATACATGTCATCTCAACGCCGTTGATATTTGAAGGCATTTTTAGAGGCTATAGATAAATGTATTGGAATAGTATTATGGTGATATGTATCTATAGATCTGTAAATGCAAGTTAAGTGTTATTTGGCTTTGTGAAATTTATCTTATCTAAGAAGACCTCAGAGCAAGCTAAGAAAGTTTTGTTTAATTGATCTAATAATTCGCTTCCTGTTGTCATAATCACTGTCGAAGAAAGGCTGGCATGCAAATAACTTCTGATATGTTTTGATAAATTCTGAAGTACACTAGAGCCAGGTTGTTTGTCTTTGAGTGTGTAATGCATAATTTATTGACTAACCACGCCATCTGTTGTCAACTCCCTTAAACCTCCACTGTTTTTCTTCTCTTGCTTTATAGGTCCAGATTGTTCACAAAAAGATAGACTTGAGCAACGTGCAGGCAAAATGTGGTTCAAAAGACAATATCCACCACAAGCCAGGTAGATGTTTTGTCATGTACTTTGTGTTTGCTCATCATAACAGTGGTACACTTCGATTGAGTGCTTCTGAGATTAATATTACTATAATAACAATGCGGTTTCTGTATGGTCCATTTTGTTTCTTGTAGGAGGTGGAAATATTGAGATCAGATCTGAGAAACTGGAATTCAAGGCGCAGTCAAAGATCAGATCTCTAGACAACATTGGCCATGTGGCTGGAGGCGGTCAGAAGAGGGTAAGCAAAAAGAAAGGGTTTCATTAGAAACCATTCATTTAGATGGTTGATCTCACATTGGTTTGTGCTTCCATCGATATTCTCTCCTTATGTCTGGAAGAGTTGTTATATTAATGTGTATGGAAATGCCATGTTGCCACATAGCCTAAAATGTTCATCTGACATTTAAAGATTCCATTACGACTTCACTGTGGCACAAGAGCATCACGGACAATCGGATAAATGTTATCTAATTACAAACTGAAGTGATCAGACTAATGCATGTTTCACTATGGCACATAGCTATTTAACAACTTTATAAGGAAATCACTCTTAGCTAGCAAGGTTTTAGACATCTTTAGGCAGACCTACTGTAAAAAAAATAAATAAATAAATAAATAAATAATGTCATCATGTCTTCTAAAAGTTGATGCCAGCGTATGTTATAGGTAGTAAAACACAGTTTTAGCCCAAACCTGATTTTTTGTCTTTTCACCAGAATTCAGCCACAGAGATATCTGATGGGTTTTCCCAGATCTGATGGGTTTTCTTTTATGGACAGATTTCTTTCAATAGTTTCATGTAGAAAGTCAAGCTAGGCTAGTGATTGACGTAATGTCCAAGAGAATTCAAAATTCAAACAGAACGGTTAGTGGTTGCTTCCTTTCCTTCCATTCTCTCATATAGCTTTCTTATCACCTCTCTTCTGTTTGCCTCTTGCATCCACACACAAAAATGACTAAATGTCTTGGCTGTGGTTGAAGAAGATATGAGATTTAGAGGATTACGTAACTTTACTGATCTATAATTCATACCAGTTCATAAAAAGTTAGCTGTGAATGTACACTATATACACCATAAAAGTTTGTGGACACCTGACCATATGTGATTTTTGAACATCCCATTCCAGATTTAGTCCCTCTTTGCTGTTATAATAACCTCCACTCTTTTGGGAAGGCACTAGCGTGGCTGTGGGGATTTGCTCATTCAGCCACAAGAGCATTATTGAGGTCAGGCATTGATGTTGGGGCGAGGAGTGGTGTTTCAGTTCATCGCAAAGGTGTTCAGTGGGGTTGAGGTCCGGGCTCTGTGCAGTTCTTGGAGTTCTTCCACTCCAACCTTGTCAAACCATGTCTTCATGGAGCTCACTTTATGCACAGGTGCCTTGTCATGCTGGAAAAGGTTTGGGCCCTTCCAGTTCCAGTGAATTGTAATGCTACAACATACAAAGACATTCTATACAATTGTGTGCTTCCAACATTGTGGCAACAGTTAGGGGAAGGCCAGTGGGTGTGATGGTCAGGTGTGCACAAACCTTTGGCCATATAGTGTATAATACCTGCCAAATTTTGCTTCGAAACCATTTCCTTTGGAAACATTTCTTATCATTTCTGTTACCTTTATTTTATTTTAATAGCATTTTTATATTTCAGTCTACCCAAGAATTTGTTCTCATTTTGCGTTCCCTGTGCAATTTATGTTGCAACCATCTAATTTTCATTTCTTATGTTTTTGGTTCCTTATGTTGCTTATGTCACCATTCATTTGCCACCATGGTGTGGGTGTATAGAGAGAGAAAGGGCGAGGTGCAGGCACGCCCCAAAATGAGGGCTCTCTCTCCCCAGACCCCAGTGACCCCACCACCCCATCATCCATCAGTGTCTCCCCAGAACCTATCCACCTCAGCAACCCTCAGATAAAGATTGAAGACTCCAGTAAGTATCTAGCAAGGGAATGTGTATGAAATCCATCCAGATAAATGTTTAATGGAGTGGCACCATGAACACCTTCTCGGAAAGAGACGCGATGGGCGTGTGAGGAGCGAAAAGGACTTTAAGCATACTGAACTCACTGGGTGTTTTGCATAACTGTCTTTGCTCTAGAAAGCTGTACATTTTCTTTTGTGCTGGAGTAATATGTATTGAATAATCGACCTTAATTATGGTATATAAGGTACTTTTTATCGAGGATTTTTTTTTATTAGCAAGGCAGATTGCTTCATAACCTTACAAGATCTTATAAACACATAGGGCAAGGAGAAAAAAAATATGCTGTCACAGTATAGTTTCCATGAGTGTTATTACTTTTAGTGATCATATGCTAATTATTATTATTATAATAATACCAAAGCACTGTTAAATTCTTGACTCTGATTGATCAGACATGGTTGATTCATTTTCTGTCAGCAGCTCTGAAAGTAGTTTTATATTTGTTCTAATATGTTATCATTTCTATAGTAACAACTTACACAGGCAGTTGGATGGCGGATAGACCACACAAAATGTGTGCAATTGTTTTCTGTGAGGAGATATTTTTGGAAGGAGTCTCCAGTGTCAGTAACAGTTTCAGGACAGAGGACTTGGTGCTTTGCAGTTTCCCAGTAATGACAAGCAGCAGGTTTTTTTTTTTATTATTAACTTCGTGAGAGAGGAAACAAAGAGCCTGGTGAGGGGAAGACTGGATGGTCGAAAACCTTTGAACGTAACTATAAACGAATAAAATGAAAGATCTGTTGTTCCTCAGTTAATAAAAAACAAATTCGTTTCAGCATTGACAAACTAGTGTGGTATAAGAAGAATAAAGCTGTCATAGGAAAATACTCAACTTCAGTGTTTAACGGTAACGCCATGGATTAATTCTTACTACACACATTAGACTTACTTTTGGGCCATCAGGAATTATATTATATTATTATATAGAATAGATATTCCTCTGAATATGTCAGCAAACTATTTCAGTACCTTTACTGATTCCTATCAAAACAACATGATTCATTTCATGTCAAAATACAAATGTCGATTTTGATACATTTTTATATTTTAAGTCATTATACATTTTAAAGCTGTAAACTGATCAATTTAAATATATCAGCACAATATATCCATGAGTGCAGGGATTTGTGACGAAAAAAATGATTTTTTTCTTTAGTTATTTTATTAGTGAAATAAAAATACTGTTTTTGTACTGAACATTTTGGCCACAAGGGGGCAACTGTAATATTATTGTTATTTAGTTCTTATTGTTATTCTTCTCCATCTTCCATGCTGAACACAAAACTGAAATCCTAAAAGCTTGATATTTTATTCCATCAATATGCTCATATATCACTCCTTTAGGATTTCGGACCTACACACTTAGAAAAAAAGGGTTCTAAGTGGCTGGTTAACATCTCTAGCTTTGTAAAGGGGTTTTACATGAAATCTTTTATGAAAAGGAAAACCTCTGTTCCCTTTTAACGTTTCCCCAGAGTGAAACTGTAGAACCCCTTTTTCTAAGAGTGCTGCCATAAACATGAGTATATAAAGTGCAGATAAGGGTGAAAAGTATAAGACAAGGAGAGCAAGGAATCTTCATACAATAAAGATACAGGACAGTAACTACACAGCACACAAAGAACAGCAGGAAGAGCATAAATGTGCATAACTCAGTCTATAAGACCAAGTGAACATGAGGTTTTATTTTTGCTCGTCCCAGATTGAGACACACAAGCTGATGTTCCGCGAGCAAGCAAAGGCGCGGACTGACCATGGCGCTGAGATCATTTCTCTGGAAGAGTCTCCCCAGCAGCTCAGCACTGTTTCCTCCTCTGGCAGCATCAACATGGCCGACCCACCTCAGCTCGCCACCCTCGCAGATGAGGTGAGCGCCTCGTTGGCCAAGCAGGGCTTGTGATCTCTCCCCACGTCCTCTCTCCTCAGTCCAAACCCCACCTGTTAAAGTCACTTACGGACATACAAAAGTCTTCATCTCCCCTATTCCATTGGTGACATTTGGTATTAGGCCTTACCATGTCCTGAGCATCAGTTGCCAGTGACTGCAAAAAGTGTCTCTTTAGCTGTACCTCTTACATTCAATGATTTCATTCTTTTCCTTTGACATAACAGTCCCATTTTCTAAACCTTTTGTTTTTATTTTTAATTATTTGATTGGTCCCAGCTTCACAAAACTGGAAAAATATTGGATTTGGACAGTCTGGAAAGAATGGAAAGACCAGGTCAAATTTTCTCTTGCTTTGGTGTTAAGAGAGAATTGTATATGGAACGTCTCACATTAAATTGGTTCCCAGAAGTGTGAAGAAAACAGTCTTCACAGAATTGATACATGAAGCAAGAATTAAAACAGTCAAATATTGAAACAGGGTATTACAGTGATAGGAATGTGTTTTACTTCAAGAAAAAAGCCAAAGGCTTTTAATCTCTCTCCAAACTTCCATCTAACATTAGGTTGCAGTTCATCATGCAGGGGGATTGTATCAAAAATAACTGAATGGGATTTATGAGATATTTCCGAAAATTAACTGAGATTTGGCGAGCTTCTTGTAAATGAAATGTTGTTTGTCAGGCACTTTTCTTACAGTATTATTCTGTGGGTATCAGATGTATTTGATATGGAAAAAAGTGTTGAGCCTGCTGGCAGTCTTAAGGATTTTTTTTTTTTTTTTTTTTTAGTGCTACATTGTACGTAGATGCCTCTCCTATTTAACGTTTTCACTGTTTGCAGCAGTGTAGCTTTGGTGATAATAATTCACTCACATTTATATTCCTGAATGCTAACATTAAGCATTTTCACCTTCGCCCAATGTCGAGAATTGAGGTTATTAGTATTGACCATTTTGTACACAATATGTAACTGATAATTTTTTGAACCATGTTTATCATTACAGTAATGAATAAGCTGCTGTTGGTTATTTAGAACTGTGTGCTTTGGTGATAATTCAGTCATAGGGATGATTTTTAAGTTCAAATGCTTCATGAAATTGGAACACATACAAAGAGTGTATCTGTAACCCAAAAGTGTTTTGTACCCGTTTTGTGCTTTGTTCATGCCCAAACTCTTGTACTGTGAAAAGTTGGCCATTGAACTATCAGCAAAACATCAATTTCCACACTGATCTGTCATCACATTTTATACATTCACTGTCAACATAGTGTTCTTGTATTGTCCTTCAAACCCCAGTTGAATTGCATGGAAGGCACATTGTGTACACTCCCGTTTTAAACAACTCCAGTCTAAAAAAAACTCCAGTTTTTTAGGGCACACAGTGATTTGATTTCTACAAACTCAAGCTTTCAACCAATGACACTGCTAAAATACTCCCTTAGTAGCCTAGACTGCGTTGTCACAGCACGCCCATCGAGCTTCAGATGTCTATCTACGCTCCTTGCATGCCTCTGCATCACCTCCAATTTTGAACGCCATTCTTTTTACTGTATATTCTGTAATCTGGATTGTGCTTTTTTTCTGCGGCGTATAGTAGTAGAAGGGAATATACTATCCAAAAGATGACCCCCCCCCCTTTCTTTATAATGGAGGAGGAGCTGTATAGATAGCGTTAGTTATATAATGTATGTGTATTAACGTTTATGATTCATCTATTTGCCAAGGAATATGAGTGCTGAGAAAAAAAAAGCAGAGCAGTTCAGCGGTTGTTGCTCGCACCATGATAATGCATGCATGCTAAATTATCTGGTCTTTTATGTTTTCCTGTTTGTTTTATATGGATCGGCAATGTGTTTTTGAATGTTCTTGGATGGGGTTTGTATACTGTATGTGGTATGTGGGCTACTGGAAGTTTTGCCTTGAGAGAAAGAAGTTGTGTTCCATGTACAAGACTGGGTCAAGGGAAGGGTACTGTGATCCAGATGTGACCTTGTAAAGAGCGAAGGCTACCACTCTGAGCGTCTGGTCTTGTTCCACACTGCAAGCCGGAGCTGGTGGGTTTGCCATCCTGCTGTCATTGACACCATTCACCTAATTCTGCGCTTGTACATTTTAGCTTGAAAAATGTGATTGTCAATATTGTTCTTGTGTGTTTTAATAATAACTGATTCTTGTTAATGTACATGTGAATTTGGAAATAAAGGCTATAAAGAATAACATTTCTTTTGGCTGATCTCCCTTATAAAATGGCCTTGTTGATGTCAAGAAGGTAAATTACTAAAGAATGCAGACTTTATTACTACACTGGTTCGTAACATACAGACAGGTGAGAAATACCAGTAGCTCTGTCACACTGTGGGGGCTTTTAGTTATTTTGCTGGCATGGTTTGGCTCCACATGGTTCGTCCTTAGAGAGATGGGTCTGTTGTGAATGTTGTTCCTTTGAAGATGCCTTCACTGGTAACCTGTGCCACATAATATTAACTACTGAGAAAAATTCTTTAGGTAGGATAGACATAACAGTAAACAGAAGCATATCATGTGGAGTAATCTATAAAATTTTAAAAGTTCATGTTGTCTAAATGAAAGAATGACAATCATCTGCACTCTTGGAAAAAAAAAAAGGTGAAATCTAGAACCCTAAACAGTTCTTTGGCTGTTCTCTCTGAGGAAAGCTTGAAGGTTCTGTGTAGAACCTCTAACAATGGTGTTTCCTTTCAGAACAAGTAAAAAGTACAAGCTAGTACTGTTAATCATCCAAAGAACCTTGGAGGAACCTTTTTTCTAAATGTCTAGGTGTTGCGCAACAACAACAGTGACAGTTTTACGCATCATGGTTACTGGGTTACGAGACCACTGGAGCTGGAAACAGCATTGAAAATTTCATCATGACGAAATCAATGGCTTGGACTGCATCCTGTGTCCATTGTAAGTTGCTTTAAATGAAACAAATGAATTAATGTAATGTAGCATGATGGAAATGGCATCTTTATAACTGGCGATTTTGCCAAATGCAAACTACAGAATAAATATGTCACTCATCATCCTACATCAGTGAAATTACACTCAAGGTGAGCAGGTCAGCATCAACAGGTAATCTGCAGTAATTACTTGTTCTTCAAATGCAATTGACTGCACATACAAAAAAAAAAGACACAGTCTGAGCACCATGCAGCCATATTTCAGCTGTGTTCATTAATTCTGTATTGTTCCAGGGTGAAAATCTAAACAATCCTGCATTGCATGCCCTTGTCAACTTACATTTACCATTCATAATTGGGGAATTCTTGTTGCTATTTTTGGAGCTGTTCCAAAACCTATACTACATCATATGGCCAAAGGTTTGTGGACACCTGAGCATTACACCCATACAGTATCTGGGCCTTCCCCAAGCTGCTGCCACAAAGTTGGAAGCATTCTATCAATTGTATAGAATGTCTGTATGCTGTAGCATTACAATTTCCCTTCACTGGAACTAAGAGGCCCAAACCTCAAAAAGCGAGCTCCATGAAGACATGGTGTGTGAAGGTTGGAGTGGAAGAACTGGAGTGTCCTGCACAGAGCCCTGACCTCAACCCCACTGAATGCCTTTGGGATGAACTGGAACACGGACTGCACCCCGGGCCTCCTCGCCCGACATCAATGTCTGACCTCACTAATGCTCTTGTGGCTAAATGAGCACAAATCCCCATAGCCACGCTCTAGAATCTAGTGAAAAGCCTTCCCTGAAGAGTGGAGCTTATTATAAGCAAAGGAGGGACTAAATCTGGACTGGGATGTTCAACAAGCACATGGGTGTGATGGTCAGGTGTACACAAACTTTTGGCCATATGGTGTTTGTTGTAATAAAGGCACCATGGAAGAATGAACTGCTGTTAAGTTTCACCACTCTAATAATATACGATTATACCACAGCAGTGTTGCACTCTCAGATCTGACTGGTCAGAAGGTGTTCATTAATTTTCAATAACAGCAGCTCTGATATTAGTGTGCTCGTTTCTATAGCAACAACTCATAATCCATATAATCTACGACTAATAATAAATGGATTATTAAATGGGAGGTTAATAAAGAAAAACATAATGGCTGATATGATATTTCTGTAAGGAGACCGAAGGAGTCTTCAGTGTCAGCATGGGAAATTCTTCAGGACAGAGGAGTTTGCACTTCCCGGTTTCTTGGTAACATGACAACCTGCGTTTGTTTCTCTGGTCTTTTTAATTTATAGCTGCTATAACGTAAGTGATAACAGGAACTAACGTGTCCCTTGGACATTCTGCAACATGAAATAAAACTATAAATGGTTAAAAAGTATGACATATCATTCGTTAGTAAATTAAAGTTGTAATCAATGGCAAATTGCTGTGGATTAATGGGAGTAGAACACTGGCATGTGCTGGAAAATATTCAACTTCAGGGTGATAGCAGTAACTCAGCTTCATGGTGGATCAGATCACACCACCCCGGCAAGTGTTTTATTGCTTACTTAGTGATCTGTGATGTCTCTATTTAGCATATTTGAAAGAGACCACAGTCAATATTTCCTAACTCTATTGAAAGATAGTTTGTTAAAAAGTTTTTTTTTTTTTTTCCTCTCTTCTACAAATGAGAATTGTGGGCCTATTTAAATGCATATGAGGTCATTAGTAAACAGATTTTCTGTGGTTATATAGGTGAGGGGACACAAATGACCTACAGCTTGCACACATTGTACAATTTAATTTGAATTTAATGGGGATTATGCGTTTGTGTGATGGCACACATCCACTCTGGAATACATGCGATTGTTTAAAAGTAAGAACCGTGGGTAAGCCTTCACTGGGAAAGTTTGAATTTCATACCATGCCATTAGGTTTGTAAAGAACACCTTCCACGTTCGAACATTCACAGTCATGTCACTGGAATGCAGGTTGCTGTACAGTTCATAAATGAGATTTCCAAATACCTCTGAAAGTCTGACAAGAGATATTTGAGCGTTTCACTGCAGCCTGCCATAGATGAAAGAGATTTCTTCAAGAGAAGCCACTCTTTCTTCATTCACTGACCGCCGATTTATAACTCCAGAACATCTGAAGCCTCTAGTGGAGAACATTTATCCTACCTAAGGAAACACTTACAGAGGATATTGGACCAGTTCTTCACAGAAAACATTTTCGAATTCGAAGTATACTGAGAAAGTCATTGCAAAAAGAGTTTTTGTTCTGTAACAAATTGTGTATCGATTTAGATGTATTTTTATGCATTTCTTGTATTACTTTGTTGAAAGATTCATCTACAGCCAAGGTTTAACCTCCTGGCTGAGGCAACCAGGTTTCAGGATGAAATATCATGGTATTTAGGGGAATTCGTTATGCCATGAATTCTCTCTGCACCACTATCTGCAAAACAGCTCCAAACCATCATCTGTATTTTACACTGGGTATCAGGTGCTTTTTATTGTATGCAGTAGCCATTTTTTCACACGCTAATGGTGTGCAAGACCAATATTCTCAAGCAGCCCCTTCATGCCAAAGCTTCATCCTTCCAGTGTTCTTTTTTCTCGACTTGGACATAGAAACAAACATATTACATACTGAATGCTCCTTTTTTGTTTGTAATTATTTTATACAACCATTTATGCTCATGATATTGAAGGCTGCTAATAGTTCTGGAGGTCAGTATATGACGAAGGTACACGGCGCTACACTGGTTACCTCTAAGCATACTTAGAAATAGCTCGATAATGTCAAGGCCTTGCTTCTGTTAGCGGCTTTTATTTCCAAATGTGCAGTCTGTTGATATTAAACAAGGGGCAACTGGAGCCTGCTGTAACCACCAGGCAGAGCCAATGGCAACCCCCTTCCAGTTTTACCCATGGTCATTTATAGGCCAGACTGAGGCCTCAGTGCTTCTGCATGACACACCCTGGGCTTTACCAACATTATTGTAATTAGAACCAAGACTGCTATTAGACCTCACAAATAAGGTCAAACATCTTTTGGTCCATTGACTCGCATTAATTTGAAATTAATTTTCTAAACGTTTTTTTTTTGACCACTATTTATAATTCTGAAATAGATTCTATTATTTCATTTTCTGGTTTTGTGCATTTATTCTTACTGCAACATGTACTGAGGAAATATTTTTATTTCTTTTTAGATGCCATCCCAGCTCCCTCAGGAGAACAAATTTCTGAACATTGTGTGCTCAGTGGAAAAAAAAAAAACCCACAACACTTCACTGAGCAAAAATAGGAGGGTTTAAGCAGCATTATGGCCCCAGTGATCACATCATCCATCAAACCACGAGGGAAACTACTGCGCACAGGTCAATAACAGGCAACAGTTGGAGGGGTTTGATTTTTTTTTTTTAATGGTACTATTTACAAGCCTTTTTTTTTTTTTTTTTTTTTTTTTTGCAAATGATTTTAAATTTTCCAAACAATTTAAACTTACAATGGAACCTGCCTTGCATAACTACAGAAATGAGACCATGGGGGAGGAGGGTGTGTGTGTGTGTGTGTGTGTGTGTGTGAGGAAAAGCATTGTGATTGAATAACAAAGAAAGTAAGAACATGGAGATGAGATGATACAACCATAATGTTGATTTGCATAGCCAGTAGTTACTCTGGGGAAGTGTGATGGCTTTTGTGTGACAGAAGAGTGTTGGCCAGATTTGTTGTGTACAGGAACACTGAAGCAAGAGACACGTGTCTCAAGAGAAACCACCTCACCTACTGTAAAACTGTATAACCTGAGAGTACATGGATACCAGAAATGAAATGTTCTGCACAAGTGATTTTGAGCAAATATAAAAAAAAAAAAAAAAAAAGGTGAAGACACAAATTTGATATTGAAATTATGCTTAAATAATCTTTTCACATCCTGGCCTGAAGTATCATTACAAAACCCAGCTGTAAATACTCTACATGATGTATCAAAGACTTCCATTTATAGAGGAAGTATGTATGGTTTTAACATATAATTGGTGACTTGCCAGAAATAAATCAGCTCAGACCGGGGACAGGTCAGTGTACAAGAGCGCGGCGGAGTGAAACAGGAGCAGTGAGTGCAACAGGAATGGAAATTGTGTGCGATACATAGTGACAACCTATGAAGTGCTTCTAGTTGAGGATGTGTACTCTAGTGAGGAAGATACATTTGATGTGTCTATTAGTCAAGATTAATGAGAAAAACCTATTTTATCTGGTTTTGGTCATCACTCCACATTACAAGCATACACAAACTAGTCAGCAGGGAAACACCCTTTGGTCAAGCCCCCTTCAAGACGTCTGCTACATAGTGCGCTACAAAGTGTTCACCTGACAGGTTAGAATACCACACCAAGAACATAGTTTAGCTGACTATCAGAATATTAATGGTTGGTTGGTTTTTTTTTGTTGTTTTTTTTACATTTTTCTTTTTTATACATTTAAGTTTTTCTGTGAGAAAAGAGCTTCATGAGACAGGTTTAAATTTCTACGTTCCTTAATATTCACTAAAAACTGTGAAAATATTTGGCTGATGTTTGAATATCAAACAACAGAAGTTCTTTAATATATTTATTGGTTTGTTTTAATACGAGTTCTTTATTTGTTTCGGTTAATGCCAGAAGGGGTGTGGTTTTATGGGCCGCGCAGTGTGGGCGGGACTTTTTTGCTGGAGACTGTTGTTAGGCTGAAGATGTTTCGCTCTCTGATTCAACCCCGCAGCTGAATCTTTGATGGGGTTGCGGGTCCACTTTGGGCTCCAGCACTGGGTCCTCAGAGAGGGGGAAGCTCCTGCGCTCCCATGGCTGCACCGTCTACAGAAACAACAACAACAACAACAACGTTAGCACCACTAACTTTAAAGCTTCGTGCTCAGGATTTAATTAGCAGGACATATGGACTAATTTAAATTCGTCTCATCTGTGTTAAGTACCTGCTGCTGTTCATTACCCGGTTCCCTGATTTATATCCGATGGCTGCAGCAAGCATAGATTTGGACTACTCGTGTACAGGAAATGTTTGATTCAGTTTGGGCTCAATAGGTACCTATTATCCACCTAATAATCTGTTGAAACTGATAACTGAATCAGAAAAAAAAACCTGAACATAGTCACAGTATAAATATTTTTTATATATATGTTGTCCTGAATTTAAAGCTAACTCAGTGGCTGGATGAGAGACAGCATCCAATAAACTTTCTGAAACGGATCGATGCGAATATCTTCTACTGAGTTGAGACTGAATCTACATTCATGAGTTTAGACTTGTTCTAAATAAAAACAAGGCGACTGAAGATTGACAACTCGCATGCAGACAGCACTTCATTCCGTGGCCTTCATAGCAGCGCAGACATTAAACGTGTGCAGAAAACACAGCTGGTGAAACACCCAGTCCTGTTTTGTGTTTCTGACTGAGACCATCAGTGGCTCGTGTTCATGATTTCCGCAACAGGAACTGATCGATGATCTACTTTGCCCAGGCTGTGTTCGCGATTCACTTACTCTCTCCTCGTAGGTGCAGTCTGGTGTTGAACAGCGTGTGTCCTCGCTGTACACCGGCCGGTGCACGTCTCTCATGTGATGTGTGTACGAGTCCCTTGATGAGGGTGTGTGTGCATCACGCGAGCAGGGTGTATCAGGGCTGGGAGGGCTGAGGGGTGATGGAACAGGCCCGTAATCCTGCAGCAGGTGGAAATGTCCGGTGTCCGGAGACGATGGCTGTGGAGTGGACGGGTTCGTTCCACTCAGAGACGGAGTCGTCCTGCCGTCCAGAGACTTATACGACCTGCAGGTGACACGAGAAGAGCTGTAAAATATCACTTAACAGTTTGGAAGTTCGGCTTTTCTGTAAATGAAGTCACTGGTGAGTTCACTGAGTTCTTGCAGACCAGGCAACACTAAAGAGGAATAATATGCAAAATTATCATTACTGTTCAAATTAACTGTAATGCGTCTAAATATTCGGCTGAACGCTGAAAGCGCTGTTTTTGCTTCGATATTTTATTTCATATTAACAGACTCTAAACATTTTCCATTTTATCTTGACACAAATGAGACGAGAGCACCGGTCAAAAGATTGCTAATGTGACATGAGGGGAAAGCGACGGGGCTTTCAGGAGTTGTCGGCTAATATCGCAGAGTTCCAAACATCTACGCAATCGCCAATCATTCAAGTGGCTCATCTGCTGTTTTCATCAGAGATAAAAAACAGAAGATGGCCCTTTTTGGCGATTGATAAATGCGATGTTAAACTGCAGAGCTCCTATGCAAAATGTGTGAAGATTGGCAGGTCTGGTATTGCCTCAAAAAACCAACTGTATATTCATGGAGATCTAAGCACCAGTCAACAGAACGCTATTACAGATAAAGTGAGGACAGTTCTATAACAGTCTAATAGGCCGGTTATTAAATGAAGACAACAGCGATTGTTAAGCTGTTTACTGTTATATTTGTCACATCACAGCAGAAATGCTTTTGATACACGACAAATGTGTTAGATGGGTGGCTGGTAATCAAGTCCCTTTCACAAAAAGACAGCTAGCTTGGATTGAATAACACTAAAGATTACACCACTCGATAGAAAACCTGCTTGGAACAAACTGAGCAGATGTGAAGGAGAAGAGATTTTTTTTTTTTTTTTTATATCACCTTCATATAATGAACATCTGACTATATACTAGACCAAAACATAATGTACTATAATTAAACACAGGGTGGGTTCAGTGTGCAGGATGCAGATTAATTATTCAGAAGGTACCTGCTGCCTCTCCTCTTGGCTGGAGTGAGGGCGGTCCATCTCCAGCGACTGCGCTCCTGGTCCTCACACTTCTGATGGAGCTGCATAAACGCAGTGTCAGACAAGTCCTCTACCTGGAGACACACACACACACACACACACGACACATATAAATGAACTGGCCGGGCAGCAGACGATGAAGGAATGCAAAGACGGGAGGTTACTGTACCTCTACGTTCTCGTCTTCCTCAGTGAGAGGCTGGGGAAGCATGTCCACTTCCCTCCAGCTAAAACCAAAACAAAGCAGTGTCAGAGAAACGTGTTGCAGTTGGGAGCTGTGACATGAAGCAGTTACACAGAATTGAGTACCTTGGTGTAATGATCTCCTTGTACTGAAGCTTCTCCACTCTGGTAGTGGCTGCCACGGACATGGGGATGACTATGTTGTTGATGTCAAACGAGTTTTCACTTCTCCGCTTTCTAATTGGCTGCAAAAGGAAAGCAACACTAAGTAAAAAAAAAAAAAAAAAAAAGCAGAAGACTTGTTGCCTCACACTAGCATTGGTCAGCACAGGAGGTGTGGATAATCATGTAATGTACCGCGATTACAATGAACCATACTGTAATGCACTCGAAAGATGCGTCATGTTTACGAGGTAGCATGGTAACATGCCATTCGTTGGGCGATCTTTCCAGGGAAAGTATCTTTTTGGTTCACCACACTTCACTTGGTGTAACCTCCCCTGGAGTAAACACAACTAATGAGCCTTCAGCATGATTGGAGAACACTCCGACCTATGCTTAGATTTGTGCAGAATGTAGAATGACGTCTTCATTTCAGACCACGGGATCTAAATGGAGTTGAAATCCAAAGGGCACAACATTGATTTCTGGGTTCCAGCAACCCATTATTGCGGTCCCACCTGCAAGCTCGATCAATCACATGGCAGCCATCAGCAGAAAGTTAAATTTAAAAAAAAAATTTTTTTAAAAATCCTCTATTCCATACTGACTTTTGCAAAACAAGAATTTACATTTGGTATATATGTTTAAAGCTAATGCACTTCATGTCTAGCTAGTGCATGCTACTGGCTCCGAATCCCACCTACTGCTGCACTACACACAACGCCCGAGAAGCAATGTGGCAGTCGGTGGAACGGGGTTTTTAATAGTGGGATTAATCTGCTTGCATGGATGGCAGACAAGTTGGGACACGGCCATAGACAGTTATAACCAGAGATTATTGCAATATGGAATTGGATAAGGTCTTAGTACTTTAAATTTGTGTACCATTGAGCAGGAGCCAGTCTGACTGCTGGGGCCCAGAGGTGTGGAGCTGTCACTGGGCAGACACATCTGTCTGCTCATGGTGCTGGGGGTGGATGGCTGGATGCTTGGCTGAGATGGCGGATAAGGGCTTCCTGCATCAAACTGCAGCTTTGGGGCTGTTTGGTAACACGGCAGGAGGAGAGCAAAATGAGAAAATGACAAAATCGCAGATTGAAAGCGCTCAACTTTAGAGCTGACACTGGAAGTGCAATTTATTTTTCAAATTTTTGCATAAATATGCCAAATAGTACACTGAACAGATTCTGTAACACTGCTTGCTGGTTTCAGGTTGAACTAATGACAAAAATACAAATGAGCTGTCACTTTACATCCAGCGCTACACGGAATGCATACGTCTCTCAGGCATTCTCATGAAGTACTCACACTCTGTTCGGTCCAGCGAGGTCTCCCTGGCCCTCTTCCGGCTGGGGCTCCTGTCCAGAAGCCGCCCCGTCCTGCAGGGGGTGTGCGCGTCAACCTTAGTCAAGCGAATGCTGGCCTCACCCTGTTTCCGTGCCCTCTCTGATCGACTCTTATGGCTGGGGAACCCTGAGAGACAGAAAGGAGGGGACAAACTGAATATGTAATGTATAGCAAAATTCACTTACAACATACCAGGGACTTTAGCATGGACAGCTGCAGGGACAGTCGCCATGGCAACCAGGGAAAAAAATAAATAAAAAAATAAAAACCATCTCACTCACACATGAAACTAATGCCACTGCTTTCTCCCATCACACCATATTGATCTACTTCATTTTTATATGTTTGCGGTGTTGAATTTAAATTATTTACTCTTGATAATGACGCTATACTTTCAATAAATTCATTGTGCAGCATCAAAGACACTGTCTAATAAAACCGATCTCTATTTTTACGCCAAGTTTTCCGCTCCTAACATTACCAGAGCAAAGCCTGCTCCTTTGAGATTCTGATGTCCGTGCACTAAAAGCTTAATTATTACTTTTTTCTCTTTCGCTTTTTAAATAACATTTTTTGTAGTCTGTCTAAATTGTCAAACTTTCTAAACCACCGTTGCGTCAGAGCTGTTGCTTTTTTAACGCAAGTTTATTTCCGAACGCTGCATATTTTTCAATGCTGTGAAAGGTCCTTAAGCCAGAACTACGCCAGGGTTAATGCAACACACACGACACTAAAGAGAACGATAACAAATCATAGAAATGTCACGTGGCGTAAGAACGGTTAATAGTGTGTCACTGCAGTTCACCCCGCCCCCCCGGCCCCAAACGGTTCTAAACACGTTACATCTGATGCGCAACGTTACGCTGCGTATGCGAGATACGTTACATGCTGTTTCACAGCTCGTGTCTCTGCACAGCTCTCTGGTGTATTTGAGAACGGCATGCGCGTCCACTTAACGCTATACTTACTGATGGGAGTCATGGGTGAGTTGGAAAGCCTAAACTTGTGCTTGGATAGTGCAGATGAGGAGGAGGAGGAGTAGTGCGAGAGCTTGTGTTTGAGCGGCAGCTTCTTCAGAGGCTTGATTTTCTCCATGTGCCGGGTCTGCGAGTGAGACTTCAGCACTCTTTGGAGGTGTATACCGAGAGGCATGTCTGAAACACAGAGACCAACATTTATATAAACAAAGTCAGTCAAGGAATAGCTCAGCCAAAATAAACTGACAACGCTGTCCCTAAAACAATGTCTTAAGTTTTGCTTCTTTAGTGTTACGGGAAGTGTCCGTGCTGCTTAACAAGTAAGTGAATCTTGTAGATACCAGGGGTGTAACGATACACGATGCACGTCGATGCAAAAAATCTGACGATGTGCATCGTGGATGCGCGATTCCCATCATGCAAGTCAGCATTTTATTAATTATGCATGTAATGCTGTTGCGATGTTTGAACACCAGGGGCCATAACACACGCACAGAGTTCGAACGTTGG
Organism: Pangasius djambal; assembly: GCA_022985145.1. Taxonomy (NCBI): domain Eukaryota; kingdom Metazoa; phylum Chordata; class Actinopteri; order Siluriformes; family Pangasiidae; genus Pangasius; species Pangasius djambal. Next base: position 5,524,787 of record CM040986.1, on the reverse strand, counting down.
TCATGTGATCGCATTCTGTCATGGATCTGCAAGATCTGCACTTGAAGTCTGATAGCCTGATAGCTTTGGGTTGCAACGACCAACCCAAAGCTACGTTATATGGTCACGAGAGCACGTTATAATTGTTAAAAAGAGCTCTTCAGTAGCTTTCAGACACCGCCAGAGGCCATGGAAACCAGGCATTTTGGCTGACTTCGGGACTCTAGTTCTGCTACAACGCTCATTATGTCTCGATCCTTTTCGCCCGGGTCAGACGCTTTTTTGGAAAATTTATAAATGTAATTATTTATAATAATAAACAATTAATATACAAGTTACAGTGAATCTGTAGTTCATTTTATTCACAATATTAAATCTCTGCTCATAGCAATTTTGGATTCATTTAGTTTTATACAGACAAAAATGCCCAGTGGTTTGCATAGTTTATGATTCAGAAATTAAGAAAAAGGAGTCATTTCAGTCAATTTTTCTTCTTTCAAATTTCACGCAAAATATTCTGAGAAACTAATTGAAACCTTGAAGCCAGTATGGTGAACTTAATCGATTTGTGTATCGTTACACTCCTAATAGGTATCCATTTAGCACCACTTGAACCGCAAACCTAAATAATCATATGCATCAATCCTTTTAGGTATATGAGCAATTTTCTTTTAAGAATAAAAACAGTTTAAAATCAAATTTGTGATTGCGATATGCAGTTTGTACAACGCCAAACTGGCAGCCAAGATTCTCTTACTTAGCCTTGTTGCTCTGGTACAGTGCTAAAGAAGCAATATTCCGGCTGATGAACTGTGTTTGGCATTTTGTTAACAGTCCAGGACACTGGACCTGTGTGTGTACCTGACTGCAGCGACAGTGTAGGATGGACGCTGGGGTCCTGCAGGGCCACATTCTCCACCAGGGGGCGCTCAAAATGGAGCTCTGCCTTAGGGAGGAGCTGACTGCCCCCACACATCATACATGCACTGTTGACATCACACGGCCTTGTTGGGGAACACACTCTCTGTACCTGAGGAGGGGTGAAGTCGCAAAGCCCGTGTATGAACCAAGACCTGACGTCCGAGTTGTAATAGTAATAGTAATAATAATAATAATAATAATAATAATAATAATGATTTTCACTACTCGGTTATGATCAGATGTATGGTCTTCAAGATAACACCACAAGCCCAGTTATCTTGACTTGATACTATTAGACATTTTTCCCCCATACATCTCACACACACACACACACACACACACACACACACACACACACACACCTTGCTGTTGAGATTCTGAAGCATGCCGGGTTGGATGAGGCGTCGTCTTTTACAGCTGATCAGGGGTCGAACACGTGCAGCTGAACAGCCACTCTCCGGTGTCGGAGGAAGCTTAACATCTGATACTTCAGCCATGCTGTAAGAGATCACAAAGATATCAGCAAAACATCAAAATCCAGGAGCACTCAGGACATTTTAGAGGCATGCCAGTTTTCCTTCCCATTACAGAAATCATAGCCATTTCCTAATTTTTTTTTTAATTTTTAATTGGACCTCTGTGGTATAGCCTTCGGTCATTATTACCTGTGGAAGAATTCGTTCATGGATCGGTCATTCTGAAATCTGCTGCTTTGGCTGAGATCCCCTGTGGCATTCTGGGGCTTCGCCTTTTCTGTCTTGGTTTGATATGATGGGGAGGATTCCCCCAGCTCCACTGATCCCTAAGTGACAAATGGATCAGACATCACTGTCAGACACTCGTTCAACGCAACATGCAAATAACTTGGTCATCAGTAGGTTCATAACCTTCGATACATAAATATTAATTAGTTGCGCTCAGGATTACTTGTCTCAGTATGCAAATTTGAGCCATGCATAAAATCAGAAATAAGCCAAGTTCTGAGGCTAATGGAGCTAGCAACTAAAGAGCTCTTATAACCAACAGTATATCAGCTTGCAAACTGCGTTCATTAAAATCACACTTTCCCCAAAAGACGTGATTTGTCTTAAGAATGTGCACACAAACAGTTTTATATCACCTAAAGCGCTGCAGCTCATCTCCTTCGTGAGTCTGATGTTTGTGTGGAGCTCTGCTGCTTTTAGCTAGCTATGTGATGAGATCAGACTGTGTTTATCCTAACTTGGCACACAGCATACTCTAACTCCTGGAGTACCCCCTGTCTTGCATATTTTAGTCTTTTCCTGCTTCTCACAACACCAATCAGTCAAGCATCAGCCCTCTCGGAGTTGAAGTGGGTACATTAGAGCAGGGAAAACATTGAAAAAGCGCAGGATAAGGGTGTACTCCAGGACCAGAGCTGGGAACCTGAGATCCAGCTCTTATTCCCGCTGCTCAGCGATAATCCTTGATCGAGTCGAAGACAGATTTCAGAGCAACACTGCTGCCATCTAGCTGTTGCGTGGTATTTCTTTCTTTCCCACATTATGAGTCACAAAGTCTCTCTCTCTCACGCACTGACTCACCTTGCTGGAGCGGATCTGCCGGTAGATATCCGTGTGCTGGCGAATGCGGTACTCCAGGTCCGAGATGTGCGCCTGCAGCCACGTCCAGCGGCTTATGATGGAGGCTCTTTCCAGGGTGAAGCGGCCTTCCGCTCTTCTCCACCTGAGGCACGTATAGAAACACATGCTTATTCAGCGGGCTGGACAGGTGAATGCAGCTGTATAGCGTGATCAGCAGCTGTATACCACGAACGATCCATCGGCATGGATCTGATGTTTCGATGCAATGTGTAAACTTCGACGCATGTATCATTTTTAAGATGGACCTTTATTTAGGGCACTCGAATTCAAAGTTTAAGTTCATCATTGGGGGGAGGGTATGGGGGGGCTCAATACATTTTTCAAAATATATTTCGGTTGCATCTGTGAATTAAGAGACATGTTACTGATTGTGTGAAACACACACATCGTTTAACGTGTCAGTGTAATCGTTTATCGATCACAGGCCCCTGAATCGATCCAATCAAAAATCGCATTGTGGCAGTCACTGAGGTATCAGCAAATATCAAATCACTGGCTAAAGAATCGATATTAGATCATATCCTCATGAAACTTGAGAATTACACCCCTAATGAGCATACCACTAATGCTACCGATGTTACTAATGAACCACGTCGCTCAACCCTAGTAGTTACGCTCCTGCTGTGATCTGCTCTGACGTATTCAGAACAAAAATTCCAGGCGAAAACGATGGCTGTGTGTAGGTACTCAGAAATCCAGTTACGGTTTGAGGCATGAGTATTAAATACTACTCAGCTATTCATTATGCTCTACTTTCACAAAATGGCAGAAAATATGAAAAAGAAAGGGTGGATCTGGAAATATCCTGATGCAGGTATATAGTTAGAGGTATGCATCAAGATCGAGGAATAATATAAAAAAAAAAAGTCTTGAGAGCAGGCAGTTTGTACTCTTGGGAGGTCAGATATGATGCCTGCAGGACAAAAGACAGACAAAACATTTCTAACAACGTTAAACAGAACTCCATTTAAAAATCGCAATCTATAAAAGGACGCAAATCAGATTGGAAGGAGAAGAAAGGGAAAAAAAGAAAGCCCCTGTTGACTGCCATTAAAACTACAAACAAAGAACTAATAGCCCAGATACACGATCTACTTGGACTCCCAGGCTAATGATTTGCTATATGCTGAACAATGCTAGCACACACTGTAGAATTAGCCGACAGTAAGTTAACGTCCCGTTCTGAACTTCATCCACAGCTGCAGTGTAATAAACAGCTCACAGAGAGATACAGGCCCAGACTTCTGGCTCGGCCTAAAGACAATGCCAGCGCTGTGTGCTATAAGAACAAGTATGGATAAATATGGATCCATTATTGTCGCTATTGATATCAAACTGGTTATACGAGCCACTCAAGCTTGCTCCTCACGCGGCATGCACACGTGTCCTGTGACCAGTCCTGCATCTCTCTCCATACCATCTGCCGCCTTCCAAATAAATAAGCTTCCAAAAGGCGTGGCTATTAAACGCTTCCACACAGTGTGGCTCTCTCCACACCATCACGCAGAACCTCTACACAATCAACACAATTTATATCATTTTCATCCTCCTCAAACCATTCCGCGAGCCCTCATGCCCTGTGCGTGGGGGCGGAGTCAACCTGGAAGAGACCACTCCCATCAGGACAGAAATGTTTCATCACAGGATAAAGTTAATGAGCCAAAATAACTATTTTTTGCAGTGACCTGTCAATGGGGACACACTGACCCAAACCACGGCAGCAAAAATAAAACACACACACACACACACACACACACACAGCACCATTTTCTTTTACTTACATTTATGGCATTGGGCAGACGCCTTTATCCAGAGCGACATACAATAGACAACACACTGACAATTTTACTCGTCTTTTAACTTGTGCGTGTGCATGTGTGTGTGTGCGTGTGTGTGTGTGTGTGTGTGTACACAATGGTTACTCGGTGGATTCTTATCCCTTTATCAGAACCAGGGTGAATTTACAAACAAATCCTTTTCAAAAATTTTTTGTGGGGAAAAAAAAACATACACCTAGGGAAATTATTCTTCTATTGACAAAATAATGCGGTAGGCAGAAAATAATAAGACAAAATATAAGAAATGCAGGGTGTATTCTGTTAAGCGCTGAAGGCTAGCTCAATATTTCAGCCTGTAGCCTGCTGTAGCAGCATGTGCCCTGATGTTAGGAAATGAGAAGTGAATCTGACTGGTTTAACAACGTGTGTGTGATTACAGCATGTTTAGGTTAATCTGTCAGTAACAGGGGTGTAACGACACACACACACAGGTCATGATTCAATTTGCGATACTGGCTCCACAATACGGTTCTCAGAATATCCTGAACAAGATTTGATGGGGGAAAAAATTGACATAAAAGACTTATTTCTGTGTAATAAACAATGCAAAACGTGTGTTTCGGCCTGTATAAAACAATCAAATCAATCAAAAATTGTTAGAAACAGATTTAATATAGTAAACAATAGCTTAAAAAGCTCTCTTAAGAATAAATAAATAGATTTATAAATTCTACCAAAAATTTGACTGGATAAAGGAAGTGTCTGAGCTGGGAAAAATGATCGGGTGAAACACAGTAAGCGCCGCAGCAGCGACTGAGGTGTCACTTTAACCAGAAACAGGGCAACAAAGTCAGCCTTGTTCTCAGGCACTGTAGACCGCAGCGGTGCAGGGCTGGTGCTGTTTGAAAGCTACTGAAGAGCTCTTTGTAACTGTTATAACACGGTTGCGTAAGCATTTAACCTATAAAGCGCGCCGGTCGCTGTGATGCGGCGCTGTCGGTCAGCGCGCTCGCTATACATTTCACGGATCAGACAGAATGGGACCTCTAGTGTTCAAACAGTGCAACTGCACCAGATGCATAATTACTAGAATTCTGACGTACGCAATGTGAATTGCACATCCCACGATGCACGTCGTCAGATTTGTGCGTCGCGTCACAATGTACCGTTACACTGCAGCCGGTACTGATGTTTCCTGTGAACTAAACCTACAGGCATGCTCCATGTGTGCGCAGGAGCAGGTATAACATGAAATGCGGCATGTCTGCAGTGTCACTTCAGGTTTAATCTGCGAACCAGACGTACCCGATTTGTGTTTAAGGAGTGTAAGCCTTTTTAATATAGCTGTACTAAAGATTATTGGAAGTGTATCATCATTAGTATATCCCAGGAGATTTCTGTCTGACCACTATTCCACCTGCATGAGAGTGAAAGTCAGTGCAGCTTGTTTTTTTTTTGTTTTTTTTCCCCCAACCCTAATATTGATTTCAGTATAGAAATGTTTAAAGAGTCCCAATTCATTACCTGAGGTTGTGCTGGATATGGGGATATATACTTTTAGGGTTGCACATATTTGATAAAGGATGGCGGTCTCGATATAAGTTTCCATACAGCAAAAAATAAGCATTGCCTCAACTGGCAATGGTTTCGATTTTCAGTTGATTCAACATTATAAAAGTACAATAACTGAAGCTTCTCAATGACAGTGTGATCCAAATTGTGATCCAAATCTAAATCAGAATTAAGCATGGATCATTAAACGTTGGCTCTCCAGCCAAAAGACCTAATGTATGCTGGTGTACAGGGTGGCCAGGTCTCAGCAAAATCCCTCCTCCCCCAAATCCAACTCAGAAACTGCACAGGAAGGTCTGAAACTAGCCTAATGATTGGGGGGGGGGACTGAACAAGGGAGTCACACTTCCTTTCTTTTTCTAAGTGTCTGTGTTGAAAACTAGCTCACTTTAGCATTTATAAAAAAATTTAAAAAATAAAAAACAGCCATGGCAACCCTGCTAGTGTAATTCTCAAGGGGGTGTCTGAAACACAGGGCGCTTTATTTCATATTCTGCTGTTAGCTAGCTGTGCTGTGAAAGTCTCACAGCTCCATGCATTTCAAAACACATTCTTGATTCCTGCATTCAGTCGCAACTTCCCAACCGCCACAGCGATTACTTTACCCCTGACTGAATCAGCCTGGAAATGCTGTCTTAAAGCGGCAGGAGAGAGCGAGAGTGAGAAACTGAGTGTGCGCGTATGTGAGAGAGAGAGAGTGTGTGCACGTGAGTGAGAGAGTGAGAGTGAGAGAGAGAGAGAGAGAGAGAGAGTGTGAGTGAGTGAGAGTGAAAGCGAGTAAGAGAAAGTGTGTGTGTGTGAGAGAGTGGGAGCGTGAGAGTGTGTGTGACAGAGAGAGACCAAGAGAGTGAGTGTGTGAGAGAAAGTGAGTGAGAGTGACCGAAAGACAGTGTGTGTGTGTGAGTGAGAGAGAGAAAGAGAGAGAGAACAGGTGTGTGTTATTAGCAGCAGCTATCCTAGTGTACAAGTATAAATGTTTATTTCTCGTCATCTAATACAAGCTGCATTTATGCGGAACAGGCCGATTTATTACGCGGTCTGCTGAATGTATTGTTTAATACACAGATGTTCAACTCGAGAGCCTTGTATCGAATGATACGATACGCCGCAGAGCCCCAATACTTTTATATGACCTTACTATCAGAACTGCAAAAACAAAAGGTACACACAAGCAGCCAGGCAGTGATGTAGGCTTGAATGGTTAACTCGCATAAAATATAATCACCAGTTCTTATTTAGAGAGCCTTATAATAAAAGCTGCAGCACTCAAACTGTCCTTCTGGTTATGTTTGCGGTCTGTGCATTTGATTACTGCGACTTGGAGAGCTCATGAAGAGAACAAAGGAGCCCTCAGCCATACACTGAATCATCTCTCAATCTGTGCTTCGTAGATCAGGCCGAGCTGGCAGCACGCAGATCCATCTCCAGCCACTTTCCCCGTGTCGTCACAGCCGCTTACAGATGAGCGGAGGAGAACTGCATCTCTGCCGAAGGCGTCTGACTTCGGCACAGACCTCATGTTTACGGGCAGTTTCCGTACTCCTCTCTCACCGTCGTTGACACGAGCTGAGCCTCTGCTTGGACACGTTCTGCGGATCTGGAGGAATAGTAGCGATACGCACAGGAAGGCATTTCTTCGAGTCAGACAATGAAGAGAGATGGGCGGGAGGTCTAAAAGGGTCGAGTCCACACTTAGCTGGAATGCTCGAGTCATTACATACAAATGAGCGAATGAGTGAGTGAGTGAGGAGGAGCATGAGAAAGAAGAGGAAGGGAGGGGGGGGGAAGGAAAGTATGCAAGGAAAGAGAGAGTGGTGAAAAAGAGGGAGCGAGGAGAGGACTGGTGGGAGAGTAAGAAGGGAGGAAAAGGTTATGCAACATGATTGGGTCGAGTTCAAATCGGTGGAAGAGAGAGAAATAAGGCTGATTTCTACTCGCTGTTAGCTACACGTACGCAAACGCAACGTGGCCACCGTGTGCATCCTGAGCTCGTCTGGCACGTCTACATAAATCATCATGACGCTTCGTTGTGGTGCAACACGTAACCAGCATGATCAGTGGAAGGAAGTATAGTAACACGTGACACTGTGTCCGGATTGTAGGGGGCAGGGGTGTGTGTGTGTGTGTGTGTGTGTGTGTGTGTGTGTGTGTGTGTGTGTGTGTGTGTGTGAGAGAGAGAAAGAGAAAATGACCAGTGCTCTCCTCCACCCTCAATACCACGACTGAGGTGAGACCCTTGAGCAAGGCATCGAACCCCCAACTGCTCCCCGGGCGCCACAGCAAAAAAAAAAAAAAAAGCTGCATACTGCTCCAGGTGTGTGTTCAATGATGTGTGTTCAATACAGTGTGTGTGTGTGTGTGTGTGTGTGTGTGTGTGTGTGTGTGCGCGTGTGTGCGCACTTGGATGGGTTAAATGCAGAGCACAAATTCCGAGTATGGGTCACCGTACTCGGCCACAAGTCACTTGACTTCACTTCACCTGACTAAACAAACTAACGTTGTGTCTCAAATCGCAAAGTTGTGTACTAGACCCTTACTGATTACTAACACTAACGATTTTCAATTCAGTATTTATTTGTTAACAACGCCCATTGTCACAAAGCAGTTTACAGAAATATTATAGAAACTTTCTATTACAGTTAGTGTTTCAATTTTAAAAATCTCTTAAACCTACCAAAAGGTCTGTTTCGAGTACACTCTTTTGGATTTTCTAGATTAGTAAATATTTTTAAATGTACATTAAGGTTTTTTCCAGTAGGAGTCGCAGATCATGACAACAATCACACCGATGGCAGGAAGTATTAAAGAGGGAAAAAAAAGCATCAGTCTGTTTAGCGTCGCTGCGCATGAAGTCACTAAACATTACAGCTTGACTTAGAAAACCCGATGGACAGAGATGGTTTGGCTCCGACGTGCCATCTAGTGGACGCTGCTTTTAATCCTCCAGCTGTACACAAGACACGCAAGGGAATATGTGAACGGCGCCTGTCGCGTAACAGCTGCGTGCGGAAATGAAGAACGTCTGCGCCTATTGTGGCAAGGGGTCGCACTTGTCAATACCAGACTGCACAAGAAGCCCTCCGTTCTCTCGGCGCCTGTGCAGCCACCGTGGAAAACGACCAGCTGATAAATCCCGACACGTTACAACCCCAAGCGTGCACTTTCAATGAGTCATCCGTCTGTAGGCAGATTTCAGAACAAGATCACAATAAACTACTGACAACGAACTGTAAGAAAAGCAGCACAACAATGAACGTCCTTCTCAGCCTCCGTCTCCACTCATCTCGGATTTCCTGGGAACAGCCGAGCCTACAGCACCAACCTTTACTAAACGGAGCATGTCCTCAAACTAACAACGAAGCCAAACGGCAAAAAAAAAACTGAACGGGTAGGAAACTAGCACCAAGGTCTATAGCATACATATAATGCATACATCTTCTGTATGGACTGTGGTGGAGCAGTTTCAAACAGTCTTGGGGGTATTTACATCTCAATTAAATTTCTAGTAATTCCAGTGATTATCCAGCAAAATGTTGGATGATGCCCAAACATGATCTTTTCATAGCACTAGGTGGAGATCATTTGGCTTCAGTTCCTGTGAACAGCTGCCCAATAGGCTGAAGTCATCTACGCAGAGTTCAGAAAGACTGGGTAAGCCGAGTTCAACCAGCATGAAGCAGAACCAGTTCAGCATTAACCCTATGTTCAAGTCACAGAGCAACAAGTAAACATTCATTATCTACATATCTGGGGGGCAGAGTGACATTTGAAACGAGACTTGTTTTTCACTATGACATAGTGAAGCGACGAATCCAAAGATGAATCAGCTCTTCTGGCTTTACTGCCTGCTTGTTCAACTGCATTAGACGGTCAAAAATAGATGAAAAGGGGTTAACTACGATATAAAAAAAAACTATTAAAAATATATTTTTTTTTTAAATTTCAAACAAAGTAACAGTGATATGGACAAATTTACAGCAGTCTATACATTTACCATGTCATATCTGAACTTAAGAAAGCTAGACAGGCCACGCCCACAAGCCACAACAGTCGGAGGTGACAAACAGCCAAACTTCAAGTAAAGACGAGTGACTTGTCAGTTACGAGCAGAGGCGTGAATTAGGGCTGAGATCCTGTACAGAGGTGATACAGTATGAAATGCGACAACCTGGTCTAAAAATATCACAAAAAAAAAAAAAAAAAAAAAAAAAAAAAAAAAAAAAAAAAAAAAAAAAAAAAAAAAAAAAAAAAAAAAAAAAAAAAAAAAAAAAAAAAAAAAAAAAAAAAAAAAAAAAAAAAAAAAAAAAAAAAAAAAAAAAAAAAAAAAAAAAAAAGTACTACAGAATCGTTATACAAGCGTCTTATCCTTGGTTGTTTTATATTGTATATATTTATACATACACACAGAGTAGAAGGAAAAAAAAAACATTTTATTTATATATATATATATATAAAATATACACACACACAAAGAAAATAAAACAAAAAATCTCCCAATTGTTGTTCTTACTAACAAGGATATTTCTGAAAACAACTTTTCTGTAGGATTTCGTACATTATAACTGTGAGAAAAGGCGAAGGCACTGAGTGAAGAACAATCGAACTAGCATAAAGTTACGCAGTGTTGCTTAGCCAGAAACAGACGGCTGTCAGCAATGCCGTGTTCTCCTGTGCTTTTGATAGCCTCTGTACTTGCGAACAGGCACAGGAACGGTACGGAGGTAGCAATGTAGCATGTTTAAAACAGGAGATCTCACAGACAGAAGGGTTTCAGTGCAGTCGTGTCCCCTGCCCGGAGAAACAGACATCCGTGTAGTACGACTTACGGGGGAGTCCAGAGTGGAAACGGGATGACAAATCACTGGACTAAGGATCTTGATCTGGTACTAAATAAAATTATTGGGTAGACGATAAAAGATAAAAGAAATGCATTTAATCAGTATTTGGGGGGTGGGGGTGGGGGGGTGTAATCAACGGAGGGTTAAGCATCCATCATACACTGTGACTGACCATGAAAACTCAACAGTCCTAGTCTCACGGGAAGTCACGGGCGTGGCGGCTTTTACTTTCTTGTGGGAGGTCAGATATGAAGCTTGCTGGACAAAGAAAGGCCACGTTCATTAAGAGGAGAGCGTACATGGTGCTTGCACATCTGGTGCTACAACACATCTACTGCTTTCACGCGTTCATCAGCAGCTTGCTCCAGGTTAGCATCCCAGCACTTTAAATTTCTAATAATTTTGACAAATAGAACAAACTAATTTTGTAAGAAAACACTGCAGGCAGGGAATGGGATTAAAAAAAAGAAAAAAGAACGATGCTTACCTCTTTTTGGTAGTATAAACACAAGAGACATGACATATGACCAGACATCAAGAAAGAAAAAAAAGAAAAAGAAAAAAGAAAAAAAAGGGTAGCAAGAACAGACTTAGTGTTGATTCAAAAAACCCCAACAGAAACAGCAAAGCAGTACCTAGTGTGTCTGGTTACAAAAGGGACACGTCCCAGTGATCAAATTTGCCATCCAAACTCTCCATGCATGGCTGTTTGATTATTTAGGTCAAATGTTCAAAGGAAGCCTGTCTGTGTCCCAGCCTCTCCCCTTTGCAAAGGTTTTCATTAATAATCGGCCTACAACGTAATGCTGGCCTGCTTACCACGTCAGCACTGTGCACCTGCTGCTTTAAGCCTTTTTCACTTCCCTAAACACTGAGCTTAAAAGGGAACACATTACAGATACTAGTAAAAAGCTCCTCATTTTAGGGTCTTAAAATTCATCATCTATCATCATTTTTAAAAAATCAATATGCCCTTCAATGAGATAGAAATAAATACAAAGCGTACACTTTTCCTAAATTTGCCTGTGAGCCACCCGTGCAGATGAAATGAATAAGCAGTTCTGTCCAGCTGGAACCGATTGGTGGTTTACTTTATTTTTTTTGTCCAGTCATTCTATGAAGAGGAATCGCTCCCTCTTTTTCAAGCAAACAGGAAATTCATCCTTGTGCTTTGGAGTAAGACCGCGGCCAAGGAAGAAGAACGAAACACAACTTTAGACAAGACCATGTTATGACAACAAGATCTATGATCTCACTGAGCAAACAAGGCCAGAGTGGAAATTAACAGAGGCCCTTGACAAAGTTCAGAGCAGAGCAGTCCCGGTCATATACCACCACACACCATTCAGGACAGTAAATTGCAGCTAGGTATACTCTAGGAACTAAAGTTCAACGCACAGAGCAGTATTTGTACATGAGCAAACTGTGGAATTGCTAATTCTCTAGTTCAGTGGGCAGTTCTCTGAAACAGAAGTCCCAGCCAAGCTCATGGCAAACATGAACACGACACTGTCTACAGTACCACCTAAACACCACTTATTCCGAGCTGACTTCTAATCGGTTGCTCGTTGGGAAGTTTCTTTCACGCACTAATTCCTTGAAGAAACATCGTTCCAACTGCAATGCTAAATCCACAAAACGAATTGGTCATGTAGGGAAATTGAGAGACGGTGAACTTCCCATTAATCCAACTCTGAAAGTGACAAACCGAAAAAAAGCGGGTTTGGATCTTTAACTAGGATTACACTAATTTATGCATGGCAATACAATATAAACTAAAAAATAAACATTTATTATGTTATATTTCATTATGGATGTATATGTTCTTAAACACTGTGTCAGGTGCCTCACCTCTGGGCTTGGTCAGAGGGTGAAAGGCAGGCAGACAGACGTGAACTTTTTCCAGACACTCTTAATTACTTCCTCCAGTATGATTTGAATATTACTGAAATGGGTAAAAAATAAATAAATAAATTAAAAAAAACTTACAGTTTGACATGCCGCTGCTCAGTATCCACTCTGGCAAGTTCCTCTTCCTCCATGTCGCTTTCGCCACCTGAGCTGCTCTCAGTGGCATCAGAGTCAAACTGCGCCTCCGCCACCCGCAAGCTGGTGGTGCCACTTAGGTGCAGTTTCTCCAGCTCTGAGGGGAAAGAACTGTCCTTCAGGTGCTGGGCCATGGAGTCCCGTCTGGAGGCGGAGGACTGAGACACGCTGTGGTGCAAAAAGCCTGTGAGCTGCTGTTTGACATGACGCTCAACCTGCTTGGCCTGAACCACATGAAGCCTCTTGCACAGGCGCTGCAGCCGTGCCGAGATGTCGGCCTGCCTGCGCTGGCTCTGCTGCGCTCGCTCGCGAAGCATTAGCGCCTCTATACCAGAAGAAGGGGAAGGGGAAGATGGAGAAGAGCTATGCTGGCACAAGGTTGAGCTCTGAGGGGCATCAGGTGGGACACTATTGTTACTATTTGTCTCAGGAAGTGCTCCAGCCCTGCCGGCATGGGACCGGTCACTAGGGGGTGCTTCGGATTTGAACTGTGAATTCTCCGGTGAGCCATTGACACCTGTATCTTCCGGGACTCTGCTATGTAAGTCACCCAGCTCTCTCAGGTGCTTGGAATCTGCTCTCGGTACAGATACGGTTGGTATCACTTCTCCAGATTTGGACGACAGAGGTAACAAAGCTCCAGCACCGGTGGGAGGCTTAGCATTGTCTCCGTTCAACGGGGCCACACTGCCTTTCTCAGGCAGGGCGGTGCTGGGCACGGCAGCTTTCTTGGCCAGTCCGTTGACTGGGACCATCGCGCTCCCTCCTCCTGCTCCACTTCCCGCTCCTCCTCCGTTGACGAGGCTCTTTGGATGGCCGCCGCTCAGTGCAGTACGTAGAAGGAGATCTCCGTTCAGCAGGCCTCGGCTCTTCAGCACCGATGGCTTGATCAGGACGCCCTCTTCGGCTACAGGACCAACATGCGAACACAAATAGGAGGCCACCAGCGGCTGCAGCTTGCCCAGACTCAGCGGCTCAGACAGTGACTCCTTGCCGTTGCAGCAGCGGCGACAGTTGTCCTCGTGGTGACGTTTGCCGTTGGTGCCCGCTGACTCAGAAGGGGAGATCGATGAAGACAGGAGAAGGTTGGTGGAGTTTCCGTTGCTCTCTGCAGCCAGTTTGAGGCGGATATGGCGGGCTTCGGCCGGGGCGTCGGTCAGAGCGGGCGCCATCGCAGCCATGCAGGGCCGCAGTAAGGGCACAGCAGCCTGCTCCTGCACTCGTCAACGCCAGCCCACCTACAGAGCCTGAAATAGGAATGGGATGGCAAAAGGCTTGGCATTAAACTGGATTTTAAACAAAAAAAAAAAAAAAAAAAAGCATAGACTTGACACGACATGAAACTCACACAGATGGCCTTTTTTGAAAAGAACCATTTATCAGCGAGTGATTTAGCACTAAGATGGCACTGTACCCTGCCTATCTCTCATGGTCAACCTCAGCAAGTTAAGGACAGGTTATGACTGAGCCGAACTGAACTTCACAGTAACAACCAGAAGCGCTGGCAAAAACACGAGCTGCATAATCTCTCACTTCATAAAAGTCCAAATAATTGGGAATTACCAAAAAAAAAAAAAAAAAAAAAAATTCACCTAATTAGTGAACATAAAAATGCTACATAGTTGGGATTGACACCAAAAAAAATCTAATTGTGCAACACGCTTAAATGGTTGTCTTACTAACTGAAAATAAAGTTACAGAAAAAGCAAGTTATTACCTACAGCTGGCCTCCAAACTCTGCCTGACTTGCACTGAAACTGGTGGACAGAACAAGACCTTAAAACAAAAGAATTAGCTGAGAGGTCTTATGCACAATGGACATTAAGGAGGGGGAAAAACTCCTACCCTTTAAGCTTACATAAGCAGGAGCCAACCCCTTTACCTCCTCCCTTCCATCTCCTCTGTAGCAGACCATCTGTGTTAATGGAATTAGGGATATGCCTTTAGGTGTATGAGGGGGCAATTTGTCCTTCGCAATACACACACCGCTACCTGCGTTCATCTTTCACTGCTATTTAAAGGAAACCTCCACCCTGAGACACATTAAATATGTTTATACTGAAAGCTCTGTGACGCGTTTGACGATTCTTCTAGTTTGTTGGTTGATGAACAAAAGCTCTTCTTCTCATTCACCATTTTTCAGCAAGGCTCAATGTCATTAACGAGAAAGCAACATAAACAGTGGAGCCAGCGAACACTGGACTCCATAATGCAATGCAGCTCTACAGAGAAGTTGAACAGAGACTCGGATCGGCTAGTAATCGCCAAGATTACAAGCACAATAGCGGTGGGGGGGCAGGTTTATCAGGAAAATATCATGAAAGTTGAAGCTTTGGAACTGGAGATGTTCGAGCAGGGTGCAGCAGATGAGGAGGTGAGGGATCTGGACAGACTGAAGCGTTAAAGCGCTGCTGCATCGCTCTCTTTAGGTACAGCTGAATCGAGGGCTAATGCAGCATTCAACTTGCCGTGTAAGTGCTAATTTGCAAGTAGGAATGACAATTTTCCACCTCGGCATGTTGGAATTACAAAATGGAGGAGAAAAAAAAAAACATGGCCGTCTCTTTGTTCACCTTTTATCAGCAGGAGTCTAGCCAGCTGACTGTGATGAGAGCTGTATATTCACCTCTCCAAAGAGCGAGCAGTACAGTCAATATTTTCCCTGTATGTTGTCAGATCTATAGTATGACTAAATTTATTTTCTGATCCTGCGTGCAGCCATGTTGATTCAACGTCACTCTGTAGCCTGGGGAGACAAACTCGTAGTTGAGACGCCTACCTCAAGCTGGAATTTGAAACTGATGGAGCGATTTTTTTGGCTTTTACTGGTCGGAGGTGGCGAATTACAAGTTGGAGCTGAACGCAGCATAAATCCCACTGCAGCACTGGCAGCGGACAGTCGAACGGCACTGTGGGTAATGTAGGAAACTTAACCCGAGTGAAAATAGATCAAGATGTCAATGAAAGACATTTAAATTTAAAAAAGTGTCATTCTGTACAAAATAAATATTAGACACTCTAATATCACTATAATTAACTGCCAGTGAAGATCACATATCAATTAATTATAGAGATTAGTAGTTTAGGGTGATTTTTTTTTTCCTTTTAATAAACATATGCCAAAAGGAGGAAAATGTTAGAAAATGGAGCTGAGTATGAGTTACATTTATGATGATGTACTTGCAGTCAAATAATGAACCTGATGTCTTCAATTTGTTGATTAATGGATAGAAAAGAGGACTACTCCACTCCAAGGGCTACTGCTAATAGTAAGGGTGATAAGTGGGGAGGGGAATCAGGTTAAAGCTGAACAAAAGGGAGCAGTATACAGTAAGGAGCACAGCGCCAGAGAGATGAAGAGGAAGCCATGCAGCTTTATGGCCGTGTGCGGCATTTCAATCAGCTCTACTTATGCAACAGCCTGCACATCTGCTCGCCCTGCTAACGTGGCTAACTGGCGGAAAATTCATTTAAAACAACTCACACACACACACACACACACACACACACATAATACATACATATACACACACTGTCTCTCTCTCTGGGGGTACGGCGAGGAGGTTTTTACATAACATTCTGACAAAATTTGACTTGTAGTCAATGTTCGTGTGTAAAAAAAAATTATAATAATAACTGAAAAAGCGGGTTAAGTTCGTTACGCCTCTCGCTGTTTCCGCCTCACAGAGTTTTACTGGAGATTAGCTTCAATAAAAACCCAAAACTACTGACTCCAGGTTCATCTTAAACCTTCACTTAAGGTTATTTAGTCGCCTGGTCGGCTAGCTAACGCGATAAAACTGACTTTAGAGAAGGAGAAGGAGGGGGAAAATGGCTAGTGTTAGCTGCAGTGTGTGTGTGTGTGTGTGTGTGTGTGTGTGGCCAAGCCCAAGGCGAGGTTCAGCCGGGCTAGCACTAGCCATAACCCCGCTGAGAGACAAGCTAGCTAACTAGCGCTCTCTGTCTCACACACACTCATATACACACACACGGCTTTATATGTGAAATTACTGCAGCCCACAACTAACACACAACTGCACTGTAGCGATATACACACGCAGTTTGTTTATTACCTACAGTTCAGACAGAGTAAACAAGTCCTTGACCTTAATTTCGCAACGCATTTTGTTTTAGCGCATTAACTGCTCCACCAAACTCGGTAGCTATTAATATATATCACTAATAATCACTAATAATCTCACACTTATCAGGCTGGAAGACATTTAAAACGTAGAAAACATGAGCTGAACATCTCCTGATACTGGAGTTATAACACATTTAATAATCCATAAACCTCCAGTTACACACTATATAGAACAACAGCACCACTCTCCTCTCTCGGTCACACACACACACACACACACACAAATATATGCGTTAGTTTACACATTTTAGATTATATTTCTGTATTTAAAAGGTAGGAGTGTGTCGGTGTTGTTAACGTAACGTTAGCGCGCTAAGCTGCACTTGAACACTGACTAACACAAAGAGAAAAAAGGAGGAACCTACCACGTGACGGGCGCGAGGGAATTTCGGCAGCGATTCCGCACTCGTTTCACTTTAAATCGTGCGCTTTAGAGAAATAAATAAACGCTACACCAAAGCAATCGTGGCTCGTGGCGCATTCCTGGTGCATTCACCGCGTGCAAATCCGCCTCTCCTCAGGAAAGCCCCGCTTTCATTCACGCGCCCTTTCGGTCTGGTTCCGTGATCACGAAATGGGCGAAGCTGCAAGCTCGGCGTCCGCGCTGCGCCTGAAACGCAAACAAAAAAAATGCACTTTTCCATACAACGCCGAACGATTTTTCTGCGCCTCGGGTACGAGATCCTTCAACACGCGCCCTTCTGGACAGGATTGATGCGCTGAAGATCACCGATTTCGGGATAATTTTGAACCATCGTTAGAGGGAGAAGCGCGCGGAAGATGGCGGCCGGTTCATCTCTTCTCCTCTCCACTGCTTTGGCCAAACAGCGCACGCAGAGGCGGGAGAAGACATGCCTCACGCGCTGCCGCCGCCACATTACAAGAGCGCCCGCGCGCGCGCACAAACACACATGCACACATGGGCCGCCAGAGGGCGCGCGCGTGCCCCCCCCCCCTTTTTTTTTTTTTTTTTTTTTTAAACCGGAAATACGCGTTGTGAAACTGGCCACATTCCAAACCGCACTCTACCCTACTCAATAGTGAGCTACTACACCACAGGCTGTGTGGGCCTGCTAGTCTGACGTACACTGTATGTCCAAAAGTATGTGGACACCATCCCATCACACCCATATGTGCATGTTGAGCATCCCATTTCAGATTTAGTCCCTTCTTTTTTTTTTTTCTTTTTTTTTTTGTTATAATAACCTCCACTCTTTCTGGGAAGGCTTTCCACTAGATGTTGGAGCGTGGCTGTGTGGATTTGTGCTCATTCAGCTACAAGAGCATTAGTGAGGTCAGGCACTGAGAGTGGAGGTCTGGGGTGCAGTCAGTGTTCCAGTTCATCCCAAAGCTGTTCAGAAACCGAGAAAAACCAGAAACACTTTGGCCATGAACACCACTGCCTTGTTTGCCAAAACCTGGGCACAACATATATGGAAAAATTAAGATTCTGACCCTAACGTACATCCAGATCAGCACAGAAATGACTGTGGGTATTAAATCAATATTTTGCAATGGCCATCCCATTCTCTAGATTTGAAACCTACTGAAATTCTGCAGTTTACCGTACACACACACACACACACACACACACACACACACACACACAAACCTAAGAGTATAAAGGAAATTAAAATTCTTCATCTGCAAGTGGTCATCTATAAGTACCTCCAACTTTGTTAGACATTACAGGAAGACACTCAGTGCTTGTAATTTCAGTGTTTTTCAGAAAAAAAATGCACTATTTAAGAAAACCATATTTGAAAAAAAAAAAACTGTACCGCATTTGCATATGTTTAAGCTGAATATAGTATATCACTTGTTGCATTTGTTATTAGTCTGACTTTCAGTCTAGGCTACTGTCTGCTTGGCATTGTTGGCTTCACTATTTTCATAATGTATCCTTCTGGATAAGGGCCAAATGCCAAACGCTGTAGATATAAATGTAGGTATATTGATGTTTGCTCATGTTTATTAGGGATGCCAATAATTCTGTAGTTGACTATAGATCATCAAATTTGTCCAGTGGCAAAAATCCTCAAGTATTTATGCACTACAGACATTATGTAGACTTTCTGGGGGAAACATAAATTATTACAAAAAGAGTACATATAAGCAGTCATGAAGAAAAAAACAATCCTATCACATACACATAACCATAGATTATTATTCTAATAGACCAAATCTATGCAAACTTATACAAGTGGCCATAGTGGTGGAAGATTTAGATTCTCATGGTGGACTCTGGGCAGCCCCTAGAGGTCCACGAAGCATAAATAGGGGGTCTCTATGTTTTTCATTTGGTTACAGTGGTGAAAATCACAACCCCTGATAGGTATTAGACTGTTTTACTGTTTGTTTAATTCCAAGCCTTAATAACCCAAAAAACACACAGACCTATAAATAATGTCAGCTTAAATCTATAATGACAATTTTATCAATTGTTCTGTCAGTGGAACGTTTAGGGATAAAAAGCTCTAGAGCTCCAATAAATAGTATTGATCATGCACTGAAAAAACTACTGGAGTGAGATTTATTTTAAATTAAAAATTGCATGGTAAAAATTTCCATAAATAAAGTCTTGAACTAAGCATATTTTAAGTAAGTTTTACATGGTTCCAAGGATTATTCTTATAAAAAAAAAATGTAAGAAAATTTACCAAGCACTTTTCTTAATACACATGATCTAAACATTATTATTATTATTATTATTATTATTATTATTATTATTATTATTATTATTTAATTGCCCCTAACACCTTAAATGGTTCCAACCAGAAGTAGCACTCCACTACACTTACATCAGCCTTCATAAAGATGGACATGACAGAACCCAATCTGACTAATTAACTGACCCACACATACACACACACACACACACACACACACACACACCTGACTGAAAAACACAAAGAGGGTGAAGCAAGAAAACTTCACCGAAACACTTGATCTTTCAAAACATTTCTTAATTCAGTAGCCTTAGAGCTTAAAGCCAGCACAAAACAGGAAATACTGAAACCAGTCGGTCCGTAATGCTCAAAATTAAACCAGTTCTGTAAATGCATATGCAAATCGAGTCTCAAAAACCACGTCCACACTGTAGTATGCAGTCGGTTCAAGTAAACATCGCTTCTTTTTTTCTAGTTTTACAAGTTTTTTTCTAGTGTAAGTCAAATATATACTTTGGGTTTTAGCCACATATTTACATCAATTAATGTAGTACAGAACTACATTAATAATTTGCTTTTTCTTAGTGCGTTTAAATAATTGTGCAATTAAATAATTACTATTTGAAGTGTTAGATTATGTTCATAAAAGTCTCTTAAATCTGTACTGATCAGGTCCACAGATTTTTTACAATTAAATGGGTCCCTCACGACAAAATTATTTGGAAACCCTTGATTTGTCCAGTAAATGTTTCACCTTTTCTGGAACCAGTAGCTTATCCTTTTCACCAAAACATGTAAAGCCAGACTGAATCTGGTAGCTCAGATATTTTTTTTTTTAGTTTAGATTATAAATTATATTAGGTCGACGTTAGGCCTGTGTGTTCTCCTGGGAATAATCAGCAAAGTATCGGGCACGTTCTGCACAATGGCTGTCGTGAAGCATTTCTTCCAGCTCGGACACATACTCAGCGGGCTCTATTTGCAACCGCTGCTTGACACCATGCAGTTGTTCTGTAACAGGCTCATTTTTCCAAATGACAAATGTGATCAGCTCACACACAACTCCCTGCCAGTTCAGTCACATTGCTGCCCCCTTCATTTACTATCTCTCCCTCTCACCGCCACCTCCTTTTGCTCCTCCCACTCCATGGACTGCCTGTATAAATATGCATCCTCTCACGTGTTTTTTTTTTTTTTGGTGAAGAACTTTTCCCAGCTCACCAAGTCTCCTGCACTCTTTCTCTCTCTCTCTCTCTCTCTTACAAACAGATAGAAACCAGAGATGCCTGAGTCTGCAGACGTTCCTGCTCAGTGCCAAATCCTCAAAGAGGAGGTGGATAAATGGTGAGACCCATTTTGATATGGATTAACATTACAAATTCAATGAGGTTTCTGACTATATCAGGTTATACTGTATCTGTGCTTTTATTAGTTGTTATTTACCCAGATGCATGACTCAGTTATGGAAAAGCATTATGAATGCATACTTGGAGCTTTGTGCTGTATTATGCTTCAGTTCTAGACTTCCTGTATTCCACAGCACCGTATCAGTTGACACACATTGCCATATCAGTTGTGCACTATCTGACACAAATTCATTTGTGCAATGCAATCCAAGGGTTGAATATTAACTACGTATGTGTGTTAGAGTAGCCCCCTGAAGGGCATCTGGCACATATGGAAGTGATGATGCCAGCGGAAAACTGTCCATATCCTGCCGCTAGGTTTTATGTACATGTCTTCAAGGGTATATTAAAGATTTGTCATATTTTGCTTTGTTTTTACAGTCGTATTTATTATCCTTATATAGCATAAAGTTAGCCAGGTGTACAGTTTTGTCTGGACTGAGGTTAAAGGTCAGGCCATGAAAACTTTAACCCCTGCTTGAGAGAACACAATGTACAGCCATACTGCTATTGCAGCTACACCTTTAAGCATCGACTCTTCAGATAAATCCACGCTGTAATACAAACAGGACATTCATCTGTAGATTAAAAAGCTCGGCTTCAGAGATATTGAGTTACTAGGAAGCTACTGTGTTCATGTTGCTTTTTTTTATGACTCCAGCATCATGCTGTGAGCCATAATGAAACACATTAACCTCAGTGCTTCACCTTTTGTCAGCAGTTTATATCCATGATATTTGTACTGAATAGTGTAAGAGCTTATTTCGCAGCAAGGTGCAGTACAGGAGCCCTAAATAGAGTACAACTGGTTACAATTGAAATATAATGGCTTTTAAAATTGTTTCTAACTCAGCATTTCTCCCAGACCATCTATAAAAAAAATGTCTCTAATGTGAGATTATATGTGTGGAAATGTGGGATTTTTCTATCCCCTTACACACGTAATAGAAAATACAGTGGTATTAACAATGTAGCAAATTATTTCAGTGCTATGTGCTGAGCTCAGATGTTCTGTCTTTCTAAATAGTGTGCTGTCTCCGCACAGTGCTGTATTTAGCAGCGAGTCTAAGTAATGTATATCTGCAATTTAAATATAGCCATTCTGAACACGTAGGACATGCTAAAGGGCAGGACTTGTGACCTAGCTTATATCACTGGAGGTTACATTACAGGAGTGACCTCTCTCCCTCCCACAGGAATTTAGTGGCTTTGTACAACTCATATAACTTCCTGAAAAACTGAAAAATTATGTTTGTCACATACGATTTATTAAGTGAATCCCATTTATTTACAAACAGGGTACAAACTGTGATGAGACTCGTGATAGGACAGTGGTAGCTCACCCTTCATTGCTCAAGACTGTATTCTGCATCAGTCACTTCTAATAAAATGACAAAATGTAAAAATGTGAATGTGTTGCATTACATTGGCATTTTAGCTAATCTGTGTTAAGTGTATGTGCACTACTAGTGCTAATGGTGACCTAACATCTATCTTCACTGAACCCTGAACCCTGAACCCTGACCAACACCAGTGCCCGAGGTCACTGATCGCCAGTTGTCTTTGCTTGATTTAATGGAAACCCTTTCACTTTTTAATTTTGTATTAAGATGCTCAGTAGCAGGATTCTGTTATGGGACTAAATTCTGTACTAATTGTGTGTTATCTGTTATGTAGTGTCCAAGGGAAGGGTGCAGAGGCCTGTAAGGAGCTGATGGAAGCTTTCGAGGCCTGTGTGAAAAGTGCCGTGGAAGCTTCATGAGAAGGTTCATACCTAAGGTTCAGTCACTAATTTTTAAATTATAGAGATCGGAGCATATTTCTTACTACAGATGGTAATAATTGGTGCATAGTATGTTCAGTGTAATTTATGATGGTGCTAAGTGCTCAAAAAATGTTTTCATGTTATTCCATAATTTCACATGCAAACTTAAGGAACTGTTATATCACACAGGTCTTCTTTCTTCGGGTCCTTCAGTATCCCTGCATTCCCTACTGCATTTTGTGTTGGACTGGACCATTACAAAGACTGGCCAGGGGTGTTGGTGCTGCCAAATTCTTGGATTTGCTTTGTCTAGATCAGAGATACCTCAATGATGGCTCTGAAATTATTGTCAATGTCCTGTGCAAATGTAGCAGCAAGAGCCCACGGGATTTAGATCCAATATGTCAGAACAAGTATTTCTTTATCTACGAAAAATGCAGTTCATATAAATGATTTTTGAATAAAATATGCTTTAATTATTGTGGTTGCCTGTTCTTTGGATTCTATTATGGTTTTATAGACAAGATCATATCAGCAGTATTTTGCAGTATTCATTTGCAAATTTACAGGTATGTTCACCTTCCTTGTTACAAGCATGGTAACCTTGAATCAACAACTCGTATGATAAAAGCTGTATAAAAGAACAATTGTGCTTGCTACTAATGGTAATTCATACGAACACCAAGGAAGGAGGGAATAAAAGAAAGGAAAAGGGGAAACAACAACAACAAAAAAAAGCGAAGAATGTTGAGAATGATCCATGTGCTGGTGCCTTGAAAGCTGGGACTTCTAATCTTAGAACAGCTAGAGAAGCACTGTTGGCTTCTTGTACAAGAGCCTTAACCCTGAACCAATTCTGTCTCACTTGTACGTCACTTTAGATAAGACCTGCCACATAAAATACAAGTGGAACATGATGGACAGGTATGTACATCCAATAAAGTCTCAACAACAGAAATGCGACTGTTATTCTAGGCGTTCAATTCACACAGCTAGTGTGACAACCTGTCCGAACTGCTCACTTAGCCATGTTTCCAGCCAAATATTGAATCAAAGCAAAGAAAATTCTATCAGTCATTTTCATTCCACATTTTGCCTATATCTACATTATAACTGTTTGTAGACTGCAAAGAACATTTTCTTCCACAATCAAATCTAATTAGGTGTTTTTTTTTTTATTGTATTAATCAATATGTGCACTGGCGAACAGTTTCGATGATAAATTGGGCCCTTATTTGGAGAGCCAAACACATATAAAGCAGATGAGCTTTCCTGTGCATAACAGGATATCATTATCAGTTGACAATGACTAATTGCGTAATTCTTTGAATACGGTGAGATTTCGACCAATCACAGAGAACCTGTAGACATCAACCAATGGTGTCACGCATTCAGTTTAAAACTGCATAGCAACAAGTAGCTGATTGGCTGTTAGACAAGAACTTTGTTTTTCATTGCCTTTATTATTATTATTATTATTATTATTATTAATTCTTATATAATTTTTAAATGTTTTTTCATTAATTATGCTAACAAATAATAGATTTTCATAGTTTTAAAATGTGTCACTAGGATATATCTGTAAATAAATAAGTGTAATGATTGTAATGATTGAGTATTGCAAAACTGTATCCATATGTGTAGGGCATTTTTTCCCCCCAAATCATTCACCCATACAGAGCATTATGCCTCCTATTACTATTCTTAGACCTTACACTTTGTACTTGACCATCCAGTATACGATTTTTGGAGACTACTGGCATCTTAAATCTAACGCTAACCTTTTTTCACTACACAAAATGGAAAAATAACCACACGGAACCATGTAAAACCATTCCGGATCAGCTTCTATCCAAACAACTGCCAATTTTATGGTCCAAAATACAGTATATACCCAAAAGTTTGTGGACACATGACCTTCACACCCATATGTGGTTCCTGCCCAAGCTTTTGCCATGAAGTTGGAAGCACACAATTGTACAGAATGTCTTTGTATTCATGTGACATTCACTGTATATTCATTGTATTCAAGCGAGCTCCATGAAGACATGCTTTGCCAAGTTTGGAGTGAAAGAACTTGACACACAGCCCTGACCTCAACCCCACTGAACATCTTCGGGATGAACTGGAATGCCTACTCCATCCCAGGCCTTCTCTCCCGACATTAACCTGACTTCACTAATGCTCTTGTGGCTGAGTGAACAAAACAAATCCCCACAGCCATGCTTCAAAATCTAGCGGAAAGCCTTGCCATAAGAGTGGAGGTTATTATAACAACAACAGAGGGACTAAATCTGAAATGGGATGCACAAATTGCACATATGGGTGTGATGGTCAGGTGTCCACAAACCTTTGGCCATATAATGTGTCTAGACTAAACGTTGTTTTTTTCTGATTTGTGTTTAGGGTGTAGCAACATTCTCGCTTGTCGGCCATTTAGAAAAATTCTAACTTCAGCACCCTGTTATGGGTCTGCCTCACACGGTACTCTAAAAAAGCCACCCTTAATTTTCTGCTGCTATAGTATACTACGGTTTCGCAGTATGAACACACTACTTGCACTGAAAGCTTGTAATGTGAGTGTAAAAGTAAAATGTAACTCTATTTTACAAAATATCTGCTAATATTAATGTGGTTGCAGCTGCAAGAAGACAACCATTCAAAACAGTAGTCTGAAAGGAACTAAAGCTCTGACTGTAGCGCTGGTTGCAAGTCAGACCACTGGTTTATATTCAGACCACTGGTTTATATTCAGACCACTGGTTTATATTAATGCACTAATAAATGTTATTGTTTCTATAGGTACATCTAATTAGAGGGACTTGTATAGAGGAGACTCCACTTAATCTAAACCTAATCATAAACGGATTTACAAAACCCTCATAGTCGTGGATATGGAAAACTTTCTGTAAGGCGACGTTTATTAACATTTATAAAAGAAGTTTCCTGTGTCAGCACTTTTTTAAGAGTCAGTATGTTTTCCGCCATGGGAAAGTCTTGCATTTTCCTGTCTTATTAACCCCAATAGAGAGAAACAATATGGGCTGGTGAGGGAACGACTGTTTATAGCTGCTATAATATAAGTGATATCAGGAGCTAACTTGTTTCACTGTCGTTCCGCAACATTAAATTAATTAATTATACACTGATTAAAAAAAAGAATGATGTGTCATTTTTTAATAAATTAATACATTTTTTGGTAAATTGCTATGGTATAAGGGGAATAAAACACTTTTGGATGTGGAAAATAATCAACTTTAGGGTGGTAACAGTACTCAGCTTCACATCAGGCCGCATCACTACCACCACCGTGCTTCAATTTATTGATTACAGCCTTATATAACTATAACGGTCAGACAGGAAGATGCAAGCTTTATTTTGATTTTCTTAGAATTCATATTTTAACTAACACTATTTGAACATATTTGCTTCCTGGGATAATTAAGGAACATATGTGTGACAAACACACTAAAAAAAAATAGAAAGAGAGAGAGAATTCATTTCAGCCCTGTTCATTTGGCTTGTTGCTGTGGAGCGAGGAAGAGAGAGAGAGAGAGAGAGAGAGAGAGAGAGAAGGACCCGGATACTGATGCTAGTGAGAAGAAGGAAGAGGGGGAGAGAGAGAGAGACTGGATAGAGCGATTTACTGGAAGGAGAAAAATAAAGCTATTTAAAAGACAGTTGGCAGTATCCGAATGGGAAGCTCCAATCCAGGATCGGATCAAGGTCTGATCTTCTTTTTATCTCCAAAGCTTTGCATGAACGAAGGAAGGAGGAGGACACGGCGGAGGAGAGAGAGAGGGAGAGGGAGGGAGAGAAGGATGCTGTGATGCGCTTCTACAGGGAGGGATGGAGGGAGAGGGAGGGCATCTGAAGAGGCTTGTTTTGTCCGAAACGGATGTTTGCTGTTTACTTGCCTGCTAATCACTACAGAGATGCACACTACAGATTTAAACAGCAAACCTCATTCTTCGTAAATCGGGACACAATGCAACAGAGTCGGATTTCTGTATAGGACGCGCGCGCGCGCGCGTGTGTCTGTAAGCGTGTGTGTGTATGTGTGTGTGTGTGTGTGTGTGCTTTGAAAAAGCAGAACACGCTGCATCCCTCACCTGTGATCTCAGGCCTTTTGCGCATTGAGGATCCGGTTTATGTTTCCAAACAGCCTCCTTTCTGGGGTTGATCCTAGCGGGTGATGACTTTCAAAAAGGACGCTGGTGAAGTGATCGAGGGTAGGAGAGCTGATGCATACGTGTGTACGTGTAGAAACGACCGATATTAACTCGTCCAGGCTGTACTTGGACTATATGCACTGTGCGTAAAGAATAGCGTAGTCTGTGAGCACGCATGTCATTGGGATTATGAGCATCAGCACGATTGGTGTGAAAACTTGCCAGATCGGAATGAAGAGCACAGAGATGGGATGTGCAACAACATCCTTGTGTACAGGCCTGGCCACATGCTGACGCTTCAACAACAACGTTACGGGACTCTTGTGAGAACCTATATAGCCTCATCACTTATTGTAGACCACGCAGGGATGTTCTGAGGATATATCTCCAGAAGGTTACAAGTTAAATCTGTCATTAAAGCCTCTCTCCGCCATGTCAAAAGACCCGACTTGCAGCCAGACGGCTCAGTATGTGGGGCCATACAGGCTGGAGAAGACACTGGGGAAAGGACAGACAGGTAAAGACAGTGCCCTAAAGGTGCAATAGCTATTTGTTTTTTATTTCTTGCTTGCACAAATAACCTGGAAGATATCATATAATAACATAACATAAGAACATCATAAACTACAGTGTAAAGGTTTAATTTAAAGGTTTATTAAGTGGCTGAGAACCCTGCCACTTCAAAACAATAGAATTTGTAATGAACCATCGAATTTGTAATGGTTTTAATGGTCATAATAGGAGTTGTATTGGTTTTAATGGAAACTCTAATAGTCCCTGTGGGCCTCTACTGGGAATTTGTTGCCTTCTACTGGTGGTGTGTTATGTCAATATACCATTAAGGACCAATAATAGTAATGGTAATGGTTTTAATGGTTAGATGATGGTTTGTAATGGTATCTGTAGAGGAAAACCATTAGAATTCTGTGATAACTTCTACTGTTTTTTTTTCAGCAAGGAAAACCTGTTTGGAAAACTGACTTCCGGTCCATTAGTGTTTAGATGTGCCCCCTGTCAGTCATTTTATAGATACTTTACTCTACAGGCTACTGTGGATCCTGGGGGTGGGGCTTCATGAACGTGGGTGGGAATTGTGGAGTGGGTTCAAGGAGAAAAAAAAACCATTCAAATGTCAAATCCACCTACTTATCTGTGAGAGACATAATCTTGAAAAAAATTGACTGATCTTATCTAATGCACCTTTAAAGTTGTACTTTTGAGGGCATTCACGTATAAGCATACAGTATATTCCTCTTACCTTAAACTGAGTCCATCTGTCCTGATTGTTGTTGTCCATCCTCTGTAGCCAAACATGGCTTCTTTTAGCTAGTGAGGCTAACATGGCTAACAATGAATGGAAGTTTATAGACACCATTAGCAAACGGCATGGCAGTATTACTTCATGCCTGCTTCGAATGATATCATATGGTGTAATTCAGGCTACGACGTCATATATTCTCAGTTGCATATTGATTTTTAATAAAACTGGTAGTTTTCAGCTAAAACAAAAGCTTCCTTGAATATTTTCTTGGGTTCGTCAGTTGGCTGAATGCAGTCTGGTTGTGGACCCAGTGTAGTACCAAACAGGGTACAGTACTAAAAGTACTATAGCTGATAAACGTAGGAAAAAAACCTAGCTGTTGGTAAGTGGCTCTAATTTCCAAAACCTGGACCAGCACTATATCTGTAGCATATACTCTGTTGTGGTTTATCCATTCGCATGCATTTATGTCAATTATTTTCCTAAATGCAGAGCCTAGCTACATGGCTAGAGATATTAGGTTAAAAAATGGTAAAGTTTTGCTCCCAAGAAGCGTAACTGAAAAGCATTCAAATTCCAGCAATGTCACAGCCATCCGTGGCCAGGAGGTAAGGAAGCAAAATTGGCTCTCTGGGTGGGAGGGATTCTAATACTTTCTCCCCTGTCAGTCACAGAGACACTAGACAGTTGTGGGTGTCTGTGAGTTTATGTATGCAGAAGAGGGCAGATAGCGCTTTCCTCCGTGTGTTAGAATGCTCTGTGATGCACAAAGAGCAGCAGTTTGAAAAAAAAATGTGGCTGGCTGGCTACACATGTCTCGGTCTGACTACCGAAGTGACAACATGGATTGTTGAGTCTGTGATGTTAGTCAAAAGTGATAGCATTAGTTATAGCGCTACTCTGAAACAAAACATAACTACTTCAGATTGTCTTATTTATGACTAATCACTAAAGTTTAAGCAATGAAAATTAAATAATCATCAACATCATCTTCATGTCATCTGGCCTTTTATAAGCAAGGAATTTTATGCAACTGGATCTTGAGAAATTTTAGTTTTAATTTTTAAGACCCTTATTCTAGGTTTCTTGGGTTGCCTGACTGGTAGAACCCCGAAAAAGTGCATTAAGTAAAGAATGAAATACACCAGGGTATGCTGTTTTAGGAAAATAATCAGCAATTGGGGTGGTGTGATACGTTACCACCCTGAATTGATTAATTTCCAATAACAGCTTGTGACAAAGTGTTTTATTCCTCTTATACCACATCAATTTATTAGACATTGCTTTTTTTTTTTTATTAATTAAAGAATGATGTAATGTTTTATCCATCTGTAGTTATATTTAGTGTTGTAGAATGTGCATGTAACAACTTAGTACTTGTTATCACTTACATTGTACCATCTATAAACAATCGTTCCGTCAGCGATCTTTCTTTTTTTTTTTTCTTTATCTTAAAACAAATATCTTAAGACAAAAAGAACTTCCTAAAAAAAACAGATTGTCATGTGAACTTCCAATGGTTTCTAGTGGTTTCTTTAATATTTTCCAGTAGGTAAAATTGACACACAGTCTCTGTTTGAGATTGAGTAACCCAGCATGGTTTGAGGCGAGTGTGTGGTGGTTTGCAGCGTGCTTGATTATAGCTTACAAGCTCCCATTATTTGCCACATAAGGTTGAATATCAGGCATTTGAAGTAAGTGAAAACGTGTGCGTTTGATTTTTTTTTTCCCCCATAACACCATATTGACCATATTTCAATGATTAGAAATAGTATGGAACATGCTTTGCTTAACAGTCCCTCTCCGTTTTCCTGAAAGGGCTGGTGAAACTCGGGGTGCACTGCATCACGGGCCAGAAAGTGGCCATCAAAATAGTGAACCGAGAAAAGCTCTCGGAGTCTGTGCTCATGAAGGTATGAGACGCTGTGCGTTACTTTTCTAACGTTTCTCTGTAATGTCTGAACTAGAGATTTGTGAAAAACGTTCAGGACTGCAGTTAGTGATGCTAGTAATACTTTTTGGTAATATGAAAGTCATGTGACCTGTAGTTCTTCTGCTAAGCATCTGGCTAATTGGTGGCTACTGACAGTTAGCATTGTTCCTAATGTGAAAACTCCTTTAGATTTCATTCATTTTTTAAATGTAATAGCTAATAGCTTGTGACTCTCTCTCTCTCTCTCTCTCTCTCTCTGTCTTTTACTCTCTCTCTCTCTCTCTTTCTTTCATTCTTTCAATTCAGGTGGAGAGAGAGATAGCGATCCTAAAACTAATCGAGCACCCGCATGTTTTGAAACTGCATGACGTCTATGAGAATAACAAGTACCTGTGAGTTTTCTACCCATCCTGAGCACTTATTTATTTCCATACAACTCTTC
Source organism: Pangasius djambal (assembly GCA_022985145.1). Taxonomy (NCBI): domain Eukaryota; kingdom Metazoa; phylum Chordata; class Actinopteri; order Siluriformes; family Pangasiidae; genus Pangasius; species Pangasius djambal. The sequence continues at coordinate 5,494,236 of CM040986.1, read as the reverse complement.
ACTATGTACATGGTTTCGTGGTTGTACTCCGACAGGTATCTGGTGTTGGAGCACGTGTCGGGCGGCGAGCTGTTTGACTATTTAGTGAAAAAAGGAAGACTGACGCCTAAAGAAGCCAGAAAGTTCTTCAGGCAGATCATCTCAGCTCTGGATTTCTGCCACAATCACTCTATCTGGTAAAGCCTGGTTTGGCCCACTTAAATAGAGAAAGAAATAAAATGAAAAGATTAAGGAGTCAGGAGTTTAGTTTGTGTCTTTTTTTGGATTGTGCTCCCTGAATTATAAGATTCATGGTGATGTGGTGATACTTGATTTGTTTTTGGTCGCTTTTGCCAATAGATCCATGGTAATAGATGGATATTATATGTGTCATCTGATGTGCACAGTAATTGTGTGGTGTTTATGTGGATTTGTGCGGTGTGTTCCTGCAGTCACCGAGATCTGAAGCCAGAGAATCTCCTGCTGGATGAAAAGAATAATATCAGAATCGCTGACTTCGGCATGGCCTCCCTACAGGTGGGGGACAGTCTGCTAGAGACAAGCTGTGGGTGAGTATGCTGTGTGTGTGTGTGTGTGTGTGTGTGTGTGTGTGTGTGTGTGTGTGTGTGTGTGTGTGCGTGCATGTAGGGGGAAAAGGTCTTTCTTTAAGTCATTTTTTCTTTATCTCCAGAGAAACTGATGACATTTCAGTATTGTTTGAATAAAGACTCACTAACGTCTAAATCACACAAACTCCCATTTTAAAATTGTAATCATCAAAATCATAGTGTCTCATTCTAAAGACTTGCATGAAATGGAAAAGTCACATGAGTCATGTATGAGACAGTGTTGGGTTGGATCTAGTGTTTATCTTGTTTCTGGATGACAGACATTCAGTTCTATGTTTTAGTCTTTTTTTAGATTTTTTTTTAAAATGTAAATTTACTCTTAGATATTTTATATCTTTCAAATTCAGTAAAATAGAAAGAGCGACCTTCCAAGCATTTATATTTAAAAAAAGATCGCAAGTGAAACTATCTTGAATATAATCATATTTATTTAGTATTTACTCTTGTTAGATTATGACGAACCGAATATAAAATTATTAAACCTATTTCTTGATATTTCTTACTAATTTCATGCTTGACATAGTCTTAGACTATTGGCTTACCATTTTTCTAATTTTAAGCATTTATTCCTAGAAACAAGCAAAATATGTGTATAATATCTGAATAATGTTTGATTTGATTTATAATAATGTCATAATAAGATTCATAATTAGATAAATTCAAAATATCATTGTTTGCAGCGTATTAACAAAGTGTTGTTCTGTTCTGTTTGTGTTTGTATTGTGTAGTTGTACTGAGAATCTTTTTGCCCTTTTGTCTGTTCAATAGCAATAAATTTTAATTAGACTAAACTTGCCACCTGTGAAATTATTTTATTGCACACGTTCCTCCTATTTCTTGATGCTGATGTCAAATCTGATGGGATGAAACATGGCATATTTCAATTTAGATGTACACAACGGCTTTTTTTTTTAAAATTTACTTAATTTTGAGACACTTTTTCCCCCAAAATACATTTTCCAGTGTAAGAATGGCAAGGAATGAGCTTGACCTTAACTCTTGATGACGTCACTCTTTCCTGTCTCATTCTCAGATCTCCACATTACGCTTGTCCTGAAGTGATCAGAGTAAGTCACCATTGAATCCTATTAAGTTGTAATTTTCACCATTACGTTGCCTATTTCTCTGCCAGAACTCAAACGCACATAAGTTTTATAGCAGCACAAAGTCCTTGCAATGCAGGAATCATCTCAGGAGTTTATGTTTTATTCAGGGTGAGAAGTACGACGGTCGGCGAGCGGACGTTTGGAGCTGTGGTGTGATTCTGTTCGCTCTGCTTGTGGTGAGGACACTCCCTCTTTCTCTCGTTTTACACCATCTCCCCTTTAGCATGTTATGCAGCTTTGTTGCACATTTCATGGTGATTGCGCACTCTGTGCTCATAGATCACACGTGGCCACATGCTGATGAACAAATGTATAAACATGCACCTATTGTATCACATATTTCACCCCTACTTCTTAATGCCCATGCAGGGCGCACTCCCTTTCGACCATGACAACCTGCGACAGCTGCTGGAGAAGGTGAAGAGTGGAGTATTCCACATGCCTCACTTCATCCCGCCTGACTGCCAGTCTCTACTTCGCGGCATGATTGAGGTGGATGCGGAAAAGAGGCTTACGGTGAAATTTCACTCCATTTGTTTGCTTCTACTAATTAATCATTTTTAATTTGTCAGAATCTGAGGTTTTGGCCTGACGTAGTGCCTGATAACTTCTGCCCAGCCTCTGGTGAATCTACAGACAGGCGACAAATTAAAGTAAAAACTGGTGGGGGCATTTATTTTTGGCTACATGGTTTGGGTCCCCTTAGAGAGAAAGGTCTACAAATCAATACAAAGTTATTCCGACTGATCATATTTATCCTCCTGTCCTCCCATCTCTTCCAGGATGACTCCGCCCCCATCCATTCCAGGATGAAAATAATGTAAATCATATGCTACGACCTGCACAGAAACCAGATCTCAACTTTGTGGGAGATTTTTGAATGATGTGTTAGACAGCTCTTTAAAACACTATTATCAAAATATCAACTGAGGAATTATCATTTCAAAGAACGTTGTTCATCTCTTCAGTACAGCTCCAGAGACTTGTAGAATCTGTACCAAGGAGTGTTGAGGCTGTTCTGGCAGGTCGTGGTGGTCCAACACTTTAATAAGACACTTTATGTTGGTTAGTCCTTTAATTTGTAACCTTTCTATATAACTTTGAGGAAAACATCCAGAATCCATGAAATTCAGGAAGATTTTCACTGAACTAGTAGATCAGTGTAGGTTTATAGGGATTTATGGATTTAGCTGCTGCTCTTACACACTTGTTGTTCAAAGATGGGTTATTATAAAGCCTTTTTTCTCTACTCACTAGCCATTTCTCCCCATTACACAACAACCACCAACCAGGGAGGGTGAAGGGTCGCACATGTTTCTGCACCTTTTTGAACTACTGCTCATGCTGCATCACAGGGCGGCTCACAGCTCAACACACTCAGAGGGAAGCACTAATTGCACTCTTCAGCATACATTCCTCATACAATTTTGCTATCTTGGCCATCAAGCCATGGCAAGACTGTGTGATTGTCGGGCTTCAGACTTGTAATCTCCCACCAACAGGGCGAGCGCTTGTCTGTTGTGCCAGTATAGGAGCCCAGTATACAGTCAGAATTCATCCAAGTTGAAAATTGATGGTTAAGGGTCTTTTGCTAGGGCCCCACCTTGGCTTACTGCCAGTCTTGGGATTTGATCTTGCAGCCTTCTGGCCTCTAATACAGACCCTTGACTGTGGAGTTACCACTAAATATGGCATCAAGTGATATAGCCCACAACTCCTAGGGCTGATAGACACAGAGGCCGCATCTCCTTCACTAGGACTGATAGACACAGAGGCCACGCCTCCTTCACTAGGGCTGATAGACACAGAGGCCACGCCTCCTTCACTAGGGCTGATAGACACAGAGGCCGCATCTCCTTCACTAGGGCTGATAGACACAGAGGCCACGCCTCCTTCACTAGGGCTGATAGACACAGAGGCCGCATCTCCTTCACTAGGACTGATAGACACAGAGGCCACGCCTCCTTCAGTAGGGCTGATAGACACAGAGGCCTCGCCTCCTTCACTAGGACTGATAGACACAGAGGCCACATCACCTTCACTAGGACTGATAGACACAGAGGCCACGCCTCCTTCACTAGGACTGATAGACACAGAGGTCACACCTGTGTATCCTCAATTTTTTTCTGGCTTAAAGACAAGTTCTTGTGTTTAAAGGCAGTGGTCCAGACGCCATTCAGAAACCCTGTCTTTTACGGCTATACCCAAGAAAAATCTGGCAACCTTAGAGGCGTGAACAACACACAGGTCATTTGCATAACCTGAAATAGTGCAGCCAGGAAATCGACTTAAGCATGTGACCTGTCTTTGAATATGCGTAAATTTCCCCATGAACTGTAAATACTGATGCAACCTTTGGACTTAAGTCACCAACTCTGAATACATCCCCTTGTCTCCCTTATTGAGTGAGGGTACAATTTCAGACAGAGCATGTGTTTCAAATGACAGCTATACTGAGATATATTGTGATCAGTGACATTCCAAAATTGTGACTTTATTTAGTTCGACAGCTCATTAATTTCCATTTGTGGTTATCACTGCAGTTCAGGCAAATTACAGCAAATATCAGTTCACTGTTATTATTTTTTTCATGTATGCACTTATAATCAAAGCTGCATAATATAAAAAAATGCTTTTAGGCCAGAAATCTAAAGACAGATGGAAGAGCATTCTCATGTTTTCCTGTGTGTGTCAGCATTGCCTGTATAGCGCACTTTCAGCTACAGCGCCATCTGCTTGCAGAACAGTCAGTACTCATCACTGCACCTCTCATTCTCTCCCCTGCAGCTAGAGCAAATCCAGAAGCACGCCTGGTATCTGTGAGTATTGATTGTTTCTGTCTGAGCCGGTGTGGTCAATTCATAGTGATGTATTTCAGCTGCATAGCGTGTATTTGTGCATGCCTTGTGTGAATTGCATGTGTGAATGCATGTTTAATTATGAGCTCTTGCATTATAAGACATTTTTATAAACAATTTATCACTTCCATCACTATATATATATATATATATATATATATATATATATATATATATATATATATATATATATGTGTGTGTGTGTGTGTGTGTGTTTTATTGCTCTTATACCACAGATATTTGCCAGTGGTTATTTTTACATCATACTTTTTAATCCATTTATAATTATATTTAATACAAGTTAGTTCCTGTTATCGCTTATGTTTTAGCAGCTATAAACCGTCGTTCCCTCACCAGCCTCTCTTTATTCTTTTCTTGAATTTATTAAGACAAAAAATGCAGCTTGTCATGTTACCGAGAACCTGGAGAATGCAAACTTATCTGTCCTGAAGACTTGACCTTTCTGGAAAGTGTATTTACTGTTACTGACACTGGAGACTCCTTTCTTAAATATTAAATAAAATTTCCTTACATAAAGTGTCACCATATTACAAATGATCCCTTTTTTTGTTAAGTAACATGTTTTCATAAACACATATATTAATGCATTTATTATTAGTCTTAGATTGTGTGTGACACTCAAGTCTTTGTGAATAAGTTAATTAGAACTATAGAAACAATAAACAGCACCTGACCAATCGGTTTCGAGTATTCAGCAGTACTGTGGTAGAAGTGTTCTTATTGGCTGAAGTCAGTAGCGGCAATAACACACAACACATATGTAATGAATTGCTGTCAGTATCAAATGGCTTGGAATAATTATTTAAGGGGAAGAGATACAGTGTATTTCATATAGAATGAGAGATATGCTAACTAAAAGGCTGCACTTTGTCAGTTTGGGAATTTGTGAAACAAACTGATAGTCTGTCCTGCTCTGTGGATTTGTATACGGATCAGTTTTCAACTTTGTTTAATTGCTAAATGATGACATGGTAGACTCTGACATGTACGTATATGAAATTTTGATGTTGTGCGTGTGTGTGTATGTCAGGTCAGGCCGTAACGAGCCATGTCCAGAGCAGCCGCCACCGAGGCGCGTGTGTGTGCGGAGGATTCTTTCTCTGACGGAGCTGGATCCGGACGTGTTGGAGAGCATGCACTCTCTGGGATGCTTTCGAGATCGAGTCAAACTGACCCGAGACCTGCAGTGTGAAGAGTGATCACCATTTAAAAATCCTTGCAAATCCTTGTCACAACAATCATCATTAAATTAGTCATAAAATCTAATGCACCGTATTGGCCTTTCTGTCATCCTTACATCTGTAATAAACTATTACATAAGTATAAACTAACAGCTGAGGTGAATCCGGGGCTATACAATGTATCAATGGTGAATTGTTATTGCAAAGTTATTGGGCCTGGTGATACTGATATATCACAGAGGCTTAAATATGTAAATGAACCAGTCCCTAAATTTGTTATTGTGTGATGTGACCGGCCTGACCATTATTCAAATATTTAATATGCAAATGAACCCTCTAGCCAATCCCTAAAAGCATGTCTGGCCTTTTGCATCATGCTTCTAAAGCAGCCTAGGGTTTCATAAAGGCACAATATAACTTTGTGTATAATTTTGTTATCTTTATTATTTAGTGGCATAACACTGACACACATCAATCATAACCATAATAATGAATGACAGGAATATCAGTGCATTACTCTCTCTCTATTTCACTCATGTCTATCACAGGGACAACCAGGAGAAGATGATCTATTACCTCTTACTGGACCGTAAGGAGCGCTATCCCAGCTACGAGGATGAAGACCTGCCACCCAGAAATGATGTAGGTCAGTACAATATGGCTTCGTGGTGGAATGGTATGAAAAATCCACCGCATGATAAATTAACATTTACAAATTACATAACATTTAACTCGGGTGTGAAATTTCTAGAACACTATTTAAAGTGCTAAGTGCAGCCTGCATGGTGGGTAGCGTCGCCACCTCACAGCTCTAGGATGCCCGGTTTGATCCTGAGTTTTGGGTTACATTCTGCGTGGAGTTTTGCATGTTCTCCCTGTGCTCGTGTGGTTATCTTCTGGGTTTTCTGGTTTCCTTGAACGTCCCAAAAACATGCCCAGTAGGTGGATAAGCTATGCTAAATTGCCCCTAGGTGTGAATGAGTGTGTGCATGGTGGTCTGTGATGGACTGGTGTGCCATTCAGGGTGGATTCCCTTCTCGCACACAGTGTTACAGGGGTTGGCTCTGGATCCACTGCAACCTGGGCCAGTATTAAGCAGTTACTGAAGATGAATCAATGAATGAGTTATGGTCTTTAGCATGGTATGACTTCCCTTGATAAAGTAAGCTGGGGAAGTGGTAGCTCAATGGTGAAGATGTTGGGCTTCTGATCGGCAGGTTGAGAGTTCAAATCCCACCGCTGCCACTGCTGGGCCCTTGAGCAAGGCCCTCAACTGCTCAGTTGTATAAAAATGCAATAATTGTAAGTTGCTCTGGATAAGGGCGTCTGCCAAATGCCATTAATGTAATGTAAGCTACTCTGAGACTTTTCATTATAGCATATTTCAAGAGACTTGCTTCTTTTGGAAATAATATTTTATCTTTGCTAGTTTCATGTTACTTCACTTGCTTTTTTTTTTCCATTTTACTGTAACATACACTATATGGCCAAAAGTTTGTGGAGACCTGATCATCATACCTATATGTGGATCTTCCCCAAACTGTTGCCACAAAGTTGAAAGCACACAATTATCTAGAGTGTCTTTGTATGCTGTAGCATTAAGATTTCCCTTCACCAAACCTGTTCCAGCATGACAGTGCCCCTGTGCACAAAGCAAGGTCCATGAAGACATTATCTGACAAGGTGGGGTCGGAAGATCTCGAGTGGCCTGCACAGAGCCCTGACCTCAACCCCACTGAACACCTTTGGGATGAACTGGAACGCCGGCTGCACCCCTCCTCGCCCAACATCAGTACCTGATCTCACTAATGTTTTTGTGGTTGAATGAACACAAATCCCCACAGCCACGGGAGTAATCCTGATAGGGGATCTTCAACAAGCACATATGGATATGATGCTCAGATATTCACATCATTTTGGCCATATAATGAGTACAGTATGTATCAAAAAAATGTTTAACTGCATAAAAGATCTAATACTCAGATATGGACTTTCTTTTGCTGTCACACTAAAATCATAGCAAAAAAAGTCATATTTTGTTTCATCTTCAATTTACCAGTATATTATCACATCTCAAGTGTAGTATTGTTCCCAGCTCCAAACCTCTCTCATCTCAACCATGATGATACACACCAGCATTCTACCAAAGAGTATCGGGGCTGCAGCCATTTACCACACAGGACTGTGTTTCCAAATGTCATGTTTGGTATATCTGATACGTTACATGCTGCTACTTCTTGGTTTAAACAGATGTAATGTTCCGTTTTGCACACTTACATCATTTTGCAGGATTTGGTTTATCCTGATTCTGTTCCTATTGTTCTGTGTAGTGAGTGTGTAAGGTGTCCTGTGTTATTTATTGTACTGTGCCACACTATCACACTATCTGCATTTATACTGTCCTCTGTGTGGAGCTCCTACAGTTAAAATGTTACAGCACATTATTATTTGGCCCCATTGTGATCAATTTGGATATCAATTTGACTAGAGTTCATTTGTTGATGTCCTTTTGAACATGTGTATTTTGTGAGTGAAGATCCTCCACGGAAGCGTGTGGACTCGCCCATGCTGACCCGTCATGGCCGCTGCCGGCCAGAGAGGAAGAGCCTGGAGGTGCTGAGTGTGACGGAGCAGGGCTCCCCTACACCCCCCCGCAGGGCGCTGGACACCTCTGCACACAGCCAGAGGTACACACACACACACACACACACACACACACACACATGCATATATACACACACAACTGTACCACTGAGCTCCCCATTGTGACTGTGACAAAATTTTGTCTTTCAAAAGTTATGATGGCCAGTAACCAGATTATATTTACTGTACTGTATTTTACTATGTAAGGAATAAAAAGCACCAAGGGCCATGCCGTTATAGGAATATAATCAGTGATGGTGTGAAGTGATGCCTCTTACCACCTCAAAGTTATTTTCTAATAGCAGCATGCCCCAAAGTGTTTTTTTCCTCTTATACCACACCTACTTGCACCACTAACATTTTTGTAAATTAAAGAATGACATGTTTTATCTGCTTGTAGGTATATTTGCTGTTGTATCACTTTTGTTATATCAGTTATATCAGCTTTTTTCTTCTCTCTCTCTTGAAGTTAACAAGACAAATAAACAGCTTGTCCTGTTACCACAAACTACAAAACAAAAAGTGCCTGACACATCCTGAAGATTTTTTGTGTTGGAAATCTTAAAAAAAAAAAACAGCTTTAGCTCTGACCATTGTAAATTTTCATTCTAAATGAACACCTCCTCACAGAAAACTTCACCATACCGCATTTTTATCATCTGTTTAGGTCCCAGTGAGTGAGTTGTTGCTATAGAAACGATAACGTATTATAACCTGTGAATTTGAATTATAGCCAGTCCTATTGTCAGAGCTGCTGTTGAAAATGAAAAAGCTTCAGATTCAAGAATTTAACAGTGCTGTTATAAACATAATTAATTACATTATTATATAAAAAAAAATCACATATTAAAGTATATGTTTAAAATTTTGTAGTTGTTAAATGTTATTTCTGATTGCAAATGCCTTTTTAAAAAAAAAACAACAAAAACCAAAAAAAACAGGAGTGTATTTTCCTCTTAATTTTAGCACTGGTAATTAGCAAATGAAATGAATCAATGTGTTAAATGAGGCAGAATGTTAAACTCTGAAGTGCCATGGTGTTTGGGTCTGGAGTCTAACATCTCTGTTTTATCGGTTCTCAGATCACGATCAGTAAGTGGAGCATCTACCGGTCTCTCCTCTAGTCCTTTAAGCAGTCCCAGGGTAAGAGAATGTTGGCCAAAACACTTTGATATCTCTTTTTTTTTGTTTTGTTTTTTTCTAGATGTTTTTTTAAAATTAGACTATTTAAGTCTACACGTTGCAACTTTAAATGGATTACGTCTATAAAGAAAAGCAAACTGTAGAATGAGATATATATTATACACTTTTTCTGAGAAAGCCCAACACGAAGTTCATGCTTGTTATTATTCCATAATTCACTTCAGCGCAAAAAGAAAGCTCACATCTTCTGAAAGCCCACACACATCTTTTCAAAACACTCTCCACACTGCCTGACTGTCCATCTGTCATATCACCCATCGCTCATTTCCACTCCTTTCCTTCTCTCCATCTTCTGCTGCCTTTTCCTCACTCCCTGCTGCATTTTTCCACTCCATGTCATCAGAGCCCGGTGTTCACATTCAACCAATCTGAAGTTGCCACTGCCACTAAACCCCGCACTCCGAGCTCTCGCGAGTCTAAAACCCAGACTTTGCCATCCAAAACTCCTCCTGAGCGACCCCGGCTCCACTCCATGAAATCCCTTCCGCTTCGCTCCTCTTCCTCACGCTCACCCTCTCCTTCTCCACTCCTCTCACCAATCCCTCGCTTCCTCTTTTCCCCTGCCCCATCAGCTGCGCTGAAATCCGTCACTAAATGCTCCTATCCGATGTCCCAGGTGACCCCTCAGGGTTCGCCCCTGCCCACACCTCTGGGCACCCCCGTCCATCACCCCCACCCTCCCCCTTCCTCCTCCTCTTCCTCCCGTGCTGAAGGAGGAGGTGTTGGCTCGCTCTCGCTGACTCCACCCACTAGCCCAGGAGGAGGCGGTGCTGGCATGGCAGCCAGCAGCTCTGCCCACTGGAGGTCCAGATTCAATTCATTCAAGAACAACCTGCTCGGCTCGCCGCGCTTCCACCGCCGCAAGCTGCAGGGTGGGTGTCAGCACGTTAGCAAACGTTCTAATTGTATATTGACATAATAACTATGCGCTGATGAAATAAGGAGTTACATTCATATGTTTGTCACTTTCTGGTATTTTAGTGCCCACTTCTGAGGACATGTCAAGCCTTACACCAGAGTCCAGCCCTGAGTATGTATCAGAAGAACACTGATAATGAAGTATGGTTTAGATGTTCATCAAGTGTCATGGGATGTGTTACCTGTTGCCTGTCATTGATTGGGTGTGTTTCTTTGCCTTTAGGCTGGCGAAGCGCTCCTGGTTTGGCAACTTTATCAGCTTAGAGAAGGAGGAGCAGATCTTTGTGGTGATCAGAGACAAACCACTCAGCTCAATCAAGGCGGATATCGTACACGCCTTTCTCTCTGTGAGTCTGATTCACATGTAGGATTTTGCTGCAGCACTGTTGGTTAAGGGGATAGTGAAATTTTTTCCATGTACTCTGTGAATGTACACATGTACGATGCAATACACTGTCCATTTCCTGATGGGTATATATGAGCACCTTGTAAGTTATTTTACAGACCAGTGCTTTTTATAATTTGCAAGTAAATTCATGGACCAGGGGAATTTTTATGACTATATTATCGCATCAGATCATTGCAGAATTTCACATAAAAACTTGATCATTGTAACTCAGAAATTCCCAAAGTTACCTGTGTATCCACTGTGAAACAAATACACCCATCACCTTTAACTGTCTTCCAAACATCAAGGTCACTAAGTTAACATTGCTCTTAAACATACAAGTTTCCTCTCTCTGCTTTTCTCTACATTAGATTCCATCCCTCAGCCACAGCGTGGTCTCCCAGACGAGTTTCCGGGCAGAGTATAAATCTTCTGGAGGTCCTTCTGTATTCCAGAAACCTGTCAAGTTTCAGGTGGACATTGCCTTCTCCGAGGGAGAGAGGGAGAGGGAGAGGGAAAGAGAGAGAGAAGGAAAGAGGAATTATGGAATCTACAGTGTCACTTTCACCCTCATATCAGGTGAGAAGCTACACTATCTCCAAATAGAATTTCAATTCAATTCAATTCGATACATAGTGCTTTTAACAATGGACACTGCCACAAAGCAGCTTTACAGGAATCTGGATCTAAAATTTAAATTTCAGTTGATCCCTATCCCTGATTTGATATCTATCTACCTATCTATCTATGTGTGTGTGTGTGTGTGTGTGTGTGTGTGCATGCTTGGGGGCTGGAAAAGGCCCGAGCCGCAGATTTAAGAGAGTGGTGGAGACGATTCAAGCCCAGCTGCTTAGCACACATGACCAGCCCTCAGTACAGGCTCTCGTGGGTGAGTCACAGCCAACTGCTCAGATTGCAGGCACATCAGGACTGCACAATACGAACAAAATATCATATCATTGTACTGCTTCACACAGAGAGATTATGCTTAGTTTT